>CM053766.1:23318398-23362348 GCA_028658305.1 Pachyuromys duprasi | reverse complement strand
GATGTGGCCTGGAACCCCCGCACAGATGGGGCCCATGATAGCTCGGTGTAGGACTGAAGACCCTATTCAGGGAAACAGGGACTGTTTCAGTCATGATCTTGATGGCTGACTCTTTGACCCTCCCCCATACAAGCCGGGGAGTGACAGACTGGCTAGATCCCAGGGGAGGACATTGCTGCCAGCCCTGAGGAGACAGGATGAGCTGGGGTTGGATGGAAGGGAAGGAGGTCCTCCCCTGTTGGTGGACTTGGAGGGGGCGGGGAGGAGGGAGATGAGGGAGGGAGTGGGAGGGTAGGAGGGAATGAGGGAGGGGGCTACGCCTGGGATTCAAAGTACCTAACCTGTGATTGAGATAAAAATAAATAAATTTAAATTAAAAAAAAAGAATGTCAAACTATATAATTTATAGGATGGACTTAAACTTTCTCTTGATGGCTAAGACCCTTTTGGGGGGTTAGAATACTGACCTTGGGAGGAGAACAGAAAATAAAGACAATGGAATGGTTAGATTTTAGAGACCAATCAGGAACAGTGCAGGTACACATCAATAGATCCTGATTCCTGGGCTCTGGTCTCACACCAGACTGCCTCCCTCCTTCTGATGGCAGCATTTCACCTTTATCTAATCTAACTCTCAGTTTGAGGCTAGGTTCAAGCCCCTCCTTGCAAATCACCTGGCAATAATTTTACTTGATATAATACCTCAATTCAGAACTGTAGGTTAGCAAGTAAAGTCCAGAGTTAAGAAATCCAGTTTCAAATCTCAAAGCTAGTACCTGATCTGGACTACCACTGAAGAGAAGTAGGGCTCTACACAGCCATCACAGACAACTTAGAGCCTCTCTTCCAATGAGCTTCTAACAGGACCCAAGATCATTTTAATTACCCCTTTTCACAACACCTAAGAAAGGACCTTTCTATTTGCAGCTTTGTCACAAGGTTGTCAAACTCGGTTTATCTCAATAATTTCCACGGGTCAGACACTGGTGAGATCGTTCCATGGATAAAGCATTTGATATATAAACATCAAGACTGGAATTCGTATTTTCAGAACCACATACAAACCAAGCAGGCATGCCGCCACCTGTAATCTCAACACGGGAGCCAGAGCCAAGAAATCCCTGAAATAAGTTGGCCAGCTAGACCAGCCCAACTCAGTGAGCTCCAGGTTCAGCAAGAGCCCCTGTCTCACTAGAAACCAATTAAAGAAGACTGTATGTCAACTTTGGGCCTGAACACGCCTATGTATACACACATGCACGTTTGCATGCACACCACCCACATACACATTCCAAAAATCAAAAACTGCCATCAGTCAACACAGACTGATTTATTTCTGAGATAAAATAAAAAACATTTCAATATTTATTTTCAAAGTTTATTTATAGGTGTGTCTGTGTGCATGTGCACGCATGCTCAAGTGAGCGTTTACAACTTTGTAGAGTCAGTTCCTTCTTCTATCTTTATTTGGGATTGGGACTCTAACTCAAATCACCAGGCTTACAGGGTAAACACCTTTATGATCTGAGCCATTTCACTAGTCCCACTCCAATATTTCTTGATAGAATCAACAAATATTTTAAGGTATGTTTATCTTAGTATCCAAAAAGAAAAATCAGAACAAAACCATCAAAGAATAAATTTTTTGGAAAGATAACGTAAAAACATCAAAGTAGCTATGTAAATTAAATAATTCATTATTTTCACTGCCTCTGTAATATATATCACTGAGTTATCAGAAGTTGTAACGTCCCTAAAAATTCATTTTTAAATGATAACTACTACACAATAACAAGCTGTAGTTACTCAATAAATATGGTGATTATCATGGCTCATTAAATGGGACATTTTCAATAACTGTAAAAAGAACACACACAAAAGAAAAGCTAAAAAGTATTTTAGGTTGATGGAAATATGTTAAAATTAAATAGTCATGTTGGCTATATGACTTTATTTTATTTTATTTTGGCAGTTCTGCAACTTTATTTGACATTCAGTAGGTTAGTTCTCATCCACATTGACCATTTGTAGATTTTTGAATGTGGTAACAGACATGAAAGTTACCACCGGTGTAGAACTTGTTTGGTGAATCCTCATCTTCATTACGTTTTCTGGACAAACATACTCGGATGTGATATGGAACATTCCTTATTCCTCTGGCCCAGACAGCTTTATTGAGCCTGGTATCTATGCACATGTCTGGAGTCCCCGTCTCCTTCATGTTCCGAATTTCTTTGAGTGTCTGAGGAACACGCTTCTTGAAGATCACTCCATGGATGTGCTTCTGAGTGTTGATGGTGTACTGTTGAGTCATCACTTGGTTGCTGGCAGAACGGCCCTTCTTCTCGACACCCTTCTTTGCGGGAGCCATTCTGCCCATCCCAAGCTGCAAAGAGGCTGTGTGACTTTAATAAAAGTAGTAACAAAAATAATTTAATAAATTAATTAAATTAGTAGTTTAATATGCAATTAGTAAATTATTTATTTAAAATTTATTTTAAAATAGTATTTTAATTTTTAACTAATAAGTTAACTAAAATGACTTTATACTATTAAAGCAGGTAATTTTTATAGTATGTATATGATGTTCCACTAAAACTACTTAAAACATTATGTCAGGTTTTGTTTTATCTTACTATGTTTTATTATTAACTCACAGGAGCCAGTCTGTTTTCTAATGAGAGACAGAAAAGGGGTAGATCCAAATGAGAAAGGGTATGGGGAGGAGCTGGGAGAAGTAGAGGGAGAAGAAACTATAGTTAGGATATATTATGTGAAATTTTTTTTTAATTTTTTTAAAAATTTAAAAAAAAATTTTTTTTTTTTAAAAAGGAAATATCATGTTACGGAGGCTTCAAAAGATTGTTCTCATGCTTACTCAGCACTCTCTGAGAGCCCAGATGTTGAACACCGGCTCCCTGCATGTTTGCCGCAGTGCTTTGGACACTACTCTTAACCCTGCCTGAGAGATAACAGGAAGCCCCTGCTGCTCTTCCTGAAAGGACAGAAGCTAGAAGGCAAAGCTAGATTTCTCTGCCCAGGCTCCAAGCTTTGCTGCTCTATGATCTGCTTAACTCGAGCATCCCTATTACATCTTATTTAAAATGTGAGATAATTAGTTCGATCTAAGCCCAAGGAGGGTTCCAATAAGCTGCTCTTGAGTAACTGCGATGCATTTAAAGTCTGGAGTAGCAGATGAGCAGCCTGAAATCCCAAGAAACCCCACACGGGGACTTTGCTCTGCCGCAGGGGTCCGTTCTAGAATACGCCGGAGGAGGGCCTGTGATGTCAGCCATCTTGCAATGCTGCACAGTCCCAGCGTATTCTGGGTGTACCCTCAGCCGGTGAAGCACAGACCTGCGCTGCTGATTCTGAAGCACAGCCCTCTGCAGAAAACAAACAATAACGACAGCAACAGAATGGATCCCATCCCTGTCCTCAGCGGTGTTTCACAGGGTTTGAAGTCTCCTCTGAACAGACAGCAGTTGAGGGACTGTCCTGATTGCAGACTCCTGAACATCTGCTTTCCCTAGGCCTTAGACTCTCCTAAGGTCTCTTTAGTTTTCCATCTTCGGTTTTCAGCTGTTGCCTCTGAGACACCAGATTAGATTCGCCTGCCAACCCAAGCATGGAGTGGGGCTGAATAAGCACACAACCCACAACGCGTGAGTTTATCTTACAATTGATTACAGGTTTTACAATGAGGGAAGAGACACACTTGCCACATTTGCCACTAAACACGAAACAGCTAGCCCAGAATAGGAAACCAAGTAGATGCTAAACAAGCCTTGAATAATCTTGATTGTGTAAATGATGGTGTGACGGCCCACGCACTGTGGGAAGCACTACTCCCTGGCTGGGATCCTGGACTCTGTATGTGGAAACTGGAAGCTGAACAGCACAGGCATTCACCCACCTTCTGTTTCTTGACTATGGATGTCATGTGACCAGCTGCTTCAAGCTCTCGCTGCCTCAACTTCTCTTCCTTGGACTGACTACTTTGAAATGTGAGCCGGAATCAGCCCTTCCTGAAGTCAACCTCACTAGGTTATTTTACCACAGAAAAGGAAACTAAGAAACCAAGAAAAGGAAAACAAAGATGATGCCGAAGATTTTGATTTGTGTTGGTTTGTTGGTTTGCTGGTTTGGGTTTGGTTTGGCTTTAGGGAATGCAATCTTTATCAATAAATCGGTTAATATGTGTGTTATAGATACAATTGTACTATTTGGGGGCTCTGTAATTAAAAGATATGTAAACAGTAGGACTATATATTTTCAGTTTTATTATAATCCTTATGTATAAGTAAGGTTCACAAGATAAGCCACGTATATACTAGGGATGGTAAAATAAACTAGGAGTTCATGAGAATGGTTCTTTCTTCTTACATACAGTAAGTCACTATACTTTGAGATCTCAATCCTGAAGATTTGGAACAGGCTCTACTGAGTAGAGAGAACAGCCATACCTCCATATAAGGATGCTAATTTGTCTATCTCAAAACCTCAGATGCACAGAGAAAAAACAAATAGTCTGAAGAACTTCTTGCCCACATGCTAATCCAGTCAATGGAGTGATTAAGCATTGTGTTGGAAAAATAAGCCTCTTAGGAAGGTGAGACCTCAGTAACAGGTCCAAGGAAGGTGAGACCTCAGTTACAGGTCCAAGGAAGGTGAGACCTCAGTACCAGGTCCAAGGAAGGTGAGACCTCAGTTACAGGTCCAAGCATGGCAAATATGGCGCCGGCAGGTTTTCCCTTCCTCCCTACCTTCTCCCTTGCTAAACAGTTAGATTATATTTTTTAAGTAATTAATTCAAGTTACACCTCAGTCATAGGTCCCTCCCTCCTCTCCTCCCATTCCCACCCTCCCTGATCTCTTCTCCTCTGTTCTACAGACATTCCACCTCATCTTTTCACATGAGGACTGAGTTCAAGCTAGCCACCAAGGTCTATTACTATATTTAGCCACTTCCTTGTGCCTAACTAAAACTTTCAAACTCTATCAAAATGCCAGGGTCCAACAATCAAAATTCATTATTTGGCTACACTGACTAACATGTCAAATCAGGACTTACCAATTCATTGCAACACATGCTTACCCTATCTTTCTCCTTAAAAATCACTCCTGAAATATACCTGTTGCTATTTTTGCCTGATACAGAGGCAGCCCATGTAAATGAGTCTCCTTTGTGCTGAGAATTTGGTGTCTGGGTGTGTTCTGTGCCCACTCTGGGGCCCCTTGCAGGAGGGTTTTGGAAGTTTTGATTATAGATTGTGTGAAATATCTATGGAATATTCCAAGTCAGACTTCTCCTGGAATATGGCTTGTTCTCCCTAATACAAGGACTCAAAATTTGCTGAGATTCTGCAAACCAACATACACCATTTTTTTGACCTAGGTATACCTTTCCAGGATCCCAGGAGCTGCCTGTGTAAGCAGAGGAGTATGTGTAATTCTTAGTAAGATTCTTAAAGCATGTCTGTGAGCCTATCACTAAAGGAGGAACATAGCATATATAGATTTACCTTTAAAAAGCACAATGAAGTTACAACTCTCTCTTTTTCTCTCTGTCTCACTTGCTCAGTCTCTGAACATGATGACTGGTGGAAACTCAAGTATCAATAATTAGAAAGTGGAGGGTCTAATATTTCATCTAAGGCAATATGGTTCAGAAGCTTTTTCTTCCACCTACATATGGCCCATGTATACCTATCTGCTCTCTATAAAATCTATCAAGATTGGCAGAAAGCAGGAATAATTATCCAAAGACAATGATAGCAAAGCACATACAGAGAAATATGGGGACAACCAAATTTTAAAGCAAGCAGCATTTTTTCCATCAAAATCACCAAGGTTTCATGTTATTCCTTTGGCACAATCGATAGGACTATTAATTTTTCTACATCAGTTTTATATTTCAAATAAATGTATTCTCATAACTATAATTATAAGACTCAGAGAGCATCTTAGAGCAAGTGAATTGTGTGCACAGGTATAATCACTTTCCAAGAAAAGAATTTCAATATCAGCTAAAGATATAACCCCTCAAAGAGAAGATGAAAATTGATTGGACATTCAGTCTAAGCACCTTTCAGGTTTCCATGACAACTACAATTAATACCATTTAACAAGAAAACAATAGATTCTGATGGCTCAGAGTAGTAGTCAAATAATGTCCTCTACTTTATTTTCACAATTAGAAGCACAAAGAGAGAATTGAAAGCATAGCTGGGTGCCCCCTTTTCTTGCTGTTCAGTGCTTTTGGAGAGGTGACGTGACCACATAATCAACGTAAGCAATATTGATCCCGTGAGCTTCAGGCTTACTAAGATCCTCTTGAAATCTCATCTGGACACCTACCCTCACCCCAAGGCAATTACCCTTAATGGGATAAAAATTGGATAACATCTTTGCCCCAAAACAAGCAAACAACAAAAGAAATTCCCTTATCATACCTTCAACTTTGCATGGCAGATCACTTTGAGTTACAGAAGTTAAGTAAAGGCCAATCAATAAGCCCAACCTGTCAGCATCTCATGATTAGGCCCATAAAAACGTCCCGGTCACACTTTTGTCTTGACTTTGCTGCTGGGAATGTGGAAATATGGCCACATCAATTCTGAGCATATAAACTTGGCTGTGATTACTGCCGCCTGTGGCTGAGTCAGCACAGAGTTACGAGTCTCAGATAATGGGCTGCGTGACAGAACTGGCTTTTCTATAGGACAGTTTGTCGCAATGCCCTCCACTGTCGGCAGATTGTATGTGGCAGGCTTCTTCATCTATTTGACACAATTATTTGAGGTCTCTAGCAAGTCACAAATTAGTTCTCTTCAACATTTTACCCTGAAGAAAGGGATAGAGGAAGACAGAAGTGTTTCTGTGCCATGACAGTAACAATGACCCCTACCTTGTATCAACTACCCAGGAATGTTCTCTTACTTTAAATCTCATCATAACCCTATGACAGTGATACTACTGTTATTATTTTTATTTTACAGGTCATGAGTCCTAACTCCAGAGAAATGACCACTCCCAATCCTGCTGAACAGTAGCTTCGGGAGAACTTGACTCCTGGCATTGTAGGTCAGGGCTAGCTAGTAGTACTGATTTCTGATTCCTAGTAGTCAGATATCCAGGTGATTTCCAAGAAAAGATGGTTAATGGGAATATTGGCTATGAATATGAATTATGTCTGGTGTTTCTCTTTGGGGGGTTATATGTCCTGTTAGGTGGAATGACATACTAGGCAGAACCATGTTTTTCAGACCCCATGTTAAGTCCTCACTGTGTAGCCCATCTGCTCTCCACCTTAGGCAAGCTGCTGGATCTCTCTGCACTTGGGTTTTCTCGGTTGCAATCTGGATTCTGCCTATCTTTGGAGATTTTTGACAGTGGCATGGTATCTATCACCCAATGGGTATGGGAGCATGTCTGAAGACAGATTCTAATTCTTCTGAGTTTTTAAAAGTCAGAACCTACATATACATCTGTGACCCCTGCTCAACCAGCCTCCCTCCATAAGCGGATTGCCTGTGTGCTCTGAACCCTGTTACTAGAGTGAGTAGAGAGGACAATTTTTTTTTTCAGTTTAAACTAGAAAGAGCTCACAGCCATATCATTGTATGGAATGGTATCAGCAAAGACTTTTAATCCCAGGGAAACTGTCATTTTCTAATGAGGAAAGTTTAGTTACGAAAAGGTCACATTTTATCAAACAAAAATGGTTCAAGAAGGAAATTAAATGCTGTCTAAACTGTGCTGCAAACAGAATGTAGAGATTACAGGAAGTATCCCCAAGTTATATAACAGTGTAAGCAAAGGGGAGGCAATGGAATTGTGGGTGTCACTGGCCAATGGCTTCAGATAGAGGAGGGTATCTTTAAAGATACTGGTCTAGTATCTTTAAGTACATGCTGAGCAGGACCCAGAAACAGAAATGTTACTCAGGTATGTACAGAATGCCTCTGAGATTCACTTTAGCATTTCAGACTTTCTTTCCATACTTATGATTCTTTCTGGAAGCTAATGTTGGGTCCACCTGTTATGCCCAGATCTTAAGGTCCTCAAAGACCACCAGGAGCCGGACCACGTTTGCAAGAGCATAGAGCTTTATCTGGGCTTAAGCTCGGTTTTTCCATCTTCACCAACGCAGTGGATCAGAGAGGAGATCCCTGAGCAGCTACATGGCAAGGTTTTTATTTGGGGTTTGAACAAGAACCTGGAATTCCCAGCTTAGCAGCTACAAAACTGGATGATATTCAGCAAGGGCAAGCTTGTTACAAAGTGATTGGCTAACTAACATAACTAACATTGAATGAGTTATCTATAGATGTCAGGAATGTTAGGTCAGTGGGCTGCTGAGCACAGATCCCCACCCTGAGATAAGATACCTTGACGTTCCTGTGGTTACCTCCAGGCTATTTTTTTGAGTAGGGAATTTTAAAAATCTGCACTGTTTACAGTAAAGAGCCCCTGTTCCTACTGGCTTTGCTCATAGACATAACCTACTCACTACATTGCTATGTTCTGTAAAATATGGGCCAGGGGAGGAGACTGCCATTGCCTATAGTAACAGCATATTGTGAACCTAAGTGCCTTACAAATCCATATAACTGGACATCACTCCCCCAGAAGCAGCTACGCATTGGCCCTTACTTCTTCAGCCAAATTTTCAAGGCACTCGCAACTTAAAATTCAACACACAGATGCCTCTTAAATACCGCTACCACCTAGAAGTTATCATCTTTCATTTCATATATAAATCAGAATGGTAACTTTTATCTTTGCTGCTGCTTAACAGCCTTAGAAAATGGAAAGGAATATAAGCCCAAAATGCAAGAGCCAGAGGACCCGGATGTCTGATTCATGATAGAGTCTTCTAGATATGACAAGGAAGCTATGCCCAAGGAAGTGTGGCTGCCTAAACATAGCCTGCACAAAGACAACACCCGTTGACATGCCAGTATGGATGAGGGAAATCTCACAAGCCCCACTCCTAGATGAACCACAGGCAATCAATGGCTTCTGAGAGCAGAAGAATCAGTCAGCTCCAGGGATGAGCTTTCTGATAGGTTTCCGAACCGCAAGTAGTTAGACCTAAACAAATACACATATGAGCAATAGGTAGTTAGCTAAGGATTATTACTGATCAGTATGTAACTGGTCACTCAAAAAAGCTTACTACATAATAATGAAAATGGGATAAAAACAGCTTATACACATACATATTCATGGTGTATATATATATATACATACATATACTTATATATACATTTCTATAGGTACACATATATGTATGTGTATATATATATATATGCATAAAATACATCTATACTCTGCACATGCCCATATATCCAAAACGCCCACACACACATGGGTCATATGTCACTCAGTGATGGAGATACAATTTGATAAACATGTCACTTAAGTGATAGGTGGTTTGTTTTATAAACATCGCTGAGAATTCTTTAAGCTAAAACTGTTTTGATGTCATTAAATGATCTACTCTACAAAGTTCTGTTACATGTCCTGTCTAGTCCACCATTAACCATAACGTCATAATGTGAGGTGTGACCCTGTGAACACATGCACATTTGCTGGCTGTAAATGGTCTTGATGAGTCATCACTGACCCTTAGCAAAACCTCTACGAGGACTTTGTGACAATAGTTTTCATCATCCACATTTCATCTAGTCAAGACCCAGATGGCTGTTGATTGAGATATTTCCCCCAAGGCAAAGTCTGACTCTGTGTGACCCAGTCTTCATGAACACATCTGTTCCTGTCATCAAAAGCCTACCGTGAATTTTGTGAAGAGTTTGGGTAGAATATAAATCAAAGAAGAGAGACCAAGGTGCTATCTCTTTTTCCTTTCCGTTTTTAAAGGGATTGAAAATAATTTTCCTTCGTGTCTGAACCTTAGTGAAAACAACTGGGAACACACCTTTAAATCTGCATATGACTTCAGGGATGGAATTTAAGAAGGTTTTTACAGAACAAAGAATGCAGACAGGAGACACTGCAAGTCCAGCATTTTCATTACAATGGCTTTCACCCTCACAGTGTTCTCTCATTCAGACATGCAGCTGCTCTCTTTCCACTCAAAAATTAGTCCTTATGAATAATTTTAATCACTTGTATGAACATACAAAATAATAATAACGTAGTATTTTTGAAGTGAAAAACACAAACTTTTGTGTTCGATACCCTACTTTTATTAGAAAACTGTCTAGAGAGTGATTGAAAATTAGGGTCCAAAAAGTTGAGAAAAAGAGAATAAAACTCTGGTCTATATGAGGAAAACAATAAAACATACCCTGGGAAGCCAGCATTTTCCTTCCGCATGGCCAGCATACATAAGCATTCTATCTGCTCACAAAGTATGTAGAGTGCATTTCCAGATTCCGTAAGTGTAATAATTCCTGCACCTGACAAAGGCAAATATATACAATAAAATATATACAATATGTCCAGTAATATCCACAAACAGGGAGGTATGTAATCGCTTGTAGAAAAGCAGAAACCAAAACCTCTTCTTTTCAGGTCTGAAGCTTTCACTTGGTAACAGCATCATTTCTGTGGTCACGTAATGGCGGCCAAACAAGGAACTAAGGCTGTTTGCTGAAAAGCAGCTCAATTCACAAGTGAGTGGAGATCCGTATGGTTGTGACTATCACCTACAATAGAAAACAAGAGAGATCAAACCTAAACTGTTTATATCTCTAAGATTATTTGAATTCTAAACTTATAGAAGCCCTTTTTTGATTGTTGCTTGCAAGATTGCATCCTGTCCACATGCAGAACAGTTCCTTGATGCTCATAGTACCTTACAAAATAATATAATTTTTTTTAAGATTGGGAAAAATATGCCACTCCTAAGCAATTATTTTCAACTTGCCATTTCCCAGTAATTTCCCTGTTTTAAACTGATTCTTCCTGAAGCTGTAAAAATGATCTGCCAATCGCAGGGGTATATGTTTGTTTGTGTATTTGTTGCTTATTTATTTATTTATTTATTTATTATTTGTTTGTTTGTTTGTTTTTATTTACATACTGTGGTGCTACAGATTGAAACCCAGGCCTCATGAATGTCAGGCAAGCACTTTTATTGCAGAGCCACATTTCCAGGCCTGGGTGATTTCGTACAAACTGTTTAACCTGTGAAACTGCTTGATTTAAATAACTGTTGATTGGTTGACAAGATCTGTGGATGGATGAATGGATGGATAATTGCTTTAAAATGCTCAGTTCCTTCACAGAAGAAAACGTGTTTTTCTAATACCATAAGTCATTCCATTTTTTTCAATTTCAACAATTAAGTAAGTAGTAGTCTTTCATCAACTTAAAAGTGAAATAAACGTTCTTTAGTGTGATTATTTTTATTGTAATTAGACATGAAATTTCTGAATACAGCTATCATAGACAATACACCCTGTCTTTAACTAAACCTTTTTGTAAGGCAATTACCTGTCTACAATGGATTGACCATCTGTTTCCATAGAAATTACTCAAGCACATAAGCACACCACTTAACTGCATGGCAGACATTTATTTCGTGTTTTTGCAGAATTGCATGATTATGTTAATAAGTAAAAAGAGTAATGAAATACAGCAAAAACATTGAGTTATATGTGCTATGCATGTATGTGACTGGGTGTGTCTGCCTGCCCTCTTTATTCTGGGTAAATGTAGTGACTATTGGTTATATGTAGTGAATACTGTTACTAATAGTAACAACCCAAGATAGCAAACCCTGTAAATTGATAAAATTTGATATATGCCACCAAATGATTAAAAACAATACAAGCTAGAACCCTATTCTTAATTAGATAGTATGGTGGTTTGAATTATTAGGAGGTGTGGCCTTGTTGGAGTAGGTGTGGTCTTGTTTGAGGAAGTGTGTCACTGGCCGCAGGCTTTGAGGTTTCATATGCTCAAACCAGGCCAATGTCTCCCTGTCTCTTCCTGCTGAATGCAGATATAGATCAAAACACTCAGCTACCTGTCTGCCTGCATGCCACCAGGCTTCCCACCATGACGATAATAGACCAAACCTTGGAACTGTAAGTCAGCCAACAATAACTATAAACATTTTTTTCCGTAATAGTTGCCATGGTAACAGTGTCTCTTTACAGCAATAAAACCCTAACAGAAACAGAAATTGGTCTCAGGAACTAGGGTGTTGTTGTATTAGGCCAGAGCAGGTTTTTGTTTGGAGGAATGTAGACTTTGAGACTTTGAGTTTGAAAAGCATGGGAATGCTTTAAGCCTTGCTTAATGGGCCATACTAGAGGGAACATAGAAGGCATGATGCTGAGGTTGATATCAGCTGTGGAGGCGTGGTTCAAGAGGTTTCAGAGGTAAAGAGTATTTGTATGAGACCTAGGCCTCTCTAGAGACCATTCTTGTGATATTTTGGGTAAGAATGTGGCTGCATTTTGTCTGCATGAAAAGTCTGCCTGAGGCTTAGATTGAAGCTTTGGCAGAGGAAATTTCCAAACAGCCTAGTGTTGGCTATGTCCTATGGTTTTTAGTGGCCATGCTTATGCAGATCTATAAGGAAGGGGAGCACACTAAGCAAGGAAAGTTAGAAAATGTAGAAAGTTAGAAATCTGAGAAGAAAGGGGGCACCAGAAAATGGGAGGCAGATAGTCCTGTGTTCAAGAAGATAAACAGATTAGAGAAAAACCTGATGTTAAATGGAATAAATAGGAAGGTGACCTCCGGGCAAGACCTTACTCAGCTAAGCTTCCAACTTGTAAAAAAGGAATTAAAGAGAAGCTTAATGCTGGGTTTTGTGATGTATGCCTTTAATCTCAGCACTCCAGAGGCAGAGGCAGAGACAGAGGCAGGCAGGTCTCTAAATTGGAGGCCAGCCTGTTCTATGGTATAAGTTCCAGGACAGCCAAGTTTAGGCAGTGAAGGAAACTATTAAAAATAGCAATCTGGTGAACAACTAGTACATGTTCCAGGCCCAGAAAGCAGCAAAACTTGGCAGCTTCACCTATGTGATTCTGGCTGTAGAGTCAAGAATAGAAGAAAAGGCTTACGGAATCTCCGCTGTGGCTAAGGAAAGCTGCTGAGGCCAGGCACCTGGCAGCAGTGTCCCTGCAGGGAGGCATGGAGAGGGCATTTGTGAAGCTGTGATGGTGAAGCCTGGGTTGCCTTGGAGACACCAAGATGTTGGAGATGCCAGAGTCACGGGATACCTGCTGAGAAAAGCTGCTAACAGGGAGTGGAACCAAGAGACAGAAGTAGGCTGCAGTCAACAAAGCTGAAAGAAGTTGGAGTTCTGAAAAGCATTTGACATCAGACATGGAAATGCGGACTTTGGAGTCTACCCAGCTAGTCTTGCTTTAATCCATTATTTCCTTACTGCGCTCCCTTTCTTCCCTTTTGAATGGTAATGTATATATTGTGCTATAGTATCTTTGAAGAACAGGATCTGCTTTTTCATTTTTGTTTCATGGGGGGGTTACAGTTGAGATTTCATGAGTCTCAGAAAAGACTTTGAACTTTGGACTTTTAAACAAGTTTGAGACTGCTATATAGGAACTTTTGAAGTTAGACTAAATGCATTTTGCATTGTGATATGTGGCTACAAGCCTTATGGGGGTCATTGGGTGGAACATGGTGGTATGAATAAAAATGGCCCCTATAGGTCCATAGGGAGGGGCACTATGGGTAGGTGTGGCCTTGTTGGAGTAGGTGTGGCCTTGTTGGAAGAAGTGTGTCACTGGGGATAATAAACTTTGAAATTTCAGATGCACAAGCCAGGTCAATGTCTCACTGTCTCTTCCTGCTGCCTGCGGATCCAGATATAGAACTTTCATCTATGTCTTCGGCACCATGTCTACCTACCACCATGCTTCTCACCATGACCGAAACAGACTAGACCTTTGAACTGTAAGCTATCCCCTGTTAAATGTTTTCCTTTATTGGAGTTGCCATGATCATGGTGTCTCTTCACAGCAATGGAAACAGAAAGCCTGAGCTCATTTAAACATGAATAAAGTCCGTAAAGTGTACATTTCCTAGGGCCTTACAATAACTGACTTAGAAATACAATTCGAAATCAGAATCATCTGCTTAACATCCCACTTTCTTAAATTTAGTGTCTTTGAGAGAAGCACAAAAGTACTTCATTTACTACTTTGGTAACAACATTTATAAGCAGCATGTTACTCTAATTTTAAATAATTTACTTAATTTTATTCTTTGCGCATTGGTATGAAGTTGTCAGAACTGCAGTTACAGAGAATTATGAGCTGCCATGTGGGTGCTGGGAATTGAACCCGAATCCTTTAGGAAGAACAGGCAGTGCTCTTAACCACTGAGCCATCTCTCCAGCCCCATGTTACTCTAATTTATAGTGAGGAAAAGACCTGACATTTGTCTGAGTTTCTCTGTGGAATGGGTTGCTACTAGACATCTAAGCAGCAACTCGTGTGTTTTCCTTGCCCTTCCACAGATCCTGGCAAAGAGTCTTTAGCTCACTGTAGAGCCTGTTAAGGTTTTTTCGGGTACTAAATAACATACAGCTCTTAGCTGTGTTTTTTTTTTTTATCTCTTTATTCAATTCTAAAATAGCCAGTGATGTGTTGGAAAGATGATCCAGGGTTTGAGAGCACTAGCTGCTCTTCTGAGGACTCGGTTTGGTTCTAAGCACCCATAGAGCAGCTCAAACTTGTTGTAACCCCAGTTCCAGAGGATCCAATGCACTCTTCTGCCTTCCACAGACAAAAGGAACAAAGACAAACAGATAAGCAAAACACTTACCCACATAAAGTAAACACAATAATTAATAAATAAATACCAAATAAAATATCTACTGATTAAGTCCTTGCCCTTACTGACATTTCTACTTGCTTTTTCTTCCTGGACAGCAAGCTTGATGTTCAACACACATTTTGAAAGGTCAAAACTAAAACCAACTTCCTTTGTCCAACTCTTTTGCTGTCCCAAACAATCTCATATCCAGTAACCCCTGTCCCATGAGTAACATCATAAGAGACCAATTTACTCAGTAGTATGTAGATGAAGCAATGTTGCCATGGTTATTCTTCTTCCTGAACCCATATATCCAATCAAAATAATCACCCTTATTCCCCAGACCATGCTGTTATGGATACTGCCCAAGCCCAAATCCTGAAACCCACATTTTCACAAGCTAATTTTGTACAGGTCTCCAGTTGTAGTGATACTTTAAAAACACACACATGGCCTTTACTCTTCTTTGCATAAATCATTGCGTGGTCTCATGTGTTTGTAGACAAACCCTGTTTTCTCAGTCTTGCCTGAACCTTCACACCTATCTTTGCATATGTCACAGCCTTCTCTCTGATGAGTGAGTCTCCTGTGTCCTAGTGTCCCTGGCTCACTTCCACTTCTGATACTCAGATTTGCTTTCCCCAACTGCAGCTCATTAGCTCCTACCTACTTAAAACTCAACATGGAAATCAATCTTGCCAGAAAGCTTTCCTAGATGCTATGAGTCACAGCATAAATCTTACCTAGAAGTACTCATGACAGCTTGGATTTCTCCATCATTGCATTTGGCGTACTATTTTATAATCGATTGCTTATTCACTTGCCACATCCTGACCATCGCAGACAGATGGAGCAGTCCATCTTGGTCATAATCCTCTTGATAGAATCTAGAACAATAGATTCTATTGTTCATGGGAGGCCTACTTCTTGAATGACTAGTCAGCAGTAAGTACTCATGACAAGAAGCTGGAACCTGAAATTTCAGATTTTTCTACATCTTAACTAGTTTGCATGGCTAAGATTTTACAAATAGTTCTTAGATTTGCAGAATATATAATATTCAGTGTGGATGGGCCTGGCAAAGAAAACTTCGACCCACATACTCCGGACTCTTGTGCTCACTAACCACAAACTGTATCTTGGCATCTGTGTACTGTAGGAGAGCAGGAGTGGTATAAAAGTACCCTCTCAGCTGTTTGCCCTTGAGGGAGTCATCCCAACAAAGGAAATGGGCATCAATCTTCTCATTTTTAAGATGAGTGACTGGACTGTCTTATGCTAAAACTCCTCATAACCTGCTTCTGCCAGCTTCAATTAGCCCTTCTTAGGTGCATTTTGCCCATCCTTGCCCCATGTTCAGACAGCCCATGTTCTCAGTCCATGCTATTCATTGCCTGGAACCACCTTTTCTCTTTTTGGAATTATTTATTTTATGTTTTGAGATTATAATGCATGTGTCTTTTTTTTTTCCTTCCCTCTCCTCTTTCCAAACCTCCCCATATATCATCCCTTGCAATCTTTCAGATTAGCATTCATGGCCTCTTTTTTATTAATTGATGTTATATACACATATTCTTAAATACATAAATATAATCTGATCAGTGTATACTGTTGCTTGTATATATGTTTGCAGAACTAACCGTTTGGTATCAGATGAAAAATGGTGTGTTTTTCTCTGGACAAGACGATTTCTCCCACTCCTGTCAGTCCTTAGCTGCTTTGTGTAGCTCTTTGTGTAGGGTTGAGACCTTATAGGCTTACCCCTTCTACTTTAGCATGTCTATTGTTGTTGTCTTCGTTCAGCTCACATTTAGGCAGTCATGTTGATGAGACCTTATTGGTATAGCTTCAGACATTCCCAGGAGGTATAATCTCACAGATTCTCCCCCCTCCCCCCGATCTTCACACTCTTACATTTGTTTTTGAGCCTTAGGTATGGGAGTTGTTTTGTAGATGTATCCATTGGGACTGTACTCTATAACTTCACATTTTGATTAGTTATGGTTTTCTGAAATGGTCTCCATCTATTGCAAAGGAATGTTGCCTTAATGGGGTGTGAGAACTAATCCTTCTGTGGATATAAGGACAAACAGAGCTAGAGATTATACTGGTTTAGTAAAGTGGTAGCAGTAGGCTTTCCTCAAGATCCATGACTTCACTAGCTCTGTGCGGTTGGCTGGTTTTCTAGTACCAGTATGATTTCCTTCTTGTTGAGTAGGTCTTATATCCAATTAGAGAGCTATTGGTTACTGTCAAGGCATATGTGCCACTACTGCATTCTTGGAGTTGTTGTGTCATGCTGGCTGTTGTTACATTTCATAGATATCATAGCTGGGTAGAACTATTGTTTGTTTCCCACCTTTGGAAGCTGTATGGCAACTTCTGATACCATGAAAGCTACTCCTCAGGTAGGAGGCTTTAGATCAATTATAGCTCTGGGGCTTCTGGACCCTGTGTATGAACAGCATGGCGTCTTCAGCGACTTACCTTTCAACTCTGGATGGTAAGCAAATGCAGAAGCAATAGTCAGTTATACTTTGGGAGTCTCTTGGGCACCCCTGACCAGCAACTCAAAACAAGGCTTCTCATGCCTGCAGTTAGGGCTTTTGGAACAAGCTTTTCTAGCCTCTTTTTTGTCATGTTTTTGAGGCTCCCATCTATTTAACTTAAGGACTTGATTCAAGGGCCTTGTCCTTCAGGATTCTTTCTGTTGTCCCTCTTACTGGGATCTAGAACGTCCAGCAGGCCGTTTATTCAGCTAGTCTATAGTGTTGGTTTATCTACACGGCTCTTCAATTAGAAGTCAATAGCAGCAATAACAAGCACTCCTGGGTACCTACTAGCGTCAAGCACTTTACTAAAAGTCTTGCACATATTTAATGATCTCAAAGGTCATAGTAATCCTCACTTTCTGCATAGACAAACAAAGGTTTAGAAAGACTAAAACTGAACCTCAGACTACCATATAATTTCAGAGCATAAATTCTTATCTGTTAAATCCAGCACTTCCTGAAACAACCATCATACTTATCTGTAGTTTGTCAACACATACCCTAACCAGAGTTAGGGTAGGCATTTGGTAGAGTCTAAGTAGTTGAGTGTTGCTAAAATTCCTCTGGGGCAGGCATAAACAATATCTACTCCTCTGCCTAAGGTTCCAAACACAAATAGAGGTGTGCTTCCACACAAGTTCACCTGGGGAACCAATGATTTACCTGCACTTCAATGGGTAAAAGATTACATAAAGTGGAATAGGTGGAGGCAGAAGCACAGATGACTTTAAAGCAGCCATACTGGGAGGTCTGTGTCCAGTGGGTATGACGGCTTCCCTGAGGCTTCATAGAGGGAACCCCTCCTTCTTGTCCTTCCCCACCTATATTCTCTAGACCCTTTGCTCAAGCCCAAAGGTCATGCAGTCTTAACACAACAATAGACACTTTAACTATGAGACATTGTGGCTTCATCTTCAAATACTATATATATTTTCTTATTCACCATCCCAACTGCTATCACTGCCTTTCCCTCTGGTCCTTCTATCATCACCAAACAGCAGTTCCTTCCGTGTCCACGCCACATATATCCATTGCCCTCAGCTGTCCCTTGCCTTCCTTGGTTTACTTTCTATTCCCATACATAGATTATTTTGCTTAATGTAATGATATCTGGTCCCATCATTTCCCCACAAATGTCACAATTTTATTGTTCCTCATAACTAACTGAGCTTCTGCAGTGTGTACAGACCACACTTTCACAATCCTTTGGTGGACACCTAGGATATAGTCTGTTTCTGTGACCTGGCTGTAGCGAACTGTGCCACAGCAAACATGGGTAAGCAGATGTTTCTATACCAAGGTAACTTAGATTCCCTTGGACATATACCCAGAAAGGTATAGCTAAATCATACAGTAGATTTGCTTTTTAGTATTTGTTATTGTAAAAATGTCACTTATTTGTATTATTACATCTCCATTCAAAGAATCTTTTTTCCCAAATCCAAATCAATTCCAGCATTTGTTCTTGTCATTTTCTTTAATGTCATTATGATAGGAGTATAGGAGGGAGGTACAGCCTCAACTCAACAGTGATCCTCATTTACTTGATGGCCAAGGCTTATTGCTGGCTCTTCATGTACAGACTGCACATCTGTTTATTTCATTTGTCTGCCTTTTGATTGGGTTGTTGGGATTTGGAATGTTTGATTTTTTTTGAGTTCTTATACATTCTAGATATTAATTCCCTAACCATAAGGATTTTCTCTCTTCTTTCTGTTTGTTTTCTCCTTTACTGTGCAAAAAAAAAATTAAATGTAAACAATTTTATTTGTCAATTCTTAGAATTAGTTTCTAAGCTACTGGAGTCCTTTGTAGAAGGTCCTTGACAACACCTATAGCTTCAAGTTGCTTCCCTCAATCAGGTGTAGATTATTTTTAAAGATGTATTTATTTTTATTTCATGTGTATGAGTGTTTGCCTGCATGTATGTACGTGTGTGCCATGTATATTCAGTGTCAGAAGAAGTCAAAAGAGGGAGTTTGATCACTTGAAACTGGAGGTACAGCTATGTGCTTCCATGTGGATACTGGGGATGGAGCTGGGGTTTTCTGCAAGGTCAACAAGTATTGTTAATCACTGAGCCATCACCCTAGCCCCAAGTTTCAGATTCACTGAGGTCTTTGATCTATTGTGAGTTGATTTTTCATACAATGAAAGAGATGTTTTCATTTCCATTTTCTACAGGTATGCATACTATTTCCTAGCACTACTTATCAAAGCCTGACTCTTCTCTAGCATATGTGTTTTACAACTTTGACAAAGATGAGCTGGTTGTAGCTACACACATTTATTTCAAGGTCCTCTATTCTATTTCCCTAATCAACACATCCATATTTGTGTCCATCCAATGCCAGGAATCAGCTGTTGCAGTGCATTCCACATTTTTCCTTTTGCTCAGAATTACCTTGGCTATTTTTGGAACTTTTCTTGTTACATACAAAATTCAAAATTACTTTTTTTCTCTTTTGTAAAAAAATACCAATGTTATTTGACAGAGATGGCACCGATGCTAAAATTATTTTCACTAATACAGGATTTTCACCGTATGCACACTGCCCAAAGGCATTTTTTTTATCTTGTAGCCTTTTTTATTTTTTTATTTTTTGGCATTTTAAAGTTTTTTATTGTAGAGATATTTTACCTTCTTAGTTAAGTTTGTTTTTAGATAGTTTTATTTCATTAAAGGTTGTTTTCCTGATCTCTTTTTAAGCATATTTGTCATTGGCATACAGAAAGGCTTTTGCTGGGTTTTTCGTCCTGAGACTTTCTAGAACTGCGTATTAGATATGACTTTTCTGGTGCAGTCTTTAGAACTTAGATATAGGACTATGTCATCTGCAAGTAGGGAAGATTTGAGTTATCCTTTCCTATTTGTATATATTTTATTTCTTTCTCTATCCTTATTGCTCTGAATAAATCTTTAAGCACCTTATTAAGTAAGAGTGGGGAAAGCAGACATCCAGTTTTTGCATCTATTAAATAACCAGGCTTCTGTTTAAACTTCTAAATGGATCTTCTCAACCCTGGAACTGCCTTTCAGTAACCAGCTTAGCTTGACTATGTTTCCATCCACTAAGTTTTAGTGCAGGTCAAGTCTCATGAAATGTACAAGTGGTTCTGCAGAATCTGTTGATTTCAAGCTCTTAGTAACCAGGAGTGTAGTAGGGTAGGTCTTCTGCATATGGAGACATGATTATACTGAGTTTCCTACTCTCCCTCATAGAGTGGTGTGAAACAAATTTTCTCCCAGGGATCTATCTGCTCCCTCCTTGTTCCAAGGTAGCAGGTGATGCTGGATGGCTGGTTCAAAATGGTTTTCTAGTTTCTCTTGATTTTCTGCATAAAAAAATTTATTTTTAATTCCCTAGGGAGGCCTGGTAAATTTAAATTTATTAACCACTCTCTCTGACTTTCAGCATATCCTTTTAAAGGGAATAATATTTTATTATCTACCATTCTTTATTACAAACACATTGAAAAGCTCCTATCACAGGAGTTGTCAGAAAGAAAGTGACATAGAACATGTGAAAGCCATGAAGAGAGAGCTTTTGTTCAGTGGGGATGAAGGGATTCCCAAATACTTTTCAAATGTTTGCAGAAGGCCTTGACTTTAACACTGAAATATGGCAGAAGAATTATAGCCAATTACATACTTTTCTTGGCATTTAACAGAGTTTAAATTGGATCACTGATCTAAAATACTCATTTTGAAAATTATTTCACAGAAAAATAAAAAGATTAAATACTTGATTCTTTCAACTGTGATCTTTAGAGGCAGGAAAATGGTATTCATACTAGTTCCTCATTGTCTTTTTGTTCTCGGTAATCTCTATCAGTGTGATTAGTGCCAATATTTAAATTAGCCAAAGAAAGAATTAATTTTGTTCTCAGAAAATGACAATGAATTAAATCTATAAGAACCTTTTCATTCTAAAATTTTGCATAACAATTGCATGATGTCTCCTTCACCAAGAAAAGTACTTAGGTTGCAAATTTAAATGTAATTTTTTAAAATGAGCCTCGTTCACGATGAACTTTTCATGTAGCTTACTCATCTTGAGGAGATTCACCTTTTCTGGGAACAGTACAATTTATCATTACTTTTAAAAGATCATCTTAGTTTTATTTTATTTGTGTTTTTTCTTACATGTATCTGTATATAGTGGTTGCTGTTGGTGTTCTGGGTTATGTGGGGTTGATCAGAGAGCATCATTGCAGGATAAATTTAGGATTCTCAAATAGCAGGAGGAAGCTAGCAGCTTCCTAGAAGCTCTTCTTATTGTTACACAAAGGCACCTTTAGCAAGTCAATTTCTGCATACGGAAATCTCTTATCTGATCTAGAGGTTGTCCTGAAAGAACCATTATTTCAGCAATTGGCCATATATGAAACTTCCTAGTTTGCCAGGTATGTCTTGAGACTGAGTTATGCAAAGGCTTTGAGAATCCTTCAAAAGAACGACCCCATAATGTCTCATATAACAATCACTGACAAAAGGCTACTTCAAAGTAAAGGTACCATCATGCCAGATACAACGGTTCTGCTAAAATTCTGCAACAGGGTGCTTATAGTATCCCTAGAAGCCAGAAGAGTGTATCAGATAGCCTAGAACTGGAATTTCAGGTGGTTGTAAGCTGCTATGTGAACATTGGAATCAAATATAGGTCATCTGCAAGAGTAAGCAGTGTTCTTAGCCACTGAGCCAACTATCTTTAGCCCCAAATTTTTCATTTCTTAGGGTGACTAAGAGTCTGAGACTAGACAGCTGAGGAATCTAGGAGAAAACCAACAACAACAACAAAAATCAATGGCTCTAAAATGCCTCCTAATGACTTTCTGCTACACTTATAGATTAGTGCTTTGCTCAGCCATCATCAGAGAAGCTTCCTCCTGCAGCAGACAGGAGCAAACACAGAGACCCACAGCCAGACATTACACAGAGAGTGAGAGACTTTGGAACACTCAGCCCTAAACTGGATGTCTTTTACAAATCTCTCCCCTCAGGGGTCAGGGAACCCTGGGGGTTGGGGGGAAGGTGGAAAGGATACAAAATCTAGAGGGGATGGAGGAGACCAAAAAAACAAGGTCCTCTTGAAATGATGATGCACAACAGATATTATATGAAAAGAGGTTTATTGGATGGAGATGAAGAGAGGGAGGAAAGAGTGAGACTGATAGGGGAAGGCAGGGAGCACCCCAACAAAGAAAGAGGAGAGAGCAGAAGAGAGGAGGAGAGCACAAGAGCAAGATGGCAAGAGAGAAACAAAGTGGCAGATTGGTCCTTTTATGGGGAAACTGAGGCAGGTGCAACTGCCAGGTGCGACTACCTAGCTGACAGCACATGATGACATCACTGGTTGCTAGGCAACCCAGAAGCAGGCTGCCTAAATACTAACACCTCTAAGGCAGCATGATTATATGAACACACAGAGACTAATGCAGTATGTAGAGGTCTACATCAGGTCCTCTGCACATATATTTTAACTTCCAGTTTAGTGTTTTTATGGGATTCCTGAGTTGCAAATGACTGGGTCTCTGATTCTTGTGCGGGCCATCCCTTCAGTTTGTTTGTTTGTTTCCCAGTTGTAATGTGTTAGTTTTTGCTTTATCTTATAGTTTATTTTATTTTATTACCATTCCTTAGCAGCCTGTTTGTTTTGTAGTGAGAGACAGAAAGAGATTAGATCTGGATAGAAGGGGAAGTGAGGAGGAATTGGGAGTAGAGGGATTGAAACCATCATCAGGATATATCGTGAGAAAAAAAATATTTTTAATAAAAGCAAAATAGAAAATAGAAAGAATATAGTTTTGTCCACATGAATGTGAGAAACTCAGCTTTCACCATATAGAATGTGGCTATCTCCTGAAGGTCTGGTTGCAAGGTCAATCTATTACTGAACTTATCACTGAGCAAACAATTATTGAGGGTCGGTGAGATAGAGGCTTTTCTACTGATTTTATTCTAAATATTTATCCAGTAACTGATACACTTTATAGAATGGTTTTCAATTTAGATTTACAGGCAAAACTATAAGGTGCTTTCTCATCTTTACGGTCTACAGTGGAGAAGAACACGTAGGCAATCTGCTCAGGGTGAAGATCTTACAGCTGTCACCAAACCTGAACGCAATTTTGTTGCAACTGTGCATATGAATTTCTCTTACCACTTAAACTTTTATTTCTTGCAGTATCTTTTTTTTTCATAATGAAATAAAATATAACAAGTTGAAAATAAATCACATCAGAGTTAGACAAGGCAAAAAACAAAACAAACAAAAAAAAGCCCCAAGACCCAAGATAACTGAAAGCTATAATATATATGCAGGAGGACTGTGTAGGCCCTGTGCTTGCTGCTTTAGTCTCTGTGAGCTCAGATGATCTTTGCTCAGTTGATTTAGAGGGCCTGTTCTCCTGGCATACTCCATCCCCTCTGCCCCCTCTTACTCAGGGATCCCTGATCTCTGAGGGAAGGGATTTGACAGAGACATCCCGTTTAGAGCTGTGTTTTCAAAGGTCTCCTCCCAGCCCTATATATAAATATTCCACATTTTCTTCATCCATTCTTCTGCTGAAAGACATCTAGGTTGTTTCCAATTTCTGGCAATAATGAATAGAGGAACAATGAACATGGTTGAACAAGTATCCTATAGGTTTATACCCAAGAGTGGTATAACTGTATCTTGAGGTAAATTAATTCCCATTTTCTAAGGAACCATCATACTGATTTCAATAATGGTGGCATGAGTTTGCACTTCCAATAACAATGGATCCATACTCCCCTTATTCCAATCCTCGCCAGCATGAAATGTCACTTGTGTTATTGATCTAGATCATTTTGACAGATGTGAAATAGAATCTCAAAGTTTTGATTTCCATTTCCTTGGTGGCTAAGGATATTGAATATTTTTTTAAAGTGGTTCTCAGCCACTTGAGTTTTCTCTAATGAGAATTCTCTCTTTATATCTATACCCCATTGTTTAATAGAATTGTTTGGATTTTTATGTGGCTTTTTTAGTTCTTCATATATTTTGGATATTGATTCTCTATCAGATGTGGAAAGGGTAAGAATCTTTTCCCATTCTGTCGGTTGCTGCTTTGTCCAAATGAAAGTGTCCTTTGCCTGCAGAGGCTTCTCACTTTCATGAGGTCCCATTTATTTATTGTTGCTTTTAGTGTCTATGCTAATGGTGTTCTGTTCAGAAACTTTTCTCCTGTAACAGTGATTTCAAGGCTATACCCCACTTTCTCTTCTGTCAAGTTGAATATATGTGGTTTTTATGGTGAGGTCTTCGATCCATTTGGACTTGAATTTTGTGTGAGATGATAAGTATGGGTCTATTTGCATTCTTCTACATGCATTTGTCCAGTTTGACCAGTACCATTCTTGAAGATGCTGTCCTCTTCCAGTGTATTTTCCTGGCTTCTTTATCAAAATACACGTGTCCATAGATATGTGGATTTATGTCCTATTCTTCAATTCTATTGATACACCCTCTTCACTCCTCTCCTCACAGAAGAACAAGCTTCCCAGGATCATCTTCCAAACATGGCATAGCAATCTACAATAAGACCAGGCACATACCATCACATCAAGGCTGGACAAGGCAACTTAGTAGAAGGAAAAGGATACTGCAAGTACAAAAAAAAAGTCAGTGACAGCCTCTGCCCCCTCTGTTAGGATTTCCACAAGAATACCAAGCTACTTATCCATAACATCTATGCAGAGGACCTAGGTTAGACCCCTACAGGTTTCCTGATCTTTCAAATTCCCATGAGTCCTAGTCAGTTGATTCTATGGGCCATGTTCTCCCAGTGTGTCCCTGACCCCTCTGGTTCCTCTGATCCTTCCTTCTGCTCCTCCACAGGACTCCCTGAGCTCCACAAAATCTCTGGCTGTGGGACTCTGCATCAGTTCCCATCAAGTTGCTGGATAGAGTCTCTCTGGTCTCTTTGATGATAATTCTGCTAGGCTCTGGCCCCAGTACACTCTGCAGGTGTAGATTGAAGGTTTTGTGGCTGGATTGGTGTCCCGATCCCTCCACTTGAGGCCTTGCCTGATTACAGAAGATGGGTAGTTCAGGCCCTATGTCCTGTATTATTAGGAGTCTTTGCTACGTGTGCTCTTCTATATGCAATGGAGTTTCCAATGCACTAGGTTTCTACCTCACCCTGAAATTCACCCACACTCAATTCCAGTTGTTTTCCCCAGTATTTTCTCTCTATTCCCATCACTTGATCCCTCCTTCTCCCAACACTACCCAACCCCAGTTCTCCCTGTGAAATCTATTCTATTTCCCTTTAACCGGGAGATTCTGGCATCCCCCTTAAGTCCTCCATGTAATGTACCTTCTCTGGTCTGTGGATTACAGCATCATTGTCTTTTACTTTACAGCTAATATTCACTTATAAGTGAGTACATACCATATTTGTCTTTCTGGGTCTGGATTACCTCACTCAGAATGATTTTTTTTTTTTCTGGTTCCATCCATTTGCCTGCAAATTTCATGATGTCCTTATTTTTAACACCCAACTAATACTCCATTATGGAACTATACCACATTTTTTAATCCACTCTCCTGCTGAGGAACATATGCATTGTTTCCAGGTTCTAGCTATTAATTATCAATAAAGCTGCTATGAACATAGTTGAGCAAGTGTCCTTGTGATAGGACAGAGGAATCTCAAATGATCAAGAAGCACTTAAAGAAATGTTCAACATCCTTAGTCATCAGGGAAATGCAAATCAAGATGACTTTGAGATTCCATCTCTTAACCTTCAGAAAAGCTAAGATCAAAAACACAAGTGACAGCTGGTGCCATGAGGACGTGGAGAAAGGGGAACACTCTTCTACTACTGATGGGAGTGCAAATTTACACAGCCACTTTGAAAATCAATATGGCAGTTTCTCAAAAGAACCAAAACAAAACAAAACAAAAAACCTACCCTGGGACCCTACTACACCACCCCTGGTCATATACCTCCCTGCCCCCCCCCAAAAAAAACCATTCCATTCCATCACGAAGACTTTTATCATACAAGTCTTTCACTTGCTTTGTTATAGATACCCCAATATATGTAATATTATTTGAGGCTATTGTGAAAGGTGTTGTTTCTTTGATTTCTTTCTCAGTATGTTTATCACTTGTTTGAAATGCTGACTTTTGTGTTAATTTTGTATACAGTTACTTTACTGAAAATGTTTATGAGCTGTAGGAGTTCCCCACAGTAATTTTTCAGGTCACTTTATGTATACTATCATAGCCTCTGCAAATTAAGATACTTTAAATTATTGCTTACCAAACTGAAGGTGACAGGAGCTACACAAGGAGACCAACAGAGCCAAAATATCTGGGCTCAGGGGGTCCTGCAGAGACTGATGAATCAACCAAGGGCTATGCATGGAGAAGACCTAGACCTCCTGCTCAGATGTAGCCCATGGCAGCTCAGTCTCCATGTGGTTCCCTAGTAAGGGGAGCAGGGGCTGTCTCTGACATGAACTCAGTGGCCAGTTATTTGATCACCTCCCCCTGGTGAGGTAGCGTCACTAGGCCACAGAGAGAGAGGATCCAGACAGCCCTGATGAGACCTGATAGGCTAGGGTCAGATAGTAGATGAGGTGGACCTCCCCTATCAGTGAGCTAGGAGAAGAACATATTGGGGAGAATAGGGAGGGAGGGTGAGAGCAGGAGGAAATGAGGAAGGGGGCTACAGACAGGATACAAAGTGAATAAATTATAATAAATAATAATAAACTAAGAATGTATTGCTTTCCATATTATATCTCCTTGAGTTGTCTTATTGCTCTAGTTAAGACTATATTGTGTGTATATATATATACACTATATATATTATTTAGTCTATTTTGTATAGATATGGAAAGAGTAAACAACCCTGTCTTCTTGTTCCTGAGTTTAGTGTAATTGTTTTGAGTTTCTCTTTATCCAAGTTGATGTTGGCCAGCTGTAAACTGACTTTATTATGTTGAACTATATCACTCATTTCTCCACGACTTATTATGAAGCAGTGTTGGATTTTATCAAAGATCTTTCTGTATCTAATGATATTAACATGTGGTTTTATTCTTTGTGTGTTATATTTTGGATTATATTTATCTTCTTACATATGTTGAAATATCCCTGCATCTCTGTGATGAATCCTTCTTGCTCATGGTTGATGAACTTTTTGGTGTGTTATTGGATTCAGTTTGAATGTATTTTATTGAGAATTTTGCATCTATGTTCATAAGGAAAATTGATCTGTAATTCTCTTGTATTATTTGGTGTTTATCTGGTTTGGGTAACTATGCCCTTGTTAAATAAATTGGACAATGTTCTTTCTGTTTTTATTTGGTAGAATAATTTCTAGAGTATGGGCGTTAACTGTCCTTTACCTTCTGAGAGAATTCTTCCCTAAAACCATCTGGCCCTAGGCTTTCATTATTGTTGGTGGTGGGGTTTTTTTTGTTTATTTGTTTTGTTGTGGGTTTTGGAGGGGGCTTGGGAGTCTTTTAATCGCAGCTTTTATTGTACTACGGGTTATGTGTGTGTGTCACTTATCTGATCTTGATTTATTTGGTAAGTGATATATATTAATATAATTTTCTGTTTCTTTTAAAATTTCCAGTTTACTGTAGAACAGGCTTTTTAAATTTAATTTTATGTATTTATTTATTACAATCTATTCACTTTGTATCCCCACTGCAGCCCCCTCCCTTGTCTCCTCCCAGTCCTACCCACCCTCCTTCTTCTCCCCCTATGCCCTTTTCCTAGTCCCCTGATAGGGGAGGACCTCCCCTTCTATCTGACCCTAGCCTATCAGGTCTCATCAAGGCTGGCTGCATCTGCTTCCTCTGTGGCAGCCTGGCAAGGCTCCCAGGGTTTTCAAGCATTTCCTTATTATTCACTGAATTTTCTCAGTGTCTGTTGTCTTCTCCCCTTTCCATTTCTAATTTTGTTAATTTGGATATTCTTTCTTTTCCTTTTAATTAATTTGGATAAGGGTTTATCAATCTTATTGATTTATGTTTCTTTTTTAAAGAACCAACTCTTAGTTTCTTTCTTTATATTATTGTCCTTTTTCTATTTCCTTGATTTTAGCCCTAAGTTTGATTACTTCTTGACATCTACTCCTTTTGGTATGATTTCTTGTTCTATAGATTTTAGGTGTGCTGTTAAGTTGCTAGTAGGAGATTTGCCCTCTCCCTCCATTTTTATCTGGGCACTTAGTGCTATAAATTTACTTCCTAGAACCACGTTTGTTGTGTTCCATAAGTTTGGGTATGTTCTGTATTTGGTTTCATTCAGTTTTAGAAAGTTTTAAATTTATTTGTCTTGATCTAGTTTTCATTCAGTAGAAAGTTGTTGAATTTCCATGAGTTTTTTAAGATTTCTGTTGTTTGATTATTGTTAATATTTAGCTTTAAGCCATGCTGATCAAATTGTGTTGAGCGTATTATTTCAATTTTCTTATATCTATTGTGACTAGCTTTGTGTTTCAGTATATGGTCAGTTTTTGGAGAAAGTTCCATGAAATCCCGAGAAGGAAGTATATTCTTTTGTGTTTTGTAAATATCTATTAGGTCCATTTGGTTTATAAAGTCAGTTTTCTCCAGCATTTCTCCATTTAGTCTATTGGGTATTAAAGTTCTCCACTATCAGTGTATGAGAATCAACATAGGATTTAAGTTGTAGTAATGTTTCTTTTATGAACTTGAGTGCCCTTGTGTTTGGTGAAAAAATATTAAGAATTTATAGTCCTTGATGGATTTTTTCCATTGATGTGTATGTAGTGTTCCTTCCCTGTGTCTTCTGATTAGCTTTAGTTTATTAGTCTATTTTTTTTTCAGATTTAAAATGGCTACCCCAGCTTTCTGCTTAGGTGTATTTGCTTACTTGCAATATCTTTTTTTGCCTTTTATACTGAGGTGATGTCTGTTCTTGGTAAGCTGTTTTTTAAATGTAGCAGAAGGATATATCTTGTTTTTTCCATCCATTCTCTCAGTCTGTGTCTTTTACTGTGTGATTGAGACCATGACGTTGAGAGATATCAATGAGCAGTATTTGTTGATTCCTGTTATTTTGGTGTTGGTTTCGTTGTTGGTAGTGGTAGTGGTATGTGTGCTTCCCTTGCTTCACTTGTTTTCACGTGTCTGTCTGGGATTATTCATTCCCTGTGTTTTATTGTATGTAGTTAACTTCTTTAGGTTGGAATTTTCTCCTAGTCCCTTTAGTAAGGCTGGCTTTGTAGATAGATACTGCTTAAATTTTGTTTTATCACGGAATGTTTTATTTTCTCTGTCCGTTGTGACTGAAAGTTTCACTCAGTATACTTGTCTGTATTGGAATGTGTGGTCTCTTACAGTTTGCAGCACATCTGTCCAGGCCCTTCTGACTTTTACGGTCTCCATTGAGAAGTCAGGTATAATCCTAATATGTTTGCCTTTGTATTTTACTTAGTCTTTTCCCCTTGAATCATTTGATATTCTTTGTTCTGTATATTTAGTGTTTTGATTAGGTAGCAAGGGGACTTTCTTTTCTGGTCCAGTCTATTTAGTATTCTGAACAGTTCTTGTACCTTGATATGCATCTCCTTCTTTAGGTTAGAGACTCTAATTTTTGCTGAAAACATTTTCTGTGCCGTTAACCTGTGTTTTTTCTCCTTTTTCTATTCCTATTACTCTTGTATTTGGTCTTTTCATGATGTTCATGATTTCTTGAATGTTTTGTGCCATGACTTTAGATTTAGCATTTTCTTTGACTGAGGTATTCATTTTCTTCAAGTGTGTATTCAGTGCCTTTCTTTCTTCCATCTTTTGTATTCAGTTGGGGAGGCTTGCCTATTTGGTTCCTGTTGGAACCAAAACTTTCTAAAACTTTCATTTACAGAGGTGAAGACCTATAGTTAGCATACCCACTTCCATGGCTGGAGTAAGAATAGTGAGATTGAGTCCAGCCTACATTAGGTGCCCAACAAACAGACAAAATCAGCTACAACAGAATGTCTCTCTTATTGATCAAAACTCAACCAATTTGTTTATGGGAAAAATTGGACGTTTAAAATTTCACTGGCCTCCTTGGATAGTTATATAGCTAAATTTCTTGTTGGCCATAGCATCAGGTAAAAGCAGTTAAACAAGGATATTAAATGATTCTACTGCTTTAGCTGGATTGAATGAACTTGGAATCCTTAACTTCTATTTTTAGAAATTATTTGCCAGTGTTTTGTTAATTTTCTTTGCTGACCTGTGGTACTTTTGACAACTATTATCTTCCTCATATATAACATTCAGGACTTTAAATAATTTATGTGGCATCAAACTCCTGGTAGAATACACAGGCCAAAAAGTTCAAATATATCTATATGTATGTACTTGCACATAGATACACATCTCTGTGTGTCTCTGTGTGTACAATATATATTTGTACGCTCTCATTTGGCATTTTAGAAACAGAGCATCTAAGATTTTCAAGCAGGTGTTTAATGTCACTCAGAACTATAATCTGGTCAGCTCTCTGTTGTGGGTTAATTTTGTTGTTTATGGTTGTAACACGCAATCAACATATTGTTGCAATAGTGATAGAGTACATCCACCATTCTCCTTGATCAACCATATTAGATTAACTTGAGATGATTCATTTCTAAGTAGGACAAGTTAGACATTTTCCACTAAGCACCTTCTTGTCTTCGACTTACTTGCAAATTGATTGTATACAGATTTCTATCAGTGTTTTCTTAAGTAGCTAAGTAAAGGTTACTTGTCTGTTCTGCCTGCTATAGTACTAGGGATTTCATTTAACTCTCTACCTTGATAATCATCCCTGTTAACATCTCAAGATAAAGTCTTCAGGGAATCTTGCTCATGGATATAAAAAAAAAAAAAAATAGATGGTAGCCAAACCTGGTAACATTGCCATATTATCAGAGCATCTGCTGTAATTTTCTGCCAGGATTCTAATTGCACAGTGAATGTTGAAAACACCATCACCATTCATGGTTGCACACTGAGCTTGTAAAATTGAGGAAAACCCTTAACCTGTTACTGTTTACATCTAGAAAGCATTGTGAACTCTAGCATTCGCATAGGACTGAAGAATTAGAAATTGTTGAAACTACATGGATTAAATTATATGCAACACATAGTCAATTGTATTGCTTGATATGAAAAAAAATGCTTGTTCCTGCAAAGTACTCGATGCTTAAAAGAATTAAGTTAGCTTTTCATATTTACATTCCTGAGGAAAGTATAGTATAACAGGAAAGGAATATAAGCTGGCAATTGGTGCACACCTGTAATACTAACAGTTTTGAGGCTGAAGCAGGAAAATCACAAGAAGACTCTGCCTCAAAAACAAACCAAACCAACTAAGAAGGAATAGCAATAGATTTACGAGTGTCATGGACTCTTGCTGAGTCTTACTTGGCCTAACTACAAACTATGATACCTTGGGTAAGTGACCTAAGCTCTTGGATCCAGCTTTCATTATCAGTAAATTTATCTATTTTTACCTGTGTGCAGAAGGCTTAAAAAAACATGGTGTTAAGTTCAGTGTCTGACACGTTATAATAGATAAGGAAGTAGTAGGCTCATAGAATCCATAACTCTTCTGAAGATATGTGCAAAGTCTGCTAAGCAACTTTGAAGCAATTGTTCTGCTATTCCAACAGCCTGGGGTCAGTCAGTGCCATTCACATTTCCATATGGCATGAGGTTATAGCTCTTTAGAGCTGGAGAAGTCATATTAATATTAGATTACTGCTATTATCAGATACCTGCCTAGAAGGGTCATACACGAGCTCTGAGATTACTTCTGGAAAGAAATCAAACAATATGCAGATCCTTGAAACACAAAGGAAAGTGGTGCGAACTGTGACCAGATGAATGAATTGAGGGATTAAAAGCAGATCTGTTTGGGGGCCACAGTAACAAGAGTTATACAAGGTCTCAACCAAATCTGGAACCCTACCCACCACTGCATTGGTGAGCTTCTGTGCTTTCTGGGTCTTTGTCTGGAAGTTTGTGTCTGATTCAGAAAAAAAAATTATTTCTATTAGTAATATAGAATATGTATGCAGGATCCATGAACTTAGGGTCATTAAAAACACTGATTACCGATATGTTCCTAGCATTTAGAAAAGACAAGGGGAAAAAGAAATTAGAAAAAGAAATGATGGCAAAACAGAACAGCAATGGAAACAGGCGGAAGTAGAGACATTAAGGCAGCGATAGGAATGGGAGGACAACCGTGGCAGATGAAAGGGCCCGCCTCACCCTGCTGTGCCCACTGGGCCACCCCACCGCTGCTTCTGCCGCTTGACCTGCTTTGGGGGAGGAGAGCACTGAGTGGTGCCCAGGGCATAGTGGTGTGTGGTGGCCTGGAGCTTGTGCAGGACCTGCTGCCACGCCGCTGTCCAACCACACCCTGACTCTGAGCAACACCAAGCTGTCTGGAATGAGGAATGTTCATTTTCCTGGACTAACTCTCCTCGAAAGACTTCCGTGGTACATACTGCTGCCAGAGGCCATATTGATGTTTGTAGTCCATGCTGCTGCAGGAAACCATATGGAACTCTGTGATCCCTGTCGTGGGCAAGGAAGCTTCTTTTGCAGTGGTATTGATAGGGTGGGGGAAAATGGGGAGTGGGGCAGTGAGGGGGTTGGGGGACAGGCAGCATTCAGTTTTCTTTAAGGGTTTGGCCACTGGGTGTTTGACCATACCCCAATGAGTATATTGGCAACACAAATTGGAATAGGTGGCTTTTTTGGGGGAAGGGTGGGGACAGAGCAGGGCGACATGCGAGGGTAGAAAGGTGGAATGGGAAGCATTCCCGTTGAAGTTCTCAAATTGTATGAAGTTCTCAAGTAACTAATAAATTATTGTTTTAAATTAGATTATATTTTATATAGCAATGCAAAATACTAAATTATATTATAAAATACTACAAAAATTAAGTTTGAATAGCAGGTCATTCAAAGGGCTCTGTTGAGTAGAGAAATGAATAAAACTTAAACTCAGCAGGTTCTTGGACAATCCCACCGCCTGCAGGGTGACTGGGTCATAAAGTTCCGCCAGCCAAAGGTTTAGAGGAGCCTATTTCCCCATTCGTTCAGCTTGAACGGTTTTTAAATTTGTTTTCAAATGTCTGTATATGAATTATTTCTTTACTAAGCACAGTCTACTGAATATAACAGCATCTTCAATGAGGGGATGCATCATTGCAGCTCCAGAATTACCAGGCTAAACTCAGCCTCATCTTTCAATGGCAGTACAGAGGTAGGAGGTGAAAATCTGGCATGAAGGAAGATGTTTGTAAAAGAGAAATGTAATTTTTCTTAAACATACCGTTAAATGTTTAATGTCTTCTAAAATGTATCCAGAGAGAAACACCAACATTTTCTAGGAATCTTCTATTCAGGACTTGGAAATGTTTGACAATAATTAAAATACTGTTGTCACCAAAATAGCCTCTTGTTATTCTGGAAGCCATTTTGGAGCACCTATTGTGTTAGGGAAGAGACAAGTGCTATGCCTGAGGAACAATACCACAAACAGGACATGGTCTCCACACTTGAAAGTCTCATAGTGATTAAGCTGATGCTTAACACCATAAAAATCATCGCCACAGAAATTTGTGACTATAAGAAACTGTGGTAACCCAGAAAGACAGCTCTTCATCCAGGGGACCTCGTTTCAGTTTTTAGCATTCACATGGTAGCTCAAAACCATCTCTAACTTTAGTTCTGGGAAATCTGATACCCTTTTCTGACCTCTAGGGGCATTGTATACACAAGGTAGGTATACAGACTCACACAGGCAAAACGTCCATATACATAAAATATGTTTGTTTGTTTTTTTTAATTAAGGGAAAAAAATAAAGAAATCATGGCTGCTTAGCTGTGATGAAGACTTTCCAGAAGAAGCACCACATGCAATAAACATGAATACTGGAAAAAAGATTCCCAATATAAGGCCACTTGCTGTAAGCCTCCTAGGACCATCATCAACATTGTTGGTGGTGGCCTCTGAACCTGTATTCAGGGGCTCTGTGTTATCATTTAGAAAGCATTTTCAGTTGAAATTAAATGGAGCTATACAAATTAAATGGAGCTATACATCTCATATCTTAAATCATCCTGAGTTTGCTTTCCAAAAATCTACAGGAAAGTGTTTCTGTGGGGCTCAGGGCAGCCAGGCTTCTTCCATCATTTTCCTCATGTCTTCAGTAATGGTTTTCATGCTGGGGTTCTATGATCACCTCATATTTGGAGACAGCTTCTAATATGTTATAAATCACTACATCCAAACACAGTAAGAAGTTGAAAGACAAGATGCCTGTGAATATATTCTCTTAGTTCCTATTTCACTTTTGTTTTATCAGCCTTAGCAAGCCATAACTAATAGACAAAAGTACATATACCCAGTGTGAATAAATCGAACTAACATATTTCACCTAAGCATACTGATTTTCCTGTGGTGATAACATTCACAATCTACTGTCCTAGAGATTTTCAGGCACATAATATTTTATTAAACATTGCCTCTATACTAGGTAATTGCTCCTGATAACCTCTCATCCTGGCTAAGGGAATTTTAACATCAATATCACAATGTTGACTACCATCAAAATTTACAATCTCTACCCCCCTCATATTTTCTTTTCGTTTTATTTTTATATGCATTAATAGTTTGCCTGCGTGCATGTGTGAGAATGTTGGATCTCCTGGAACTGGAGTTACAGACAGTTAGGAGCCGTCATGTGGATGTTGGAAATTGAACCTGGGTCCTTTGGAAGAGCAGCCAGTGCTCCTAACTAGATGAACCATCTCTCCAGCCCCTTCCTTCATATTCTTTTAAAGAAAGGCAAAATTTCTTCACAGAAGAAAGTTTTACCCTATATTTTCTTTTTTTAATTGTTTTAATTTCTTTATTTTTATTCACTTTACATCCCAGTTGTAGCCCCATCCTTCCTCCCATTCTAGTCCCACCCTCCTTCTTCCTCCTTCCCCCCTGGCCTCTTCCTCAGAAAAGGGGAGCATCCTTTCCCATCTACCCCTGCTCCCAAGTTGCATCAGGACTAAGCATGTTCTCTTCCCTATGGCCTGGAGAGGTGATAAAAAAGCTGGCAAGTGAATCTGTGTCCTTTACTAGAGGATCCACATGAAGTCTAAGCTGCCTATATGCTACATCTTTGTAGGGGGCCTAGGTCCAGTTCCTGCATGGTCCTTGGTTGATGCTTCAACCTCAGTAAGGCCCTTTGGGCCCTGGTTAGTTGGCCCTGTTGGTTTTCTTGGCTGTGAGTCTCAGCATCCTTTTTGAGGTACTGCTGAGTAGAATCTTTTAGAGGACAACTCTGTCAGGCTCCTGTCTGCAAGCTTAACAGAGTATCATTCAGAGTCAGGGGTTGGCGCTCTTCTATAGGATAGCCAATGCCTAGCCCAACCAACCACCTACCCTTATATTTTCTTTTCTAGAACTAATCTTACGCCTCATGCTAACTGCAAGGGAGGCTGGGAAATTAGAAAAGCAATAAATACTGATTTTATCTTAATTTTAAGGAGTCGCTGCTAATGTCAAAAATAATCAGAATGATGCTTTTGGGTATCAACTGCCTGTGAACCTACTACTCCAGAATCAAACAGAGAAGCTTCTCTGTCCCCAGTTGTCATGGGAACCCCTAGCACCTGAAACACTTGTGGCAGGAAAACTGAGTGTTCAAGGCCATCCTGGCCAGACTCTGTCTCAGAAACAAAACAGGACAATCTTCAGATCTAAACATTTTTACATAGATATTTTTTTTTCTAGGACTGGGGAGATGGCTCTGTGTTTAAAGTGCTTGCCATTCAGGCTGAAAAACCACAAACCCATGTAAATGCCAACTGAGCATGGACATCTAACCTGCAATTCCAAAGTAGGAAGCTGGAGACTAAGGATCCTCAGGGAATGCTGGCTGTCAAGACAATCCAGTATTAGATTAGCAAGCCCTAATGGATGTGATTGAGAGACATTGACTGAATAACTTGAAAGAGAATGATTACCAACACCAACCTTCACATGCACACACAACTGTCCAGGACTTTGTAGAGCTGATGAAGGACAACCATCCCAGGGAGGGTACCAACTTCCCCACTAATGACTAATTGAGAAAATACCATACAGCTGATGACTTTAAGTTACATTGGATTGACACGTAAAATTGCCTGGTACAACTGACCCCTTGTCAACCTGACACACCAATACATCACTATTAAGTCACCTTTCTTATTAACTCTTCCTTTCTTATTCATCCCCCAAATCAAAATAGCTTGAAGAGTCCAGCAGTCCTTACAAATTCAAACACATTAAACTTTCACTTTAAAATATACCCATCCAATCTATTTTAAAACCCAAAGTTGCTTAACTGTGGGCTCCAATAAATACTTTCTTACTTCAAGAGAAAAGAAGCAGGGCACAGTCACAATCAAATCAAAGGCAAAGCAAACTCCAACCGTCCAGTGTTTGGGATGATCTTCTGGGCTCCTTGGGTCACTCCTCCAGCTCTGCCCTCCGCAGCACCTGCAGCTTGTCTTCTGGGCTCCACCTGGCTCCACTCCACTGTGGCTGCTGTTCTTGGTAGTCAGCCCATAGTACTGGCATTTCACAAATGCTGAGGTCCCTTGCTGCAACTGGGTTCTGCTTTCACCGGCAGCCTCTCCCAGGCTTTCTTTCTGGAGCCAAACCTCAAGTTCTTTGCATGATCCCTTCAGTCCTGGGCCTTCAACTGCCACTGAGGCTGCACTTTCACAAATAGCCTTTCCTGGCTCCTCATGATGCCAAGTCTCAGCTGTTCCCCATGACTCTTTCATGCATTTGAAACCAGCACCACCTGGGCGACTCTTATCAAGTCCAGCTGCCAACACAGGGCATAGTCTTGGCTTCCTCTGGAACACAGCTTCTCTGTGCTCTCAGGAGACACTTCCCAGAAGACTTCACCTGAGTGATGCTGGTCTCTTCTTAACCATTGCTAGTTTTTCAGCTCCAGCTGACCACCATCAATTGTCCCAGTAATGCAAAGCTTTCATTTCAGTAGTTCTGGTATCTTGTTAATCCAGCTGATTCTTCAGGCACAGCTAACCAGAACCACAGAATCTTGAACCAAAATAGCAAACAGCCCAGATAGAGGCTTTAATGTTCCCTCTGAAACATCACAAGCCAGGCCTCCATTTTCCGCACTGCTCTCAACATTCTTATCTTCCAAGCTCCTAAAGAATATCCCGCGGAAGTCTCAACACTTAATGGTTCGTCTAGCACAAAGTTCCAAAGTCTTTCCACAATCATTCCCAAAATATCATCAGGTCTGTTACAATACCCCACAAATCTAGTACCAACTTCGGTCTTAGGTAGGGTTCCTATTGCTGTGATGAATCACGGAGACTAAAAAAGAAAGTTGAGGAGGAAAGGATTTATTCGGCTCCAGATCATAGTCCATCACTGGAGGAAGTCAGGACAGGAACTTAACCAAGGCTGGAAAGTGGAGGCAGAGTTCACACATAAGCTATGGAGGAGTGCTTACTGTTTTGCTTCCCGTGGCTTGCTCAGCCTGCCTTGTTATAGACTCCAGGACCACCAGCCCAGGGACACAACCCACAATGGGCTGGGCCCTCCCCCATTGATCACTAATTGATAAAATGCCCCAAACTGGATCCCAATAGGTATTTTCTCAACTGAGGCTCCTTTCTTTGTGATGACTCTAGCTTGTATGAAGTTGACACACAAAACCAGCCACTATAGAGAGGAAAGGCAGTATTACAGGTCAGGATAAAAACCCTCTAGAAAGACCCACAAAGGCACAAAGCCATGATAAAGGCAAGGCAAAAAGCTTGAGGGTACTCCTGCAACAGATGACTGGTCACGGATCCTGGTGAGAATGCACTCGGAAAGTGCTGGGAATAGTGCACGGACACAGTTCCGGCAAACCAGGTGAAAAACACGGGCCAGATCAAGGTGAGCAAAGTCTAGGAAAAACAGACAGAAAAATGCCAGGTGCAAAAGTTTGGTAAAAATGCTAGTTGAAAAAATTATAATAAAGGGCAGACTGAAAGTTTAGTAGAAAAAATCAGGTAAAAAAAATATGCCCCCCCCAACTCAAAAAAAAAAAACGAAAGAAAGAAAGAAAAGAAAAAATAGTGACAAACGTCAGAAACACATCGAGTTAAAAAAAAATCCTGATATAAGTGGTGGGTGAAGAGGCAAGATGAAAATATCAGAATAAAGATTCAAGCAAAGAAATCCAGGCAACAAAAAATAGTGAGAGGAGCCAGTAGCAAAGACTATGGAAAATATCCAGGGCAAAGAGGGTGTGAAAAACCAAGAGAAAAGTGAAGAGTAAAAACGAAAAAAAAAAAATCAAGGAGAAAATTATGGAGCATATTCTAATTCAAAAGTCTCACAGAAAGTCTGGGTGTCATGCCCCAATAAAGCTGCCAGTTTCAATACTGAAATGCCAGCCTTGTAATCCAGACTACAAATCCTGCACAGAATACATGCACATAATAAGAGAGGAAACTTTGTCAAAAGGTAATGCATAAAGTTTGGTGGTAAATGCTGGAAAAAAAGCCATGTGAAAATGCTGGAAGAAAAATTCTGCTAGAAATCCTTAAGAAAAATCCGGGAAAACCTGACTGGAGAAGAGGCTAGGGGAAAATCAGGGCACAAAGGGCAGGTGGAAAAAAATCTGAGTATAAATCCCAGGAGAAAATGCATGGAGAAATGGCTGGGCCAGTAAACAGATTAAAAATCCTGGCAAACAATATGAGAAAAAAGGCTGGGAATGAAGGTAAGGAGTGAATCCCCAAAACAAAGGAAGGGTTGAGAATCTACATAAAAATACAGGGAGGAAGCGCAAGACAAAGAAGTCAAGGTAAACTGTCTTGAAAAATTCGGGAGACCCAGACAGGCACAAACGTCATAATAAAATGCTATACTAAAAGACCAGGCACACAGGATGGAAGAAAAATCTGGGCCTGACATAGAGGAGTTAAATTCATGTAAAAACAAAAACAAAAACAAACAAACACCAGCAACAGAAAAACTCACCGCAGCTTTCTGGAGTAACGCCTAGAAAAAAAATGTATTATAAAGGTAGGGTTGAACATCCTAGTAAAAATTCTACATGAATGAAATCGGCAAAAAGTTGTAATCAATAATTCTATGGTTAGGGTTAAAGGTTAGGAATAAGAAAGAAGTAGGAGAACAGGGCATTAAAGTTTGTAAATTTAGCTGCATGTAGTATCATCTTGGGAAAATAAACACGTTAGTCCCTAAAACACTGCACAGTGGCATATTTGTAAAACCAGTGTAATTCTGTGCACGGAAAAGTATCATCCCATTTATGATGAAGTGCGTGCTTTTACTCCTACAACTCCCAAGTGGCTCGCATCAGAGGAGTAGTATATCTATATCCCTAGGTAAAGAATGTTTTTAAACAAAACAAAAACCAGTGAGCTGGGCACAGTGGCACACAACTGTAATCCCAGCACTCAGGGAGGCAGAGGTGGGCGGATCTCTGTGAGTTCAAGGCCAACCTGGTCTACAAATCAAGTCCAGGACAACTAAGGCTACACAGAGAAACCCCGTCTCGATTGAAAAACTAAAAAAAAAAAAAAAAAAAAAAAAAAAAAAACCACCACCACCAATAACAACAAAAACCAGTGACAATGGGAGTACTTATTCAAGAACAGAAGAGTTCTTTACTGTAGTTATACACTTGGACACTAATAGAACATGAGTGGAAAAGGAGACTACAACATAAATGTCTACAAGTGAAGCAGCACACATTATCATAATTAGCAGCCACACACACGTGATCAAAACTCAGTACAATGGCATACACGCAAAACCAAGTACTTTTTCTGCAAGGAAATCTCACACTGGTTTACAACAAAGCGTATAGGTTTATTCCTACACCTCTGTAGCTGTTTGTATAAGAACAGAAGTGAACATATTCCTAGGAAAAGCAGCTTTGTTAAGAATAGAGTGAAAGAATACTCTCATGGTACCAGGGCACTTCGAGAGAGGTACTGCAAGAAAAGGTAAGAAAAGGTACGATCGTTTCCCAAGAAAGCAGAGTGAATGAGTTAATTATTGTAGCACTGAATGAGGACACTAGGGCTAAGGTAGGGATAGGGTTAGAGTTAAGAACAAGAAACAGAAGAGGAAAAGAATGTGTAACTTGAGCCACACATACTGTCATCTTTAGAAAAAACACGTGAGTAAAAACACCAAGAATGGGGTGATTGCAAATTCCATTGTTCTTCCACTGCAGTGCAAACTGAGTGTCATTTACAACTAAGCAGACAGTTTTAATCCTACAATTTTGAAGTTGCTTGCATCAGAAAAGCACTGTGCAGGTTCTTGTATAAAGCAGGTTTGTTAAAAACGGTTTGTATATGAAACTACTTTTACATGAGCAAAAGCTTTTTTATACCAATACCTCACAGCAAAGTGCTGTAAGAGAAACGGTGATTGATTTACAAGAAAGCAAGCGACATTTCTTCACTATTGTACGAGTATACTTGGATACTGATGGAACAAGATGAAACAGGGACCTCCACAAAAATATTTATAACTGAAGTAGTGCACATTACCATCTGGTGGCACACATAGGCACAAGGGACTAAAGCTCAGCAAAACAATGTATTCGCAAAACCAAAGTACTTCTACTGCAGTGAAATCTAATATCCTTTTACAGTGAAGCAGACATGTGTATCCATAGGACTCTGTAGTTGCTTAGAATAGAAAAAAAGCAGACACATTCCTGTGAAGAGCAGAGTCATACTGTACAGAATGAAAAGGTCAGCACATTAACAATGCTTCAGAAAGAAGCGCTTTGGAGCACTTCATGGAGAAATGCAGTGGAAGAGTTATAATTGTTTTCCCAGAAAGCAGAACATGTGAGTTTATTATTGTCGCACTGCAAAAGGACATTATGATGAAGAATATAGGTTTAGTTATGGCAAAGCTAGGGTTATCGTTAGGGTTAGGGTTAGGGTAAGGGTTAGGGTTAGAGTTAGGGTTGGGATTAAGGAAAGCAATATAAAAGCAGAGCAAAAGGATCTGTAACTCTGGCAGCACAGTGTGAATTTTAGAAAACACAGGTGAAAGTGAATACACACTACACAGAGGCATATTTTCAAGTGTCATTGTTCTTCTAGTGCAGGGAAAACTCAATCCCACTTACAAAGTGGGTGGTCTTACTCCTCCAACCCTGTCACTGCTTGCATCAGAACAGCAGCACACATGTTCGTTGGTAAAGCTGCTTTGTTAAAATCACAGTGAAAATTGCAGTCCATTTACAACAGCAAGAACTTTTTCATAGCACTGCACTTCAGAGTGAAGTGCTATTAAAGAAGTGGTGATTGCTACACCAGAAAGCGTAACATAAATTCTTTATTGGAGCAGTGCACCTGGACACTGATGGAACAAAAGTGAAAGAGAAGACCTCAGCACAAATATCTGTAACTGAAGCAGTACACGTTGTCATGTTTGGAACACACACACACAGAAAACTAAAATAGTGTACATTGTCCTTCTACTGCAGGAGAAACTAAATTCCATTGACCAAGATGTAGACCATATTACCTTCATCAGCATAACACTGCTCATGTTCCTTGGTAAAGCAGGTTTGTTAAGAACACAATGAAAGTGTCAGTACTCTTAGCAAGAACCAATGCATGGAGAAGTACTATAAAGAAATAGTGATTGATTTCCGAGAAAGCAAAGAACATGAGTTTATTAGTATAGTACTTTGCAAAACCACTAAGGTTAGGATTTGTGTTAAGAACAAGAAAACAATAACAGAGCAGAGCAAAAGAATAAGTACTCTTAGCAGCACAATTGTCCTTTTTTTGAAAACACTTGGTGGTTTCAAACACCACACAGCAGCATATTTGTAAAAGCCATTCTGCATGGGAAACTAAGTCTCATTTACAAAGATGTGGACTGTTTTACTTCGATAACCCTGGAGTTGCTTGCATCAGAACAGCAGTTTGCAAATTCCGAGAAAAGGCAGGTTTACTAAAATCAGAGAGAAAACACAAGTATTTTTACAAGAGTAAGAGTTCCTTAATCCGATGCACCCTGCTGTTGGGAACAAATATGGCTTAGAGTAAGACTCCCCTCGCTGAGAATTGCTGATCCCCGAAGACAACAGCCATGCAGTTGGAACCAGACATTCCAGAGATAAGGAAGCTCCCAGGCAGAACGACATTCCAAGATCGCAAGCTGCCCAGGCAGAACCGCTCCTCTCGCAGGAATTTTACCTTCCCCCTCCCTGCTCCTTCCTTTCTCCGCTTTTAAAACTGGTACTTTTCACCCCATTAAACAAGACCTTGACAAGGAAACTGCTTGGTTGGTCTCATCCTCCTTTCCCGCCCATTTTTCTTTCAGGCTTGGCTCCCCTCGACCCCACGAATAGGACCCCACGAATAACTAGGTCCCTCAGGTCGGGGCAGGTGGCGCCCAACGTGGGGCCGGGGTACGAACCACTGCCAGACGGTGACCTTCAAGGAAAGACCCGGGTCGCCAGCGTCAAGGCTGTGGAAAACCGAAAGTGACTTTTGGACGGCAATTCATGAAACGTGCGTTCTCGCAGCTCAAGGGGAAAAAGACACGTTTGGTAAGTGACATCTCCGTCTATAAAAATGGGCCAAAATTATAAAAAGAGGCGGTCTTCATTCGTGACCTTAAGGCCTCTCTCAGGGAAAGAGAAATTAGAGTTAAAAAGAAGGATCTAATTATGTTTTTTCATCTTTGTGTCAGAAGTTTGTCCTTGGTTTGTTGTAGAAGGACCAGAGATTAATCTTACCAAATGAGATAGGTTAGAGCCTATCTCAATAAACTATTACTCTGTAAAGAGTTTGTAAGACAGCAAAGCTCTCAGAGTTAGATTAGAAGATATTCTTAGTAACAGTAATAAACATTTTTTAAGGCATTAAGTAGTAAAATTAAACAATATCAGTAGACTAACAGCCGGTGTGTGTGACGTTTTAAAATAAAGTATAGAAGTTAAGATAATGCCCTTAAGGCACTAGGTAATGGAATTAGGTAATGCCAGCTGATTAACAGCTGGTGTGTGTGGAGGTATGATAAGCTAAAACTATGCCCTAAAAAAATGTATAAAAACTGCAGCCTGAGCCTATGTAGTTGCGACAGGCTAAACTCTTAAGTGAGGAAGCCGAAAGATTGCCAATAACCAGCCCATTCCTGAACGGCTGCATGAAAAGCCTAGACTACCTTAACAAGCCGGTCCTGTGAGGACCCCCTTATCAGACCGGCCCTGGAAGCCAGCTCCCGAGTAACCGCAGCTTCCTTGACAACTGAGGCCTGGCTGGAGCAGAGAAGCTCCGAGGCCCATCAAGTCAGCAGAAGACACGCCTAAGGTCCGGCGGGAACTGTGAAGTTCCAGGACCTAGAAGACACTGAACCATCATAACACCGGAGGCAATGTCTCCGAGCCCATACCTGTGGTCAGGTCGTATATCCTATGAGATGTATAATGTGCTATGCAATGCTTAGATATTTGTGTGATTTGTGTGATTAAAGCAGCAGCCAAAATCATTCTGGCGTTGGCTCTTATCAATACCTTGCCGCC
>CM053766.1:23263837-23317898 GCA_028658305.1 Pachyuromys duprasi | reverse complement strand
AAGACCTAACGGACTCCCTAGCTTCCCTTTCAAAAGTGGTTTTGCAAAATAGAAGAGGCCTAGACCCCGTCTTTCTCAAGGAAGGAGGTCTTTGTGCAACATTAAAAGAAGAATGCTGTTTCTTCTATACGGACAAGATAGGACTAGTTAGAGACAGCATTAGACGGGTAGAAGAAAATCTTAAAAAGCGACAATTAGACAAAAAAGTGAGGCATGGTATCAAAATTGGTTTTCTACTTCCCCCCTTTTTACGACTCTCTTTCCCTCCATTCTCGGCCCCTTTGTTGACCTTCTAATTCTCCTCTCATTTGGACCCTGGACATTTAAAAGATTAACTGATTTTGTTAAAGGACAGGTTGAGTCGGCCACTAGGCAGATGGTGTTGGTCCACTACCATCAGCTCGTTACCACCGTGGCTGACCAAGAGCCTGATGAGGAGCCCCTGGGCTCGCCCTCATCTGCCCTTGATTTCTCTCAGCTGGCTCAGAGTTCCCCTCAGAGATGGCTCCAAAAATGGCTGCGGAGACTCTAATGAAGACAGGAGCTTTGCCGTTTTTGGATTGAGAGAGGGGGAGATGTTGGGAACAAATACGGCTTAGAGTAAAAGACTCCCCTCGCTGAGAATTGCTGACCCCCGAAGACAACAGCCATGCAGTTGGAACTGGACATTCCAGAGATAAGGAAGCTCCCAGGCAGAACGACATTCCAAGATCGCAAGCTTCCCAGGCAGAACCACTCCTCTCACAGGAATTTTACCTTCCCCCTCCCTGTTCCTTCCTTTCTCCGCTTTTAAAACTGGTACTTTTCACCCCATTAAACGAGACCTTGACAAGGAAACTGCTTGGTTGGTCTCGTCCTCCTTTCCCGCCCATTTTTCTTTCAGGCTTGGCTCCCCTCGAACCCCACGAATAACTAGGTCCTGCGGGTCGGGGCACCCCGCAGTAAAGTTCTGTAAGAGAAGTGGTGAAGGATTGACTAGAAAACAGACTCACATGAGCTCATTAGTGAAGCAGTGCACCTGGACACAGACTAAACAAGCTATAAGAGGGCATCTCAAAACAAATATCTATAACTCAAGGAGTACACATTTCCTTTTTTGGAACTAACAAGTGAAAGTGACTAAAAATCAGGAAAATGATTTATTTCCAAAACTAATGTACTTCTACTGTATGAAATCTTATCTCAGTTTTCAACAAAGCAATCATGTGTATGCTTGCATAAGAATAGAATCATACACACTAAAAGAAAACTAATGTTCATAGGGTAAAGAGTGGAAAAGTTAGTACTTTTACAATACAAGTGCACTTCATAGAGAATCACTGCAAGAAAAGTTGGTATTATTGTTCAAGAAATCCCAGCACACAGTTTTACATTGTACCACTTCACAAGGACATTAGCTTTAGGCTTAGGTTTTTCCATTTACAACAACAAAAAAAGAACATTTTACTTCTACAAACATGGAGTTGCTTTCATCAGAATAACAATGGGTAAATCAGATTTGTTAAAAAACACAGTAAAAACAGCAGTAATATAACTAGTGCAGAGGCACCCCATACTCATGTACTAGAAAAGAAATGGTGATTAATTTACAAGAAACATGAGTTGCACATGAGTTCACTTGTGTAGCACTATACAAGGACATCAGGGTTGGGATTAAGAAAAGACAGAAACAGAGAACGGTCGTGACATGTAAAGTGAAGCTTTGAGTGAAATGTTTCAGTAAATCTCTTGCTATGTTTGTATTAATCAGTAGAAGCTGAGAAATTGTTTTGAGACTGTTTGAACCTTGAAGAACGGCTGTATCTCTGGAAAGTATGCTTGGTACTTGGTCAGAGCTTGCAGCTGCACAAACCTTGGTCCTGAGACACTGCTGGCAAAGTTGGATTTGATTTTGAAGATGGCTAGCCATGGTCAAAAGGATCTGAGATTTGTGTGGGTTGTCTGCTCTCTTGAGCAGCAAGGGCAAGATAACTTTGGTGGTTGGAGTCTTTCCCAGACCCAATTAATTTTGTGTAATGATTGAATAAAAATAACTGGCATGAGCTAGTTGGGGGTCAATCCTTTCCAAGAAGGCTGAGCCCTCTGCTCCTTCAGAAAATGAAGGCTGAGCATCTTGGTGAGCTTGTCTCTCTACTGCAGGACCTACCAATTCCTGGCACTCAACATCATGTGTCAAGAGACAAAGGAATCCAGACTCACAGAACTAGAGGTGAAAAAAGTTGTGCTTCTAAGGAGGTAAGCGTGTCTCCAGGCTTTCGGCAGAGGTCATGGGAAATTACCAGCTGTACTGAGTGATTTCTCATCTCAAGAGCAGAACTATGTGCAGTTAGTTCAATGTTTATTGAAAGGACGCAGAGTAAAAGTGAAAGAAAGATTATTGAGCTCTTTGCCTTAATTAAAAAAGCATTGTCTATGGTTTAAATCAACTCCAAATGGTCAATGAAAATTGTTGGTATGGAAACCAGTGCTAAGAGCTTGAAGACTGGCCCACCAGCAAGGAGAGGAAATACCTATAAGGATTTATTTTTATGTACTTTAATTTCAATTGTCTTAGGACCATTACAGAGTGAAACATAGATCTAATCTACAGCAGGTTAATCTGTCTCTGAATGAGGAGGTTACCCATGAAGTAACTAGAAGTGAGACAAGTGAGGAGTATGGAGAGGAATTTCTTCCCCTTCTTCCAATGAAATAGACCTAGAAAAGGAAGACCTTGAATTTACTGCACAATTTCAAATATTAAATAAACAAATAGAAAAGCTCTTGAGACAAAGAAGATTTTTTTTCCTGAAATAAAAGAAAAGGGATGATAAAGAAGGGTTCCCCCCACCCCCCAAAGAGGAAAGGTATGAAAATATTAGAAGTTACTTAACAAAAACAGGAGGGAAGGTATAAATATTCTAAAAAGTTACTTCCCAAAACAAGAAAAAGGGTATGAGAATTAAAAGGACAAAACAGGAGTGATTTTCTGAGGAAAGGTATAAAAAAACAATAAAAAACAAAACAAAACAAAACAAAAGGTGTTTAGACAAGAATTAAACCAAGCAGAGCCCAGTTCCTTAAAAAGAGAAGTGTTTAATCATAGGTCATTGCTGCCACCTTGTGACAGTATAGATGAATTGTTACCTGGGTCTTAAATACCTCCTCAGGTGTTTACTGTAATACAGCAGCAAATGCCAGCATATAGTCAACATCTTCAAGGTTATGCTCATATTAATGCGAAACTATAGATATGACAGATGTGAGGCATTGAAAGGAACTAATGGTGACATATGAAATGCGTTTGCGCTATGTGAGACAGATAGTAAACAACTGGGCTACACAGAATAGACTTATACTACAAAGGTTTAAAGACAGCTGTATTGGAAGCCCATCCTCAGTTATTATGGCTTTCAAGGTGGAGAGAGAAATCAATGGCCATCAAACAATATAATCAGGCTAATAGAAGAAATATAACAAAAGGTCATTTGTTAGGTGAGTGTCAGTTTGCTGACTGGCATACACAGGTACAACTCGATGATACCACTACAGAACAACATCTTTTAGTGGGCCTGGGATAGAGTTAAGGAACCAGGAAAAAGGACTACACCTTTTACTAAAACTATGCAAAATCCTGGGAGACTTACATTGACTTTTTTTCAAAGATTAACTTCAGCAGTACAAAGAGCAATAGCAGATCCAGATGTAAGAAAGGAAGGGGCTACATGAATCTTTGGTTTTTAAAATGCAAATAAAAATGCCAAATAGTGAAAAGACCATTAAAAGCTCAGTGTGCCTCCATAGATTAATGGATAAAAGCTACCACTAATGTTAGATCTGCTGCATATAATGCAACTTTAATTGGACAGGTCTCAGCGAAAGGTCCTAACTCTCAAAAACATGATGCTTCAAGTGTGGGACATTTGAAAAAAGAATGTAGATGTTTGCTTACTATAGAAAATGCCTCATTTCAAAATAATCAAAATATACCACCAAGAATGTATAATAGATGTGGAAACTGTAGACACTGGGCTAAGGAATGCTAATCAGTAAGAGATGTTCAAGGCAGTTTTTTACTGTCTGGAATAAGGGGCCTAGCTTGGGACCCAAGAATAAACAACACAAGCCAACAATGCCAACCAGTGCCTTGTTGTTGCACTATTCTCTTACAATCAGGGGAATGTAAACAATACTGGAGATTTAATTCGTGCTACTTCAGGTACTGCTGCTCTTGACTTGGCAGTAGAAAACATCTTCTAATGTCTCTACAAATTCCTTGTTATAAAAGAGCCACTGGTGTGTATGTTTCTATTCCTACAGGAACAGTAGGAATAATTTTGGGAAGCAGTAGTTTCACAGCTCAAGGGTTTTTGTATATCCAATATTAAAAGATGAAAGTTGTCAAGGTGAAATTAAAATAATGGCTTATGTGAAGAAAACTATACAATTAGAGCCAGGTGATAGAATTGCTCAATTGCTATTGCTTCCATAGCATAATGCTAAAGCAGCTCCAATAAACAGGACAGGAGGACTTGGAAGTACTGAGAGGAAAGATTTTGGCAAACTGTTATTAATAATGAAAGGCCAAAATTAAGGTTAATGGTAAATGATATTGAAAGAGAAGGTTTAGTGGATACTGAGGCTAATGAATGTATCTATAATTTCTGAAGAATGTTGGGATCAAAATTGGCCTTTGAAAGAAGTCTCCACTTAGTATATAGGTATTAGAATTTTATGTGAAAGAGAGTGTTGATTGGATTTTAAATAAATAGGGACAGAAGGCCAAGTAGGAAAGTTAAAATTATATGTGGCCGACATATCCATAAACCTATGGGAAAATTTATTAGGACAATGGGGAACTAAAATTAATATTCCTTCATTTTCAGAAACAGTTCATAAAATGATGATAAAAAATGGGTTATATTCCTGGAAAAGAAATTGAAAACAGTTATCAAGGTAGAGCACAGTCTATACAGGTTGTCCATAGGCAGAACAAAGCAGGAATTGGCTTTATAAATTTAGACTAGGGGCCACTGCTAATAATATATCAACAGTCCTGCCTTTATACTGGCTAACTAATAGGCCTATATGGGTAGAGCAATGACCTTTAACAAAAGAAAAATTGCTGGCCCTTGAGCAACTGACGAAAGATCAATTGAACACTAAACATATTGAAGAGTCTACTAGTGCTTAGAATTCTTCTGTCTTTGTAATAAAAACAGAAATCTGGGAAATGGAGAATGTTAACAGATTTAAGAGCTGTAAATGGAGTAATTCAGCCTATGGGTTCTTTGCATACATTCCTAAGTAATGAAGGTTTTTTTAAAACACAGTGAAAAATGACAGTGCTTTACAACAGCAAAGACTTTGTTATTCCAATGTAACCCCATCAAAGTACTTTAAAGTGGTGATTGAAAGACAAAGTAGAGAATATGAGTTCATTATTGTAGCAGTATGTAGAAGTGCACCTGGACACTGATGGGAGAAGAGTAGAGATCTTAGCACAAATATTTGTAGCTGAACAGTCTTTGGCACTCAATGCACAATTGACTAAAGCTCAGCAAAAGATCATTTCCAAAAATGAATTCCAGTTCACAACAAAACAGACATCTCTCTTAGTTCAAACTAGTAGTTGCTAGATCAGAATAGAAGTGTTTACATTTCTAGTAAGAGCAGATTTGCAAAGTACAGACTGAAAATGCTAGTACTTTTTCAATAGCAATGCACTTGACAGAGAAATCAGGTAAGAACAGCTGTGCTTGTATTTTAAGAAAGCAAATCACACAAGTTTACTACTGTAGTACTGCACAAAAATGTGGGGGTTAGGGTTTGGGTTAAGTCCTATCTTTCAGTTTCATGCCTGATCTCTAAACTAGAATGTCTACACCCATTGGATTCTGCAAACATCTAAAGCTTCCCCCCTCAACTTGTTGCTTTCTCTCAGGTCCCAGCTGAAGCACAAAGTGTCTGAAAAACCACAGAACACTCTGGTCAGGAAAACAGGTAATCTAAAACCTGTATCACCTTTCCCTCAGCTCCTCCAATTCTAATCACAGAGTCTCATCCCTAGTTCTACCACAGACTACTTGCTGAGGACTCACCTGCCCCCCCTTCCCATCTTCAGTGGACTACCCAGATCTTATTCTCCTAACTATCTCCCACACTTCTTGCTTTATTCCATTCCAGCAGTTACTTTATGCTAACCCACAGGCCTCCCCAGCCAGGGAAGCTGGAGTTGTCCAAATGTAACAAAAATTATATTACCCAGTCTCATTCCCAGTTCTACAAAAGAACATTTCATGCTATCTCTCTTCCCTACCCCCAACTACAATGGTTCCTAGATGTCTTCCCCTCCAAACATCTCCCCCTCCCTTATTTGCTTTATCTCCGTACCCAACTCCCTTAGAACCTGTAATACATACTGACCAGGGAAGCAAGTAGGCTACCTGCACATTTTCACCTCTCCCTTCTTTCCTCCAAGTCCAATGCCCAGTCTCATCCCCATCTCTGCAGAGTAACACCTGTAGCAACACAAACAAACAGTGATAAAGTAATAATAATAAAATCATGCAAGACGAGAAAGTGGAAATAAAATCAATATAAAAAACTTGGAATTCTGAAAATGAAACGTTAGGAACTTGAATAGGAACAACAGAAGCAAACTTCACCAACAGAATATAAGAGGCTAAAGAAAGACTCTCAGGCACTGAAGATACCATAAATGGAATGAACACTGATCAAAGAAAAAGTTAAATTTTAAAAATTCTGATCCCCAAATCCAAGAAATCTGGAACATTATAAAAAGACAAGATATAAAAATAATGGGAACAAAGGAAGAAAAAGATTCCAGGTTAAACAACTAGAAAATATTTTCAATAACGTCATAGAAGAAAATTTTTCTGCCCTAAGGAAGAAGATGCCTATAAATGTACAAGAAGCATATAAAACACTAAATGGATTGGACCAAAAAGAAAGTTCACGCAGTTCAAGATAATAAAAACACTAAACATAGAGAACTGTATGCTTATATTTTTACCTATTTTATTTAGGGTTCTTAAGCACCTTTACCTTCCTTCCACCACCCCATTTCATCCCTACCCCACAATCTTAGGTAGGAGATTATCTACTTCCTGCTGATTAGGGTAGATGAGTCTTTAGGGGATTACTAGACTCAGTCATCAGAATCAGACCAAAGGCCAACACCAAGCAGCAACACAAAGTCAGCGAAAGCCACAAGACTCAGTTGGATTGCCTGGAGAACCTCTCTGGAACGTTTCTCTCTGCGAAGTTAAATGTTGAAGCACGAACATCATTTCAGTGATGTTGATCCAAAAAGCGATGTCTCACTATGTGTGGGCCTCTATGTATGCCCTCTCCTCAAAGTCCACCCACAGATGTTCTCAGCTGGCCAAAGTCATGCCCTTCGCATGTGAGAGCTCACAGTAAACCATCATGTGCTCTCTCACAGGCCAACCTGGGCAAAACATCACATGATAAAACTCAGTCTTTAAAGAAACCAGAAACATTTTAAAGAACAAAGAGATACAAGAGAAAAACACCAAATCAGACCTTTTAGAATTACATGTGACTTCTCAATGGAGACTCTGAAATCCAGAAGGCCCTAGAGAGATATACTGCAGACTCTAAGTGACCATAGACACTAGCCCAGACTAGTATACCCAGCAAAACTTTCAAGTACTGTACATGAAGAAAAGAAGATATTCCATGATAAACCAATTTTAAGCAGTATCTATCTACAAATCCAGCCTTACAGAAGATACTAAAGGTAAATTCCAACCTAAAGAGGTTAAATATAAGAAAACATAGGGAGTAAATAATCCAAGATCTTCAAAGTCAAAAGAATGGAAACATAACAACAATAAAACAGGAATCAACAATCATAAGGTTTTGATAACAGTCAGTATCAACAGTGTACTTTTCTTAATAAAGAAAACACAGACTAACAGAATGGATGAAAAATAAGATCCATCTTTGTTTTAGTTAGAGATTTATTGCTGTGAAGAGACACCATGAGCACACAACTCTTATAAAAGAAAACATTTAATTGGGACTGGCTTATAGTTCAGATGTTTAGGCCATTATTATCATGGAGGGAAAGCATAGTGGCATGCATACAAATATTGTAAAACAATTTCAATCCAGCAACATGGCTGCTTGGACAAGAGATTTCATCCAAAGACCTGGGTGGGTGTGATCTGGCTGGAATACAGACATGCCCTTAGTACACACCTTTAATCTCTGGCTGGAATACACATCTTTAATACCTCTAGCTAGAATATAGACCCACCTTTAGTATACACCTGAATCTCAAACAATGACGGCTAATTGAAAAGTAGACAAAGTGACAAATCAGGGAAAGATTTAACAGAATGAGTCAGAGATAGGATGTGCCCAACTCTTACAAGAACAGACAGGAAAGAGAAGCTACTTAAGAGCAACAGAGAGAGACAGACAGACAGAGACAGAGAGAGCAGGGAGCTTGACAGACAGCAGAGCAGAGTTCAGGGAGTTCAGTCAGTACCATACAGTTTGATGTTGGTTGGCAATTTGATGCAATTCAGTTTGTGGGATTCAGAGACAAGTTTTGCAAGCAGAGCAATTCAGTCAGAAGCTAAGGAGTTTTGAGCCAAAATAGCTGAATTGAACCAGTTAGAATGAATTCAGAAAGAGCTATAAAGGCTGAACTTATTTATTAGTAAGTCTTAGAGGCTAAAAACATTCTAGGCCTAGATTAGCAAACAGAGGGTTGAAGCTGAAGCCTTCAATGTATAGAGGCTAGAAGCTTCCAGGCTCAGGCCTAGGGATAGTTTGAAATGCTCTGAGTTCAGGCTAAGCCATGTATTAGAAAAACTTGTGTACAGCTTTGATCTTATCCCCTCATCTGAGGAAATAAAAACCTTTACAGAAATGGTGCTGGGAAAGTAGCTGAAATTTCTACATCTTGATTCTCAGGCAGCAGGAAGAGAGAGTGACACTGGGTCTAGCTTGATCATTTGAAACCTCAAAGCCCACCCCTAGTGATACACTTCCCCCAGCAACAACACAGCTATTCCCAAAAGGCCACACCTCCTAATAGTGCCATATCTTAAGGGCCTATGGGGACTATTTTCATTCAGACCACAATTCTTATGCTGTATCCAAGAAACAAATCCCAATATCAAGAAGATATATCATCACAAGGTAAAAGGTTGGAGAAAGTATTTCAAGCAAATGGACCAAAAAACAAGCTCAGACGCCATTTTAATGTAGGAAAAAAGAGACTTAAAAACAAACTAATCAGAAGATATAAGGAAGGACATCTGTAGGCTTAGTTTTTCAAACACATACTTTATTTAAGGTTCTTAAATGCCTCTACCCCCCACCCAACCTTAAGGTAGGAGATTAGTAGGAAGAGGGACTGTAGACCTCTGTTAGCTACTTCCTGCTGATTAGAGTCATTGGGTTCTTTGGGGACATAAACCAGTATCAGTCATCAGGATACCAGCAGTCCAGTCAAACAGGAAAGCAGCAAACCGCAGTAGCAGCAACAAACAGCAAGCAGCAGCACTGGAGGTACCATTTAGCAGAAGCAGCAAGACTACAGCCAAACGGCACAAATCTGCTGAGGCAGCAGCATTCTGCCAAAACAGCATGAGAAGTTCTCTGGAGTGTTTCTCTCTGCAAAAACCAGCAAAGTGATGCTCACTGTCTGTGGGCTTCTAGTTATTCCTTCTCAGAGTCCACACAAGGATGTTTTCCAGCTGTCAAAAAACATGCCCTTCACACAAGGTAGTTTCCAGCTTACCAACATCATGTGCCTTTTCATAGCAGCTGTGTTCCATGAGGGAAAAATATTCCCACATCCCACACTTTGGACAGAAACAAACAAACAAACAAACAAAAACCATATTTAAATGGCACAACTGTGTTTCCAAAGAAACCAGAAACTTCCCTTCAGATGTCATCATCATCAAGGGGGAAATCCACCAAGAGGACATTTCAGCTCTTAACATCTAGCCCCAAACACAAGGGCATCCAAGTTTGTAAAAGAAACACTGTGGCAGCCAGCCTAAATCACATCTGATTCTCACACACCGATAGCGGGATAATTCAGTACTCTACTTTCTTTTTTGCCTGGTCATCCAGGCAAAAAACAGAGAAACGTTGAAGCTAACTTATGCTATAAACCAAATGGACCTAACAGATATTTACAGAACGTTTCCCCCAAACAAGAAGAATATACTCTCTATGTACTGCATGAATATTTCTCCAAAATAGTCCACATATTCAGACACAAAGGAAGTCTCAACAGCTACACGAAAATCGAAATAATATCCTGCACCCTTTCTGAGTACCATGCATTAAAGCTGGGTACCAACAACAGCAGAAACAACAGGAATTCTACAAACCCATAGATATTGAACAACTCTCCACTGAACCAAAATGAGGTCAAGATGGAAATTAAGAAAGAAATAAAAGACTTTCTGGAATTCAAGGAAAACGAATATAGCACATGCCCAATTTGTGGGACATAATGAGGCTCTTCTAAGGGGCAAGTTCATACCACTAAATGCCTATATGAAAATATTGGAAGGGAAAACAAAGATGGCAGCAACTGCTGGCACCAGCCATGGAACTCTAAGGAGTCTGAGAGACTCATGGAGACTCAGAAGGGTGACTTGGTGGCAGTGGAAAAGGAGTTTGTAGAACCCACAGTATCTCTGAAAGGATGGGGGGTGGGAGGGAAGGCCAGTCTTATGAGAAGATACTTTTAAAAGCTGTGTTCGTGAAATTGGAAGAAAAGATGGTGGATTAGAACCTAGCTGTGGAGAATGATGAATCTGTCCCCTTCATTGCTGCATCTCAGCCAGAAGGTTGCAAGCAGAAAGGCCATACCTGATGAGCCAGTGGCAGCACTGATGACAGGGAGAATTGTAGCTGCCTGGAGCACCTGCAGAAATAGTTCATTACTGAATAGGACCCTCCCTGGACCCGCTGTTTATCTTCCAGCATGGAGCTGCCATGGCTGCACTGATGCTACTTCTCCTGGTGGGAAATGGATAACTCGGGTCAGCAGTGCTGCTGGCAGACTATAAGCACAACAGCTGTCCCCAGCGTCTGGCACCTAGGACAGGGTAGTGTGCGGTGGCTAGAGCTCCTGAGGAAACATGTCATTAGTGAATAGGGCTGGTTCTAGGCCTACCAGCTGGCCCTCAACAAGGAGCAGCCATAGCTGCAGCCTGTGCTATTTGTCCTGGGACAGGAGACAGGAGGCAGAGAATGCTGAGCAGTGCCTGTACCTACAAGCTACAAGCACAAAGATTACCCTGACGTAGGGCTGAAGATATCAAGGGTGGGGAAGGTGTGTAGCCTCTAGGAGCTCCCACAGGACCTACTTCCAGATGCTCTGCATAGCCACAACATCGCCCTGACTCTTGGCAACAGCCAGATATCCTAGACAAGTCTTGACAACAGTTCAGTATTTATGGTGCTTCAGAAACCAGAAACCTTGAGCCAGACCAAGAACTCACTACCATGAGTATTTATTTGCATATAAAGCTGCTGGGGAAAAAAAAATACTGACAGACACACTGCACTTTCTAATGCCACTGTGACAAACAAAAGAATGTGATGGAGAGGTGGGAAAGATGGAGGAACGAAGCAGTGAGTGCTCAGTGGCGAGAGGCAGAACTAGAGATGTGACAGCCCTAACATCTCATGGAGAAGGCTGTCATGGATGAAGCACATGTCCTTGCTAAGTAGAGTGGTATGAGGCAACCTGGAGTTTGTGCGGACTCAGTCCCCACCAAAACACTGCCCAGCAAGGTAATTGTGCTAGTTCTGAGCAATGACAGGGTAGTCAAGATGAAGAACAATGTATTTTCTGAACTGGACCTCTGTGAAAGACCTCTATGGTCCTTGCTGCCTCAAGCCATGTTGAAGTCAAAGGCTTACATGGATTTCCGTGATCCTATAGCAACAGAGTGCCATGTCTATGGCACATAGGATTGTTTTAGCTACCTTGGGGCATTTGTTTTTCTGTATGAAGTTGAGTATTGTTCATTCAAGGTCTGTAAAGAATTGTGTTGGAATTTTGATGGGGATATCATTGACTCTATAGATTGCTTTTACTAAGACGGACATTTTCACTATGCTAATACTACTGATCCATGAGCGTGGAAGATCTTTTATCTTTTGATATCTTCTTTTTTCAGAGACTTGAAGTTTTGTCATACAAGTTTTTCACTTGGTTAGTTAAGGATACCCTAAGATATTTTATAGTGTTTATGGCTATTGTGAAGGGTGTCGTTTTCCTGATCTCTTTCTCAGTCCATTTGTCAATTGTATATAGGAGGATTGCTGATTTTGTTTTTTGTTTTCTTGTTTTTTTTTCTTTTTTCTTCTTTTTTTTTTTTTTTTTTTAGCTAATCTTCTATTCAGCCACTTCACTGAAAGTGATTATCATCTGTAGGAGTTCCCTGGTAGAACTTTTGGAGTCACTTATGTATACTATCATAGCATCTGCGAATAACAATACTTTGGCTTCTTCTTTTCCAATTTGTATCTACTTGATCTCCTTCAGTTGTGTTATTGCACTAGCTAGAACTTGAAGAACTATGTCAAATAGGTATAAAGACAGCCTTGACTTGTTCCTGGTTTTAGTGGATTTGCTTTGAGGGTTTTTTTTCCCATTTAAATTGATGTTGACTATAAACTTACCGTAAATTGCCTTTTTTGTATTAATGTACGTCCCTGTGTCCCTAATCTCTCCGAGATTTTTATCATGAAGGGACGTTGGATATTGCCAAAGGCTTTTTCATTTTTTTAAAATTCACTTTGCGTCCCCATTGCAGTCCCCTCCCTCATGGTCTCCTGGTCCCATCATCCCGCCCAGGAGTGTATAGCTGGGGCTTGAGGTGTCACTATTCCCGATTATCTGAGAAAGCGCCAGATTGTTTTCCAAAGTAGTTATGCAAGTTTGTACTCCCACCAGCAATGAAGAAATGTTCCCCTTCCTCCACATCCTCTCCAGCATGTGCTGCCACCTGAGTTTTTGATCTCAGCTTTTCTGATTGGTGTAAGGTGAAATCTCAGAGTCATTTTGATTTGCATTTCCTGATGGCTAAGGACAGTGAGCATTTCTTTAAGTGTTTCTCTGCCATTCTATATTCCTCTGTTGAGAATTCTGTGTTTACTTCTGTACCCCATTTTTAATTGGATTATTTTTTGTTGTAATTTAATTTTTTGAGTTCTTTATATATTATGGATATTAGCCCTCTGTGAGATATAGGGTTGATGAAGAGCCTTTCCCAATCTGTAGGCTGTCATTTTGTTCTGTTGACAGTGTCCTTTGCTTTACGCAGTTTTTCAGTTTCATGAGGTCCCATTTATTAATTGTTGATCTCAGAGCCTGAGCTGTTGGTGTTCTGTTCAGGAAGTTGTCTCCTGTGCCAGTGAGTTCAAGGCTCTTTCCCACTTCTTTTTCTAGTAGATTTAGTGCGTCTGGTTTTATGTTGAGGTCTTTGATTTACTTGGACTTTAGTTTAGTGTAGGGTGGTAAATATGGATCTATTTACATTTTCTACCTGTAGATATCGGTTAGATCAGCACCCTTTGTTAAAGATGCTATCTTTTTCCATTGTATGATTTTGACTTCTTTGTCAAAAACCAAGTACCCATACACCCACAGATACTTGATTTTTGACAAAGAAGTCAAAATAAGCTTGGGTATGTTGTTCCTTCATTTACATTGAATTTTAGAAAGTATTTCATTTCTTTATTTCTTTCCTGACCCAGCTGTCATTGAGTAGGGAGTTGTTCAGTTCCCTTGTGTGTATAGTCTTTTTGTTATTTCTGTTGTTGTTGAGGTCCAGCTTTAGTCCATGGTGGTCTGATAAGATTCAAGGGATTATTTCAATCTTCTTCTTGTATCTTTTGAAGCTTTCTTTGTGACCAACTACATAGTCAAATTTGGGGTTCTGTGAAATGCTGAGAAGAAGGTATATTCTTTTGTGTTTGGGTAGGAAATTCTGTAGATATCTGTTAAGTCCATTTGATTCATGACATCTGTTAGTGACATTATTTCTCTGTTTCGTTTCTGTTTTGTTCACCTGTCCTTTGTTGAGAGTGAGGTGTTGAAGTCTTCCACTATTAATATGTGGGAATCCATTTGTGTCTTAAGCTTTATTAATATTTCTTTTACAAATGTGGGTGCCCTTATATTGGGGGTATAAATGTTCAGAATTGAGATGTTTTCTTGGTGGAATTTTCCTTTGATGAGTATGAAATGTCCTTCCTCATCTTTTTTCATTAATTTTGGTTGAAAATCTATTTTATTCGATTGTGGAATAGCTACTCCAGCTTGCTTCTTCGGTCTGTTTGCTTGGAAAACCTTTTCCAGCCCTTTATTCTCAGCTAATGTCTATCTTTATTGTGGAGGTGTGTCTCTTATATGCAGCAGAATGATGGGTCCTGTTTATACATCTATTCTGTTAGTCTGTGTCTTTTCATTGGAGAATTCAGTCCATTGATATTGAAAGAGATTAATGACCAGTGACTGTTAGTTCCTTTTATTTTGATGTTGGTTGTGACAGTGTATTTGTGTTCTTGTCTACTTCTGGTTTTGCTGTAGTGGACTTATTTTTATCTTGTGGGTTTGTTTTTTGGGGTTTTTTTTGGGGGGGGGTTGGGAGTTTAGTTAATTTCCTTGGGTGAGAGTTTTCCTTCTAGTATCTTCTGTAGGGATGGGTTTGTGCATAGATATTGTTTAAATTTGATTCTGTTGTAGAATATCTTGTTTTCTCAATATATAGTGAAAAAAATTAGACTGCCCTCTGTGGTCTCTTGGGTTTGCAAGATGTCTGCCCAGGCCCTTCTGGCTTTTATGGTCTCCACTGAGATGTCAGTATGATTCTGGTAGGTTTGCCATTATATGTTATTTGGCCTTTTACCCTTGTAGCTTTTAATATTTGTTGTTGTTGTTCTGTACATTTATTGTTTTGATTATTATGTGGCAGGAGGATATTCTTTTCTGGTTCAGTGTATTTGGTGTTTTGTGGGCCTTCTGTATGCTTATAGGCATTTCTTTCTTTAGATTAGGGATATTTTCTTCTATGATTTTGTTGAATTATTTTCTGGTCCTTGAAGCCAGGAATCGTCTCTTTCCTCTACTCCCATTGTTCTTATGTTTCATCTTTTCGTGGTGTCCTTGATTCCTTGGTTGTTTTGTTTCAGGAATTTTTTTTAGACTTAACATTTTCTTTGATGGATGCATTGATTTCTTCCATTATATCTTCTACACCTGAGATTCCTTTCTTCATCTCTTGTATTCTGTTGGCAATACTTACCTCTGTAGTTTCTGTTTTCTTTAAGTTTTCTCTCTCTAGGATTTCCTTAGTTGGTGCTTTCTTTATTGTTTCTATTCTTCAGATCTTGAACCATTTCATTGATTTCCTTCACCTGGTTGTTTGTGTTTTTCTGCATTTCTTTAAGTGATTTGTTAATTCAGTCAGCTGGTTTTTATTTTCTTATGTATCTTTGAGTGATTTATTCATTTCCTGTCTACAAGCCTCAATCTGTTTGACTGTATCTTCCTATAATTCTTTAAGGATTTTATTTGTTTCCTCCATTATCATTTTCATAAGCATAGCTTTAAGGTCATTTTCTTATGTTTCAGTAGTGTTAGGGTCTCTGCCTGAGTTGGGAGATGGGACGTGGTGACAAGGAGGAGTGAGAAATTGAGAATAGGTTGGGGGCCACTGAGAAAGCTGAGGGGTCTTCAGGCAGTCTACCCAAACTTCTGGAGGATCGTATGGCTCTGGTCAAGTAGGTATGTCTCTGCCCAACTTGGGAGCTGAAACTTGGCGACAAGGAAGGCCAGAGGGATAGGGCCAGGGTAGGGCCATAAAAAAAATGTTGGGAAAGTCCACAGGTAGATGGTCTACCTAGACTTCCCCATCATTTTATAAGTGTGTGTACGTGTGTGCGTATTATCACTATCATTCAAGAGTTAAAAACAAAATTTTCATGATGACCCTAACCAATTAATATTCAATCATCATGTCAAATAAGTTTTCCTTTTTATACCTCAGCATCTAGACCAAAGAATAGAGATGTATATATAATTTTCACAAGAAAGACTAGTACAAACAAGATTCAAACTATGTCCAGTACTATTGGTTACATTGTTGTTTTGATCATAAGAGTCTAGAGAATATCATAAAAAGAGATACATATGATTTGTGATTTTGGTGTCTGGTAAAATATAAGCCCATATTTGTCTTCTAATAAATACAAATGTTATGATGTTATATGCAAATAGGAAGTAATACAAATTCCCAGGAAAAAATAAATGCATTCTTTCCTTCAGATGGATGAATGAGTCTATTCTGGTCCCAAGGTTCAGCATAAACAGAGTCACTAGTAAAAATAACAGGAGTTAGATCCATCCAATCTACAAGCTAAAGGAGGATGAGAAACATAAGACCAACATACATATTCAGAGGCACTTACTGCCTCTGAAGCAGCTACCATTGCCAGAAAGAGAATCTAAGGTGACATAGGGTTCTACGTGTTTCTTAGAATAACTTCTAGGGCTTTAGTTTGGCCCAAGGTGAGCAGAGTTGAGTTCCGATGATATCGTCAATATCCTCTTTTTCCCTTTAGCTGGAAGGTTTTTATCTCTCTGGTGACCTGTCTCCTCACCCTTTGTTGCTGTCCCTAATGGCCCAGGACCAGAGCAGTCCAAGAGGAAACCACAGTGTTTCAGTAGACCTAAGTGTAATGATAGATGCATATTCTTTCTCAATTTTCTTTTTTATTAGCTGGGTTTCCAAGTCTCAAATTGTTTAAACCAAACTGGCCTGTCTAAAAACAGTTCAGAATGTTTTTAGAGAAGTGTTATTGAGTTCATAAACATATAGCACCTTGAGGCAAAGTTTTAAAATTACGAGTAAATAAGGGAAGTGTAAGAATATCCTTTGTTGCGCCCCCTTTTTGTTTTTTAATGTTTGTTGTTTTAATGTTCTATGTGCTCTTTCAATTATGTTTTAGCCTTGAGGATTATAAGAAATGCCTGAAATATAATTAATATTTTGTTTTTTATAGAAGTTCTTCAATGATTTAGTACTATAGACTGGTCCGTTTTCAGTTTCTTATAGAAGTAGGCACTTCCATAACAGCCAAAGTTTCTATTAAAAAAGAGTACTTTCTAAAGACTAAAGCACAGCCCTCCAAAATTTGGAATATGTATGTGGTAGTTTGAATGAAAATGGCTCATAGAGAGTGGCACTATTAGAAGCTCTGACCTTGTGGAGTAGGTGTGACTTTTTTGGAGGAAGTGTGTCACTGGGAGTGGTCCTTCATGTCTCAGATTCTCTTCTTGCTGCCTGAGGATCTTGATGTAGAACTCTTAGCTACCTCTCTAGCACCATGTCTGCCTGTGTCCCACCATGCTTGCCACCATGATGATAATGGACTAAAACTCTGAACAGTGAACCAGCCTCAGTTAAATGTTTCCTTATAAGAGTTTCTGTGGTCATCTGACCTCTTCACAGCAATACAAACACTATCTAAGGCAATGCACCAATGCAAACATGTAGACACAGAATCCAAAGCACAAGAGCAAAGTGAGTGCTGTTCATCTGCCATAGTTTCATTAGTATTTTCACCTCTGGGGTTAACTCCAGCTACATGACTATGATAATCTAAGTGAGTCCAAACAGGACATTCTTACATACCATATCTTGCTTATCTAAGTGGGATGTGGTATTGTACATGAAGTTTATTAGCATTATTCTTTAGGGATTGATGTTCCTGTCTGGGAATATAAAAGTAAAAATATGGCAAGTTAATGCATCAGCTTGCTTTTTTTCCTTCTGCAATAAAACCAGGAAGGCTAGAGTGTGCACAAGCATGAGTAATAACCAAAGGATATGTGAAGGTTTTAACCAATTACTGTAGCTCCCATAGTAATGGCAACAAAACAGGATGTGAAGATAAAATTATTTCTGTGCTGGAAATAATCCTATGACATAAGCAGAATCTGAAACAATATTAAAGGGTTTATGAATTAACCGTAATAGATTAATCAAAACATCAAATTCCACCTGTTTGGCGGAGAAAAATATATTCATAGATTGATGAATATGTGGACCATGAACCCCTCCTATACCATTATCTGAGCCATTAATAAAATAAACATCGGCCTGTAGAATGGGAGAAGTTTGAAAAATTTTTGTAACCACAAATTAGAAATATTAGAAAATTGCATAGTTTACCAGCTGAATAATAAGTTCTTATTCTTACATAGTAATCTGCAAATGAAATTTAAAATCCATCGTCTTCAGAAATCCTCTGAAAAACTGACTGTTAAGAATAATAAGATACAGTGAGAATTAAGTTTAAATAATTATTGATATAGAGTGCTCCCTTTGATTTATTAATTGAGCAAGAAGAGGAAAATAAGCAGTTATTAGTTGATGACCCTCGTGATGTAAATAAGTCCATTCCCAGGCTTTATCCTCTTCTGCTACGACACCTGTAAAGGACAATTCAGTGTTGAGGTTCTCTGCCTTCCCAATGCTGTAACCCTTTAACACTGTTCCTCAGGCTGTGGTAAACCCAACCATAAAATTATTGCATTGCTACTTCAGAACTGTAATTTTGCTACTGTTATAATTTATCATGTAAATGTCTGTGTTTTCTAGTGGTCTTAGATGACCCCTTTGAAAGGGTTATTGAGCCACTCTCTATGAGCCATTTTCATTCAAACTACCACTACCCCTTTGAAAGGTGACCCAAAGGGGTCACAACCAAGAAGTTGAGAAGCCCTGATTTAGTGGGGAAAGTATGTACACTTTAAGACAACAAAGGAGCTACATGGGACATAAATGCCTTTGTTAGTCTGGACTCAAACACCTCTAGTTATTCCTTTGCCTCTTGAGATAATATGCGAGGACTGTCCATTGACACTCCTTCTTTTAAATAGATTGGTTAGTGCATAATTAGGTATTCCTAAAGTAGGCTGTAGTATTCCCTAATAATTTCTGAAAGTCATTAGTGTTTCCTAACTACACTCTCAATTCTTATCCTTCTGTCCACAGATAAGTGTAGTTCTCACACATTATAAATGGTAGACAGAGCCATTAAAAAATCATAACTAATAAAGATGAAGTGAACAAAACATTTCTCATGTGGTGCCCAGTCCCAACTGAGATATCTGCAACATAACTCCTGCACTTGTGACTTGGGAAATTATTGTGAAGATGGTTCATAAAGATTGTAAGATCAAAAGAGCAAAAGTTTACTGAGAGATTGTGTCCCATTAGAAGGTTAAAAAAAAAAAAAGCAACTTCCACGAAATATCATCAACATGTCTGCCTAAACAAGACTTAAATGAGGACAACACCAAGTAGAATTGCTAACATGAAAGGGAAAGATCTCAAAAGTCCTCAACTCTAGACAAAGAACTGTAAGCAACTCAGGAATGTTAAGAGTGGGAGAAATAGTCTTTGCCATGTAAGAGCCATCTAATTTATTATCCAATGCCAGAGTTCATATGCATACAAATAACATTATATGGGCTGAACATGTATTTATATATCAACAATTCTTTAAAAGCCATGAATTTGAGGTGGTGGAGAGGGTTATTTGGGAAGAATTGGAAGAATGAAAGGATGGTACCTTAGTTAGGTTTTTTATTGCTGTTTAAAAAAAAAGACCGAAAATAACTTGAGGAGTGGATTTATTTCTCCTTACAGCTTGTAGCCCATTCTCTAGGAAAATCAGAGCTAGACCTCAGGAAAAGAACCTTAATGAAGGAACTGATACGTAGACCATAGAAAAGTCCAGCTTACTGGCTTGCTCCCCTTGGCTTGCTTCCCATGGCTTGCTCAGCATGCTTTCTTACTATTCACAGCACCACTAAGTCAGAGAGGGCATGGTCCACAGTGACCTCGACCCTTCCACATTAATCATCAATCAATTGTCCTGCAGAAAACACTCTACAGGCATGCTCACAGGCTAATCGGATGGGAGCATTTTATTAATTGAGGTTCCCTCTTCCCAAATGTCTCTAGATTGTCAAGTTGACAAAAAAAAAAAAAACCTACACATCATCACAGTTTATCCTTTGCCAATTTGTACACAAACATATCACTGTTCAAGTAGACCATTTTCTTTCTCTCCTGTCCCTTAGATGGCATGTTGATATTAATATCACATTCTAAAATATTTCAACATTTTAAAAATCCCACATCTTTAAATATTCAAACAATTAAATTTTTCTGCCTCTTTAAAATATTTAAAATCTCTTTCAATATTCAAAGTCTCTCTAAAATATTCACAAGATCACTGAGGTTCCTAAGTCTCTCTAAAATTCCAAAGTCTCAATTGTGTGCTTTTGTAAAATCAAAAATAAGTAAGTAAGTTACTTACTTTCTCCAAGAGAAAGGAACCAGGACACATTCACAATCAGAGCAAAACAAAACCAAAGTCCAACAGTATTAAATTCTGTCAGACATCAAGAGCACATGATTTTCTAAGCTTCAACATCTTGCCAGAGCACACATAAGCTCATAAGCTCAGCCTGGCTATACTGCACATCTGCTGCTGTTCTTGGTGGTCATTCCATAAAACTAGCATCTCCAAAAGTGGTTCTAGGCCTAAACACTCCAGGACCCCTTCAATGCTGGAGTTCTATTTCAGCTGAGGCTGTACCTTCACCAGTGGACTCTGGGTTTTATAGTTGCAAAGCTCTAGCTGCTCTCCACAGCCTCTTTATATGACTCCAAAACCAGTGCCAACTAGAAGACTATGACACTACCAAGCTTGGCTGCTAGCACAAATTACAGCCTTGGTCTGCTCTGGACCATAGCATTAGATATGTTGACTCCCAGTAAAAAATTTCCAGTAAATTTTGACTCAATGATTCTGGACTTTTCCTAAACACAACTGATGCTTCAGCCCCAGCTGACCAGTATCAATTTTTCTAGAAAGGCAAATATTTTCTTTTACTATTAAATTTTAAAGTATCCCACAAAAAGCACTGATAGTCTTTGAGGGACCCTCAAACTTCCACCTGAGACTTCACTGGCCAGGACTCCATCATCTGAACTGTACACATCATTCTTATCTTCCAAGCTCCTATAGAATAAGGCTGAGAAATCAGTGGCTTTTCTAACCCAAAGTTCAATTGCAGTCATAATCCTCCCAAAAAACATGGTCATGTCTGAAACATGAAACAATAGTCCACTCCTTGGTACCATACCACTTATGACAAAATTCAATGGCCTACAAATATATCTGGGCACAGGGGTCTTTTCTGAGACTGATTTTCCAACCAGGGACCATGCATGGAGATAACCTAGAACCCCTGCTTAGACATAGCCCATGACAGCTCAGTGTCCAAATTGGTTTCCCTAGTAAGGGGAACAGGGACTATCTCTGACATGAACTCAGTGGCAGGCTCTTTGACCTCCCCACCCTCCATGGGGTGGGGAACCTAGCTAGGATACAGAGGAGGACATTGCAGCCAGTCCTGATGAGACCTGATAAGCTAGGGTCAGATGGAAGGGGAGGAGGACCTCCCCTATCAGTGGGCTTAGAGAGGGGCAAGGAGGAATTAAAGGAGGGAGGGTGGAATTGGGAGGGAATAAGGGAGGGGGCTACAGCTAGGATACAAAGTAAATAAGCTAATTAATAAAAAATAAAAATGTAATAAAAAATTCAATGGTCTAAAAGTTAAAGAACTTTTTAAAATATAAATCATAATCTCACTTACCATGTTTCCAAAGAGCATGCTTAACAGTTGAAGCGATGCCTGTGACATTTTTTCTTACTAAGTAGGAATAGGTGAATGTCAGGCATTGAGCACCATGTAACTTGTTACCTACCACCAGCTCATGTGCTTGAGTTGTTGTTGTTGTTGTGAGGGTGTAAACTAATACATCCTATTTTTTAATACGTCCTATGTTTTTTTAATACATCCTATGTTTAAGTGACTCTGATCATCATGAATTATAATTATCTATTTTCAACAATATTTTAATTCTATTAAATATAAATTATGTTTTACTCACTGATTTAAGTCATATCATGTTTCTTTTCCTTATTTTTTGCATGATATATATTAAGCTTTCTATTAGCAAAGCCTTTGTGTCATATATGTAAAATGTTTTATTGTAATTAGCATGTTCTGTGTTGTTGCAGCATGTTGTAATCTCCCCTGACAAAGTTTAAGTTGGAATTTCAATAACTTGTCTAGTAATATTTATTGTGTTCTCACTAGTTTTCCCATGGTCTCTGTGTTATTTGTTTACTATTCTTTGTCCTTTATATAATGTTTTTCAACTACATTCATTATTATTTTGTCTATTAATTTAGTATCACTTTTTTCACATCAAAAGAAATACACACCATACACATAACCAAAACAAAGCCAGTTAGTTCAGAGATTGCTATAACCTCCTCAGTTGGTTATGCCATGCTGAAGAAGGTCTGACTGGGAGAGAGGTCAGATGATAAGGAGTCAGCTTTGATGAGCTCTGCAGTGGGCAGGGAATAAAAATTGCAGGTAGCTGATTGGAAGAGGACATTTTATGTGATTAGTTAAGGGAGTAAACTTAACTTTCTCAAGACTGACAAAATATAATCGTTTCAAACCAAAGGTTGGGAAGTGTCTTATCATGCTGGCTGCCGAAGTTTCTAGGTATTCTGGGCTGGACACTTCAGAGGTATAATCTGGATTTCTGATTCCACAGGTACTATGGCTATCGTTTTCTAGTAAATTCAGCCTCCCTGGTGGCTTTTCTCTAAATTTCCACCCTTAGTAGTTTCAGTATCTTGAATTCTTTATCAAACATAATGTATATAGTACTTGAAATCTCAACTTACTTATTTTTCCCCTTTCCTCACTGATAGATAAAAATGATTGATTTTCCAATAAGAAATTGAACTTGGTCAAGATTTGATTCTGGCTGGCCAGTCAATGGTGCCTGCCTGTAATCCCAGCACTTGGGAAGGCAGAGGCAGGCAGATAGCTGTGAGTTGAGCCAGCATGCTCTACAAAGTGAGTCCAGGGCAGCAAAGGCTACACAGAGAAACCCTGTATTTGAAAAAGCAAAAAGAAAAAAAAAAATGATTCTGATTTCTATGTGACAGTTGGAAGCATTGTAATCTGTGCCAAGAGCTTGGCGTCACGTGATCCTCCCCCATGACATCTTGTAGAAGATCCAAGCTTTCATGACTACAGATAATCCAGGGGTCCTTCACCATCTATAATATACAGCACAAAATATGAGAAGAATCTCAAGATGGAGAAGAAATTTGTGCTCAAGCACGTGATCAAGCTTTGGTATTTTGTAGTACAGTTTAGAAGTTTTCTATTCCTAGTGCCCAGAGCCCTAGTTCAGTGTTGGCCTCAGCGAGTATTCCAAGGAAGCCAGCTCTGGTAGTGGACTCCTACCTACTAGCTGAATAAAAAAAATGAGGCCATGAGTGCTCTAAAGTATGGTTGAGGGAAAGCATGACCAGAGGCGTCTCTAAATCTCCACACTGAACATGTCCAGCAGAATAAACCGGGCCATGAGATGGGGGGTGAGGGGGTAGGCAAGAAAGGAGAGAGTGGGACATGTGGACCCAAAAAGATCCAGGAAGCCCACAGAGGAAGAGGATCCAGGCAGTCCTGATGGGACCTGATAGGCTAGGGTCAGACAGTAGGAGAGGAGGACCTCCCCTATCCGTGGACTAGGGGAGAGGGATAGGGAAGGAACAGGGAGGGAAGGTAGGACCAAGAGAAAATGAGGGAGAGGGCTACAACCTGGATACAAAGTGAATAAATTGTGAAATAATTCCTGGGCCATCCAGGAGCCAAGAGGCCAAGAGAGCACAAAACCAAAATGGCTGAGGTTATATAGAAAAGAGAAGCTGGAAGAAGGAAAGCAGATGCCCAGCCCCTGGGAGGAGCGATTTAGAGTAAGGGATGGGGTGAGAAGTGCTGGGAGGAGCCACAGGTATTGAGTGAGATTTGTTAGGTTTCTTTAAGCCCTAACATTCCAGCCTTTTGTTGATGATAAGGAGTGATAATATCTCTTCTATAACTACTTCTTCCTTAAATTGGGGTGTCATTTATTGGTGCCCAGTCAGGGTGAAATGACGGTCAAAGGATAGGAAGACAAGAGTTCAGGCTGAGGGATACCTGTTTTGCTTGCTGCCCAGGTGCTGTAAGACCACCTGGGGCTAGTGAAATATGTGCAGCTTTGGAGTAGTCTAGGATGTAGGTTCCAAAGGAACACCTGGGGCTGGGACTTTGCAGCCAGTTTTGGAGCAGTTGATTGGAAACCTGCTGGGGCAAACATAAACGAGGGACAGAATTAAATTTAAGGAGTTTAGGGGGAAATCTTTATTTTGCATGCACATCTGAAACCTCCAGGCCCATGGTCCGTATACTTGGGACAGGAGATTTCCAAGACCAGAGGCAGACAGAAAGACCTCATCCTCAGAAATAGGCACTCTGTCCTGAGGGCTGAATATATAGATTGGACAGGAATGGTTTTAGCATGATGAAAAGCACTTTTTTTCTATACTTAGAAGACACCAAAGGAAATTTAAATTTTTGAGCTTGTGATTCTAATAGTATTGGAAGCATTTTACTTGGGCTACATGAATAGCTTATTAGAACTGCATTGATTAATGTTAAAATTGTGAACTTTAGAAGCTTTAATTTAATAGTAGCATAGAGAGGGAAAGAAATCTGACACATTTTCATTACCTCAAATCACTTCCTTAGACCTTTACAACTTGCATTTGCTAGCTTAAATCAGTTTAGACCCTTACAACTTAATTAAGCTAAAAAAAACCTTTTTGTTTTCTATGTAATCATTTACCATGAGACACAAGTGGTTGGTGACTGAGAGAAGTTTTTGCAAAGCAAGATGCTTTAAATACAGGAATAGCAAAAAATTTCATTGAAACCTGTTCTGTGAGTTTAAATTTATCAGTGTAAAGTCTGTCAGCAAGGTAAATGGTCAGTGTCTGCATTTCTCAACAGAAGAGCTAGTAGCTCTAGGAACAGCCAGCCCTGATTTTTAAATATGGGATGAACTGAGTAGGCATATGCAGCGTTGAGGAAGGAGCTGGGTTTCTGCAACTGGCAAACTGACAAAGTTACAGTTAGCCGTCAGTGCCCATCAGAGATCCGCGAGGGATAAATTGTAGTAGGAAGTATGACCTAAATGGCCTGTGTATTGATTAAAATGGCAAAGACTTACTGCTACCTGGGGAGTTACCCTAGTCTCCTATGGTGTCAATGGCTTCACTGAGGGCAGTGGCTAACCTTTGAATGTTATACAGAACAGCATTAAATCTTCAGCTACCACACAGGGCAGTATTGGCCTTGGGCTGCCAGACCTAGAAGGTCTCAGAGACTATCCTGTGGCTGAGGAACTTGGGAAAATTGGACTATCTTTGCTTAAGCAGAATGGGGCAGTCAACCCAACAGTCTCCACAGTTTGTGCAGAGCCCTGGTGGTAGGTGAGGCAGGGGGCAGTTTGTCCTAGTACTTAGCATTAACACAATTAAGTTGGCATAGTCTGTGACCTATCTATCTTTTTTTTTTTTTTGAGAACTTAGGGTTTCTGCTGGGAGCTGGCATGTCTATCATGGTAAGCTTTTTCATTAAACATTTTAAATGCCTTATCCAGCAGATTGCTGAAGAGTTTGAGGACCGAAATCTATTAAACAAACTCTATTTATTTTTCAGTTACTAGTTTTAGTTTTAACCTTGAAAACATATACAGGAAGCTACAAAAAACTTAAATAAATTATATACCAGTTTACAAGTTAATAGCTTTTATAAGATTAAGATTTTACAGCTTTTCTCCTGTTAAGTTTAAGCCTTAAATTTTTTATTTTAAAATTTAATTGAATATACTTTAGCATCAAAATAAAACTTTAAATCATAAACACAGTTCACAGAGAAACTAGGAACTTTACTGCACCATGAATATAGTCTACAGAAAGACTGAGAAACTTACTTTTTAAAATCCTTTTTTAAAGCTACCATTACAAAATACAGTTGATTCTATGACTCAATTTATTCAAATAGCTAAAGCTTAACAAAGTTAGCAAAGAAAAAGAGGCTAAACATATATTTTCAAGTTAGTTAACCTGAGTAGAACTTAAGGATTTATAAACATATGTGTGTGTGTATATATATATATATAAATTTATATATATATAAATTTATTATATATTTATAAACATATAGCATTTCTTGTATAACTTTTCTAAAAGCCTGGTGTTGAACACAGTTAGCAAAGATATAAGTAGTTAGATGTAAATCTTTAAGTCAGCTTTTGCTAATCTGAGTAGACCTCTATTTTTCATTTATTCAACCTGAGTTGAATTTCATATATAGTATGTTATAGAAAATTAAGTTTGCCGTATATATAAAAATAGTGGGCTTTTCTTTGCTAGAATGCTCCCAAATAATAACACAAAGACCTATTACATTCATCAATAAGGCTTATAGCTGGGAAGATACTCATCTATTCTAACCTATGCTGGTCTGGACTATTTCCCAGCCACATGCCCCTTTACCAGCCATCTAGTCTTGCCCTTGGGGTCCTACTCCATCTTTGTCCTCACGGTGTCTCTCTCATGGCACAGTGACTCCTTCACCTCGTGACCTCCTCCTTGACCTTCTTCTGTCTATCTCTGCTCCACATGGGACCACCTAACTGGGATTGGAAGTTCTGCTTCAACTCTTCTTTCCTCTCCTTCCCAGTTATTGGCTAGTCCATTTTTAATTAAGCAATCAGAGATGATGGGGAACAATATTTACACAACATTGAGACAGGAGATTCTTCAATAGTAATGATAATGCCCACATTCAGACTGCAACCAGATCTTTGGCACAGAAATAAGCATCTGCATGCATAGTGTATAAAACTATCCCCCAACATCTCCCACTTTTATTCTAATAAAATGCTCTTTCTCTTCCATTAATATAGTATATATAACAAGAACAGTTATGGAGAACTACCAACCAGCTTAGCTGAGTGGGGTCTTACCCTGATGTCACCACTCCATTCATTCCATTTAACATCTGCTTTTCTTTAATCTGTTTATTGCTTGAACACAGGTTCTTAGCTTGGTTCCACCTTCTGGTGTTCCCTTTCTCTTCAAATGTACATTTTGTAGCTTTCCCTGCTCAGTTTGCTTCTTTTCATTATAGATCTTCATAAGAGTGAACACTAATAATCACACAATAGAGTCAATACTAGGCTGTTTTGAGATATTCTTTTCCAAAAGAATTAATCCAAAATTCTTCACTTTTGCCTCAGGTAGACTTTTTAGAGAAGGGCAAAAAGCAGCCACATTCTTCACCGAAATATCACAAGAATAATCTCTAGGCAGCATACTAAAATTCCCCTCTGAAACCTTTTGAGGATTGGTCTACAGAGTGAGTTCCAGGACACCCAAGCTTAGACAATGAAGGTAACTACCAAAATTGGAAAAGCCTGTGAAGAAGTAATTGAACAAAGAGACCACATTGTAGCTCACCAAGTAGCATAACTTGGCAGCTTGGCCATGTGGTTCCAGTTCTAGATTCAAGAACAGAAGAAAGAAGTTTTGGAATCTCCCTCTGTGACTAAGGAAAGCTGCTGAGACCAGGTGTGTATTGGGGGTGGCCCTGCATGGAGACCTAGAGAAGCCCTTGTGTGAAGCTGTGAAGGTGAAGCTTGGAATGTCTTGGAGATCTCAAAATGTTGGAAATGTGAGAGTCATAAGATACCTGTCAAGGAGAGCTGTTAACAGAGAGTAGAACCAGCCCAAGAGAAAGAAGTGTTGTTAAAGTTATTTTTTATATAATTGTATTTGTTTCTCAGTTTCTCTTTCAACCCAAGTATCACACAAATGATTGAGACTTCATTGTATTATTTTAATAAGTCTCACAGTGCAATAACTGAGCAGGCATTACTCTATTATTAATCGTCTAAGCTAATTTGGCTTCCTCCCAGGGCGCACCCCAGCAGTACTTGCACTTTGCAACTTTCTTGCTCCACCTTCTCTCTCCTGTTATTTCTTGCACCTCTCCCATGGCTGAATCCCCTACATCCTCTTCTAACTCCCCCATCCCTGGCTGGCAGCAAGTCCAGCCATATTCTGACCCTGCCCAGTGACTGGCTGTAAGCTGTTTTATTGGCAAATCAGGGAACAGTTGGGGAACAGTGTTTACACAACATTGAGACAGGAAATTCTCCAAATAAAAATTTCAACCAGATACGGGGCTTACAGAAACCAGCATTTGAATTATCCAATAACCTTATGCCTACATAGTGTACAGTCAACAAAGCTGAAAGAAAAACTGAAGAGCATTTTGACTTCAGGCATGGAGTTCGCCCAGCTGATTTTTGGTCTTGCCTTGGTTCAGAATATCCTTACTCTGCTTTCTTCCCTATCTTTTGGAATGGTAATGTATATCTTATGACATTGTATGTTGATAGTATGTGATCTGCTTTTTGGTTATGATTTTACAGGAGATTACAGTTAAGAGATTACATAAATCTAGGAAAAAACTTTGAGCTTTTGAATTTTAAACAATGTGAAGACTGTTATAGACTATGGAGACTTTTGAAGTTGGACCGAATGCATTTCTGCATTATGTTACGGCTACAAGCCTGTGCTGGCCAGGAAGTAGAATGTGATGGTTTGAATAAGAATGGCCCCTATAGACTCATATATTTGAATGATTGGTCATTGGGAGTGACACTCTTAGAAGATGTGACCTTATATTACAGTAGGTGTGGCCTTGTTGGAGGAAGTGGGTCATTTGGGAACCAGCTTTGAGGTCTAAAAAGCTCAAGTCTGGCCAGTGTGCCAGAGTCCTCTTCTGCCATCTTCAGATCAAGATTAGAACTCTCAGCTCTATCTTCATCAATATATCTCCCTGCATGCAACCTGCCATGATAATTTACTAAAGCTCTGAAACTGTAAGCCAGCCACAATTAAATATTTTCCTTCATTAGAGTTTCTGTGGTTATGATGTCTCGAACAGCAATAAAACTCTAGCTGAGACAGAAAGGTATGTGGCTCTCAGCCAGAGTTTCCTTCAGAACAACCATCATAAATTGGCACTGATCAAGCATCTTCTAATGTAGCACAGGCTGTGTAAGAGGTTTTTAAAAAAGATTTATTTATACATCTGAGCACTCTATTTGCATATATGCCTTCATGACAGAAGAGAGCATCAGATCCCATTATAGATGGTTGTGAGCCACCATGTGGTTGCTGGGAATTGAACTCAGGACCTCTGGAAGAGCAGACAGTGCGTTTATCCACTGAGCCATCTCTCTAGCCCCCTGTATAAGAGGTTTTAACAAGAATTAAAAAAAAATGCCAAACTAATTTTTAAATGACCTTAAATCAAAAATATTATTAGCTCCATTTTACCTGTGTACAAATAAAATAGAACTAAGAAAAAATTAAAATTGCTCTAGAAGTAGAAGTTAAGCCTACCACTTGCATATCATGTTTACACGGAATAGTCTCAAATAAGGAGATTCTACAATGGCTGCCTATAATGATATTTTGAAGGCTCTGGCTCTACTGAGAAGAACACTCAGGAAAGAGAGATTACCAGCTGTAAACATTCATCAAATAGTGAAAAAGGAAATCGAGAAATTTTTCTTGCCTTTGGTTATCCCATTAGCAAAATACCTAATGAAGCCTCTCTGGGAAACTAAATAATTTATTTAATTTTCCTAAAAATTATTTTAGGAACACTGAGAAATCCTGTCTCAAAAAATATATATTTTAGGGACTTGGAATTTGGCTCATCTGTTAAGAATGAGGACCTGAGTTTGCAGAGGACCTGAGTTTGGTTTTCTGCACATTACAAGTGCCTATAACTTCAGTTCCAGGGATTTAACAATCTGGTCTCCATGGGAGCCATTACTGACAAACACCTGCATTCACATGCATATACCCTACACACACACACACACAAACACACAAGCACACGCACACACACAAGCACAGGCACAGGCACACACACACCTAAAATTGTAATAATTTTTAAAAATGTTTTAACTGCTCTGGGGAAAGAAATGTGCCTGTAAATAATACCCTTGAAGCTACTCACCCCTATTAAGATCCTAATTTTTTTCCCAAATAATTTTTCCTAAACTAGGATATTCTTTTGCTGGCCTCCTGTCACTGAGAAGAGTCATTGAGATTCTGGGCTAATTGGCTGCTCCTGGTCTCAGCTTCCTGTTCTCAGCAGTGAGGAAATTTGCATGATGCCTGTTCCCCAGGGACTTTATGATTCAGAGGGAAGCACTCCAAGTAATATAAGCTTTTGTGTACAGCTTGTGAATTGTGCAATCCTGGAATTCATTCTACAGGAGATGGGAAATGGGGAAGAAAAAAAAACATCTGAAATTACTTTATCAACAACAAAAACATCTAATGTTTAGAGAAAAAAAAAACATCATCCTCAGAGTTAAATGTAGACAAATTGTGATTTCCTCCACTGGCTGTGATTTTATAGTCTTGGGCAGAATCTATGTCTGAGACTCCTTGGGAATGAATATTTGCTTAAAAACACATCCAAAAGGCAACAGTAGAGGAGCTGTAGTAACAGCAGTGGACTGCGTAATAGAGCCTTCCTGGTTTTTGTGTTTGTAATCCTTTCTGTAGACCAGAAGAATCCTGCTTGGGCAGGAGTGAGTCTGAGACAGATGACTCCTACATGCCGCTGTGCATGCAGACCCAGGCCAGGAGCAAGACCAAGATAACGGCCAGTCCAGTGCTGTGCTGTGCAGGCCCAAAAGACCACAGGTTCCTGGCAGGGGTACGCCCAAGACAGAAGATGCCTACATGTGTGGCCTGGGCCAAAAGAGAGCCCAAGGTCTCATCAGACCACCAATCTGATGCCAAGGGTCCTGGACAGTGAGATAGCCTGAAATGAACACCAGTCCAGCACCTTGCAGACCAGGGGCAGGGGGCGGGTAGACCATGCCCAAGATGACCTGAGCCTTGTAGCACAATGCACGGACAGGGTATCACACTCCTGAGACCACACCAAAGACAACTCCCGGTACCCAGAGACCTGGGCACCACTACGAGGAACAATTAAGCGGTGAAGAAATGGAAGAAAAAGAGCAACAGGAAGATGTAGGACAATGAAGAGAGTCAGAATTGGAGACTGGAGGGTAGTGAGGAACAGCCTGATCCCTCAGCTAGGCTGTTACTGGGGACATGCTGATGTCTGAGGACTGTGCAGAACTGGCCCTACCTCTTGACTGGGCATCATGGAAGAGTTGGCCTTGAGGGGGTGGGAGGTGGAGAGCAGGAGAGCTGACTCCACCCTTAGCCAGCTGCTGTACTCAGGAGTGTGACTCCTCACATTACCCAGGAAGCACAGTAGAGCTGTGCTTGGTGTAGGACTTGTGAATGAGGCAGCCCCCAGAGTATGAGTGTGGGAAAGCTGACCCTACAATTTGTTTCTCATATGGTGGCATTGACAAGGGAGAGATACCCTCCTCCCCTGTCATCCCTTGCCTCCTGTTATAGGGAGAAGCCCTGACCCTGGGCTCATGAGAACAGGAGAGCTGTCCCTGCCCCTCACCTGATGTAGCATTCGGGAGAGCACCTCACCTGGACAGCACAGTAGAGCTGACCTTAGTAGTGAGGGCATGTGTGAGCTGGTTCTGAGGGTATGAATGGGGGAGAGCTGGCCCTGCTACTTGTCAGCAATGAGGCAGCATGGGTGAGGGACAATGCCCTTCCCCACAACTGACCCCTGGGTTGTGAAAGGAGAGCTGGCTCTGCCCTCACCTGCTATGGCACTCAGAAGAATGGGCCCTGCCCCTCTGCATCGTGGATGAGGGGAAAATGTCCTTCTCCCCTCCCTCATTCCTCACATGAGGATGGGGAACTGGTCCTGGTCCTCAGTGACTGCAACACTCAGAAGAGCCCCTCACCTGGGCAGCACAGTAGAGGTGGCCCTAATATCATGGGCACAGATGAGTCAGGTAAGAGGGAATGAGAGTCGGGGAACTGGCTTTGCCCCTCCCTGCTGGCTGTGGCATTGGATGCGCCAGCCAGAGCAGGGCAAGTGATCTTGCCCTAGTGCTGTGGGTACAGGAAAGCTGGTAGGCTGACCAGACTAGGTACCTGTCAGGCCTAGATCTGGGACCCTGAATTGGCCTAACCTGACATCTAACCCATCAATGAACTTGAGTGTGTGAAGGGTCTGGTCCTATAGATCCAGATCCAAAACTACAAGATCTCCATGAACACAGAGCAACAATAAGATATCCAAGAGTAGGTCCAATGAGTTTCCAGTGTTGATAGTGTAGCAGTAGCCTTGAACCAGTCCAACAACTCATTGCAATGAACATTCGCAAGCAAAGAAGCGTGAGCAAAAGGGTATATATACCATGGGATGCACTGTGGCACACTACAGTTTCCACATTGAGATTTTTTCTTTTTCTCTTTTGGGGGAGGAGGTTGTAAGGGCACAAGAGGATACGGAGATGAGTCGAATGGAGTGCATGACATGAAATTCACAAAGAACCAATAAAAATTTAAAAAATTCATCCTTTAAATCCTCTCTCTAGGATTGTCTGGCCCTAGTAATGCCAATGGCACCCAGGTTTGTCTCCAGCTAATGGTGAACACCTAAGTTTTTGGCTACTGAGAGAAAGAAGTGAGTGTGCCGTCACCATCTCACTACCCACAGCTCCCAGCAGTATTTTGTAATTAGGATGCCCCAGGCCACTTGCATCCATCCTCCACCTCCTCTCATCTGGCTCCCAGCCTTCCAGAGGACAGTGAACTGCTGAGAAACTGTGTTAAGTCACTTGTTCTGAAGACATGTATTGACATGGTTTCTGAGGCAAAGATTCTTACGTTCTGTTCTTAATCTAATTGAAGAAACACATGTTCAACAACAGATTTGCAATATAAAATGTTCGGCTTCTGGACAACATGGGAACCTTAAGCAGATCAGAAGTTCAAGGGTTATTAATTCTACACAAGGCTATTGACAGAGTGGAGTCTTCAATTTAAGGAGAAGTAGTTTAGGAAACTGAGTTAAATATTAACTGGGAGAATAAGTACAGTACATGAAGCTTGGTTGAATCTGAGTTTGGAAACAATAGTAAAATGTATTTGAAGGACAATTGCAAAATTATGGATCTAGAAAGCATTGGGTACTGTCAGAAAGGTATTTATTTAGGTGCATTAATGATGCTATGAGAAGTTATACTAGCCAAGGAATTATATATATAACAAACAATAGCTATGTAATCTGTGTGTGTGCATATATATATATATATATATTTATATAAAATATTACACCTTACAGAGTAAATATACCTTACTCAGAAATGGTTTTATAAAATAATGAGGAGAAGGAAAGAGAAACGTGGCAATGACTCTGTTGAATCTTGGGCTTCTCTATGTTGGATCTTCTCTTTTATTACTGCATCAATACCACTGCTTCTCATGGATCTGTTTAAGCTATTTATTTTCTCTTGTTCTCAATTTTGATAGGCCATATGTGTCTAGCAATTTATATGTATCTTCTAGATCCCAGATTACAACAGATTCCACTGAAATCCAGAGGATTTGTTGTAAGAAGGGTTTATATTTACTGTTGGTTTTTCCTTTAGTAACACTGCTGTCACACAGACTGGGATTTCAGTTAACCTCGAACACAACCACCCTAAACCTCCAAGCCTGCATAGTTTCCTAACATTTAGATTTCCCACATTATACTTGCTTTTAGTGATATATTAGGTCCAGTCCCTCTCTCCTCATCATTCCAAGATCTCTCTCCTCCAGCCTCTCTCCTAGCTCTCCCTCACCTTTGCTCCTCCCACTCATTTCCTGCCCTCTAGCTCCTCCCCTCTTTCCTTGTCCTCTGGCTCCTCCCATTGCGCAACATTGCTTTATTTTGGCCTGTTTACACAAGTTAAGACAGGATGCTTAGAATAAGTATCACAATGCAATGTCCAGATTGAAACCAGAGAGTGGAGGGGAGAGATCAGCATTTGAATGAACAGTGGTAAGGTGTATACATTTCAAAAGAACATTATACCAACAAGGATTATTAGGGAATGCTTTGAAAACTTAGATTTAAAAAAAAACACAAAAACAAAACAACCTCCCCCCAAAAAACAAAACAAAACTGGCCTATAACTTGCTGTGTAGACCATGCTGGCCTTGGAATCACAGAGATCCTCTGCCTGTGCATCCAGAGTATGTGGGGAAAAGCATGCACCTGGCTGTTATTTGTTTTCTTAATGACTGTTGTTGTGACTGTGATAAAAATCTCAAGGTAGTATAATTGAAACTTTATTACTAGTGATGTTAAATACTTTCTCATGTTTATTGGCCATTTGTACTTAATTAAAAAGTTATCTACTCATTTTATTAGTTCATTTATTGATTGAATTATTTGCTTCCTTGTTATTTGGTATTTGAATGATCTCTCTATATATAATAATCCTTGAGAGATACATAGCCAACAAAAAATTCTGATTTTTTTAGGGTCTTCTCTTCATTCAATTAAATATTTCCTTTGTGGTACAGAGGTTTTTAAGTCTACAAAATCAGATTTGACCAATTGCTGGTGTTATTTCCTAAGCCAATGAAGTCCTATTCAGAAAGTTAACATTTTCTTCTATCATTTTCTATACATTAAGGTCTCTGACTTTCATGCCAAGAGACAAGAATCTATATCTGGCTACCAAGTTTTATAAGCATTATTTGTTGGAGAGACTATATTTCCTCCCATGTACATTTTTGGCATTTTGTAAAAAAAAAAAAAAAATCAAGGGGAACAGGGACTGTCTCTGACATGAACTCAGTAGCAGGCTCTTTGACCTCCTCCCCTACCACCACCCGAAGGAGGAGCTGCCTTGCTAGGCTACAGAGGAGGACATTGCAGCCAGTCCTGATGAGACCTGATAAACTAGGGTCAGATGGAAGGGGAGGAGGACCTACCCTATCAGTGGACTTAGAGAGCAGCAGGGAGAAGGTGAGGGAGGGAGGGTGAGATTGGGAGAGAATGAGGGAAGGGGTACAGCTGGGATACAAAGTAAATAAACTGTAATTAATATAAAAAAATAAAAATTAAAAAAAATAAAAAATTCAGACAACTGTTGTTATTTGGACTTATATCTGGGTCCTATATTGGGGTACGTATCTATGTATCTGTTCCATTGCTGTATTTATTACTATGGCTTTGTAATGTAACTTGAAACCAGGTATACTGACACTTCCACCATAATAATGTTTCCTTCTCCTGCCCCCACATTAGGACTGCTTTGCCTATCCAAGGTATTTTGTATTAATTTTTTTAAAGACTCTTTGTGTGTGTTTTTTTTTTTACAATTTCTGTGGACAGTGTCCCTGGAAGTTTGATTCATTCATAGATTCCATTGAATCTATAAATTGCTTTTGGTGGCCATTTTCAATTCTTCCAGCCCATGAATGTGGAGAACTTTCTCTTTAGCATCTCCAATTTATTTCAAGTCCTAAGTTTGCATTGTAAAGATAATTCACTTTTTGGTTAAGTTTATTTCAAAGTTTGTTTGTTTCTTCTCTAGGTAACTATGAGTGGAATTGTTTTCTGATTTTTTTTTAGCATGTATGTTATTTCTATGTAGAACAGCTACTGATTTTTTTTTGGTACCTCTAATGAAACCAACATGATCAAGGTAAATGATGTTTTTGATGTGTTTTTAAAATGATTTGAAAATATTTTATTGAGAATTTTTATCTATGTTCATTAGATAGATTATTCTATACTTTTCTGTTATTTCATTTTGAGATGGGGTTATACTGTCTTTGTTAAAAGTTTTGTAGCATTCCTTCACTTTTTGTTTGAAATTGTTTGAGAAGCATTGTTATTAGTTCTTTAAAGATCTGATGGAACTTACCAATGGAGTCATCTAGGATTTAACTTTTCTTAAAGAAATCAAATATCTGGGCTAAAAGAGACTTAAAAAATTACTGTTTCAATCTCATTTGTTATGGTCTGGGAATTTATCCATTTCTCTTAGATTTGGGGAAATACAAGTTTTAAAGATAATCTGTGATGATTTTCTGAATTTTATCGGTATGTGTTGTCATGTCTTCCTTATCTCTAATTTTGTTAATTATGTTTTTCCTCTCATTTGACCTTATGCAAGCCAACACAGCTGTCCAGCTTCCATTTTTGATTTGAAGATGATGAGATTCACCAATAATCTAATTGATCTTGGCATTTTTGTTTCATTATTGTTTTTATAATGTATATCAATTTGAAGAACTGCACTGCACTTTTCCAGTACTGTCTAACTTAAACCTCGTTGGGGATAGATGCTTTTCCCAGCTCAGAGGAGACAAAGCTGAGGCATTTAAGATGAGATGCCAAGATCACACAGCTGCTAAGTCCAGGTGGTGAAACTAGACTTAAAATTAAGTTGTATTAACTTCAAAACCTGACGGACCTAACCTCTGAGCACCTCGTCCACCTATGTAAATTACTGATTTAACAGGCCAAATGTTGTCACTTGTTTATGCCTTTATGCCCTCATGATCAGCAATGGCAACTGAAGCTGGCTCAGACCTCCATCCTAGCCCTCCTTCTAAGTATACTGAGATTCCTTCTGGCTGAGTAGACATCTGAGGAAATAAGATGTCTTCTACATATAGACTGTAGCCACAGATATGCCCTGAAAGTGCTTGGCACCTAGTAGGGCTCCTATTCTTTTTTTATGTATATGAATGTTCTTTCTGCATGTACACCTGTATGTCAGAAGAGGGCATCAGATCACATTATAGATGATTGTGAGCCACCATGTGATTGCTGGGAATTGAACTTATGACCTCTGGAAGAGCAGATGGTATTCTTAACTGCTGAGCCATTTCTCTAGCCCCAATGGCTCCTATTCTAAGCCGCATAAACAATATCAATTTGACTGATTTTTACACTCACATTCCCATGTATTAATAAATGCTTCAAGAAATTGAGACTGTGGACCTAGGATAAGTTAAATATTTTATCAATTAGATGTTCATGATAAATGGGGCTAGAAATATGGCTCAGTGGTTAAGAGCACTGGCTGCTCTTCCAGAGGTTCTGCGTTCAATTCCCAGCACCCACATGGTGGCTTACAACCATCTGTAATGGGATCTGATTCTCCCTTCTGATGTGCATGAAGACAGAGTTCATATACATAAAATACCTGAATAAGTAAAATTTTAAAAAGAGAAAAATAAAGAAGTTCATGATAAGAGACATAACTTTTCCTAAGAAATTCTTTGAACACTAAATGATGGGTCTGGAAAGATGGCTCAGACATGCTTGTTAAGAGAACTTGTTGCACTTGCAGAAGATACAAGTTTGATTCTCAGCACATACATGATGGCTCACAACCACACCTAACTCTAATTCCAGAAATCAGAAACCTCTGCTGATCTCTGCAAGCACCGGGCCCTCATGTGTGTAAGTACACTTAGGCAAAACATGTATACACATAAATAGACAAATTACAGGTCAATGGATGATAAAATTTTAGTCAAATGGTTATCAAAAATTATAGGCATTTGATTTGAAACGTACCAGAGATGTTATGATCACTAGATAAGTTTTATTTCATACTTCAGTTGTGGATTTTCCTACTCTTTTGTATTTAAAAAACAAAAAAAGAATTGTCATACATGCAGTGATAGAAGAAATGCAATCAAGCTTTTGCTCTGTAGCCTTGAGCAAAAGTCAGAGGGTCAAGCAAATTTGTGAAAATCAGTATTATTTAGTTACCAAGTTTTAAAAATGTTAACCAAAGTCGACCTATAAAGTTTACTTTAGAATGCATCTAAGCAATGTGAACTCATCCAAGAGTTTTGAATACTAAATTGAAAAACACCCCTGTCCTGCCGACTCACATCAGTAACAGGAAGGCAAGTTCCTCTAAAAGCACCCCATCTCAAGTTGTTCAGACTTGTGCCCTGAGCCCAACGAGAGGGCCCATCCAACCCATTGCTGTCTTTACTTCTGTCGGCCACATGGTGTCACTGTCGAAAGCCCGTTTATTTCACTTAAAAAAAAAAAAAAATGCTGCTCTTTCTTAGCAGAGAAAGATCGCCAGGCCCTTCACGGAAAACAGCGGCTTCCTTTAGTATTCCGGGCTCTTAGTGATAAAATTTTGAATCCTTACTTCTGGAAAAACTGCCTTGCTGCAAAGCCAAAAACAGCCTAGACAGGCAGGAAGGAAACTGGAAAGTGTGTGGTGAATGCAAGCCCCTGGGTATCTTCTCGGGGTGTTTTTATTCCACCGCAGATGGGGGACCAGTGGCTTTAAATGATAGTGGTCACAGAACCGTTCTGCTCTGTGCTATATTTCTCATGTTTCTCCATCATGTGTGGGGTTCCCTTGCACTGCTTTGCCTCGATTCCCTTTTTGCCTTTTATTTGGGGCTTTATACTCTGGTGTCCCAACTAATCCTAGGGGTTTGCGAATCCTAATGGCCCATCTTTTTACCCATTAGAATGTGCTCATCTTGGACTGTCAAAATACACTAACCCTGAGGCCACGGTGAATTAGTCTTGTAATCTCAGCCCTTTTCTACTATAGGCTGTGTAACTCATAAGTGATTGGAATTTATTTTTCTCAGTTTTACAGCCCAGCAAGTCTACATTCAGGCACTGCCATTCGATGTCTGAGGAGTGACAGACGCACCAAGAAACAACACAGATGCTTCTCAGCTGGGCTTGGGCCTGGAGGGTCCCTGTGCAAGGCAGAACTTGGGCAAGACTCGTAAGTGCTGGACCTGGGCGCGGAGGGGTGTCAGAAGGAAGCAGAAAGGGTAAAAGAAAGCACAAAGATGGGGTCTTCGGCTGAACTTTGGCCAAAAGAACATGAGGCTTCAGATCCCAGTGGAGTCTGGTCAGTACCGTGTGAGGTTCCTGGCTCAGAAATTTTCTAGAGTTTTATGAGGAATGAATTCCTCCCTTTCCTTTTTTTTTTTTTTCCAGCGTAAATGTACTGCATATACGGGTTTCAAATTCAGCCAGAAGCAGCTCTCAACTTCTTAGCACAGCGTTGTAAGCTTTTGGCCCACTTCTCACATACATTATCTCACCCAGACATTACCATTCCTGTGAACAAACAAGGACAGAGAAGTTCAATGACGTGGGGAAACAAAGGCTGGAGATATCCGTGTGTCACCTCCTCACTGCTTGTCCTACCCCCTGCGGAAGATCAGCAGCCTGGCCTGGCCTGGCCCTTGGCCTTATTGGAAAGTCATAGCAAAGACATTTTTAAAAAGCAGTCAACTCCTCCAAGTTCTCAGAAGCCTCTAAACGTGACATGTGTGTATGGCACAATGTCTTTCATCATGGGAACACTAAGAGTTTTGTAAGCACTAGCTCATGAGTCCTCATAAGATGACACACTTTCAAACAAATGAGTTAATGTTTGCAGAAAGTTCCTGAGGTATGAAGACTGTAAGCATGGTATGAATGAACTCACAACAGTACCCTGAAACCCCAACAGCTTTCCCAAAGTGAATGCCTTGAAGAGCTGTCCTATAAAAATGTCAGGTCATGATGGTGGTGGCAGAAATGAGGTGGGGGGGGGGCGGGGGTCAGATCTAACAAGACTGACTGATTTGGAGGTAGATACCAAAGTAGACTCTGTGGTGACCCTGGTTTATTACCAGTGCTTGGCAAGCAAAATGAATAACAAAGGATGCTAAACCATTGGAAGAGAGTACTGGGAAAGACTCATGGCACTTGTCACATGTGGGAGACTGGGGAATTTGACATGTGTGTTTCAAGAATTCATCACTTCTGTTGGCCATATTACTAGAATCATCCAAAGAGTTGTTTGTTTTTTTTTTTGAACTCCTGGTGTGAAGGCGAGTGCTGAAGAAACTGTACCACAAAGAGTATTGTTTGTATGGCTCAGTATTGATCAGCCAAATATTTTTGAAATGCCTTGGTGATTTTAATTAATGATTGTGGTCTGACATCCATGACATTCATTGAGTGATGACCAATTGGTGATGTCATCTGAATCCAAGAATCATGGTTGAAGGGTGACACTGTACAGAAGTAATAATTCTCAGCCTTGGCAATTGCTTGGATAAAGTAGAAACTTGTTTTTTTACTGCTTTAAGTTCACAGCAAAACTGAGCTTCATATACCTCCTGTCTCTGTATACACAGCAGCTTCTACCCACATGGAGCCCTTGCTAACCACTAGAAATTCTGTAATGAGAAAATTCAATGATACATTCCTGAACAATCAGTGGATCTCATAATAAACCAAGGTGGAAATTTACAAAAAGCTTAAGGCAAAAACTAAAGTACAACATCCAAAAACACTGGGATTAGGCAAAAGTCTAATAGGGAACTTTCTAGCAAATATGTGTGTGTGTATTCTTAACTAATTTAATTATACATAGCTAAAACCAAAATAACAAGTGGATTGATAAAACCAACAGGCACTTTTAAAAGGAAAAAAAAAACCCTCAAATATTCAAGAAGTATTTTTTTAAATGCTCACATCCCTAGACACTAAGGTATGCAAATTAAATAGGTTACTTAAGATGATACCTACACCTATGCTCAGGTCACACTTGGAGACATCTCAGAGTCTGTCAATGCCAAAGATCGCTCATCACTGAACTTGAGAGACAGGCCATAACTTAAATATCCCATGTCAGCTATGCTTGATATTCGACAGCAAGGGTCACATCAGCAGACATACTCTTACTGTACAAGACAATGAAATGTCTTTTGTTAAAAAAAAAAAAAAAAAAAGACAGCTACCTCAGTTCAAAAGATAGCTGAACTGGCTCCGTCATCTCCACGGTAATAACTTCCACCTCTTTATCAACATTACTTGTTTGTGACAACTTAGTGCTTTCAGTTTTAGAAAACTTTACCCCATCCTTTGCACAGAATATTACAACAGCATCTCTAGGGTTACCAAGGCCTCAGCATGTGTGTGCAGGTCACCATAAAGCATCTTTACTACAGAGCTGTGCTCATGGATCCCAAGCTGTTCAACGTCTAAATCAATTAACAGCATTTTAGTCTGAAACATTTTCTTGAGTTGGCGGTTCAAATACTAGCATCAAGGTGTCTGTGATGTTTTGGGCCCTTAAGGTAAGGAAGCCTTTGTGCTAGCACATTTTAGTACTTTGTCTTAGGTGGTGAAGCTCATCCAATAGCCTGGCTGAATTTACAGCCCAGGGTGAGCGAAAGCAAGGATACTTGAGAAGGGACTGTGCCCTGCAGGTCCACAACTAAGATAGAATCCCATCTGGCCTCGTTAATCAAGTCCTTGAGTGCTTCCATCATCTTGTTCAGGATAGAGCCTAGTACCAGACATACTAGAACATTTTGGGAGAGTTACACTGAAGGTCTAGAGACCATCGTAAGAATGGAGATGTGGCCACCTTAGGGCTCATGGGAACTGAAACAAAAACCAGCAGAGTAGGATTCAGTCAAAAAAAAACCTCTTGGAATGACTGTCACCAAGTAAACAGACAACAAATGCTAGTGAGAATGTGAGAAAATGGGGAGATAGGAACTGGTACGGCCAGTATAGAAATCAGTATGGAAGTTACTCAAAAATTAAAAGATAGAACTGCCTCTTCTGTACAGCTTCTAGGCATATACTCAGAGAATTCTATATTCCATTGCAAATGTATTTACTCACCAATGCTCATTGCTGTTCTGAGTATTGATAATAACAAGGAAATGGAACCATCCTAGATGTCTACAAGTAGATGATGATAGACATGGATTTTCATGGATAATGAAAATGTAGTATGTATACTATAGTAATACTATAGTACTATAGTAATAATACTGTTTATTTTATTATTATAGTATATATACTATCTATATATACTACATATATACTATATATTATATAGTAGTATAGTATACATAGTATACTATAGTATAGTATACATAGTATAGTATATATATACTACATATATATATACATATATATTGTGGGATTTTACTCAGTTATAAAGAAAGATGACTTTATGAAATTTGTGGGAAAATGGGTAGATCTAGAAAGTGAAGTGACCCAAACTCAGGAAGATAAAAACTACATGCTTTGTCTCATTTGCAGTTCCTAGCTTGAAATATGTGTGTAAATGGTTGTAAATGTGAGTTACGTTTAAAACTAAAGGAGACCAAGAAAGTTAAAAGAAAGTGCTGGAGAACGGAGAGACGAAAAAGACCTATGACTTGAAAGAACAGAAGAGCCTGGGTCAGGGAACAATATCGAGGGGATAGAGAAAAAGATGAGTGGGAAAATAAAAAAAGGTACAGTAGTTTGACTGAAATGTCCCCTGTAAATCTTGGGCATTTGAACGCTTGGTCACCCAGTCAGTTGCTGTTTAGGAAGGATTAGGAAGAGTGCCATTGTTGAGGGAAGTGTGTCACTGGAGGCTTCAAAAGCCATCGCAGCATGCCCCCTCTCTGCCTCCTGCTTGCTGTCAAGATGTGAGTTCTCAGGTGTCCCGGCCACCAAGCCCTTCCTCCACCGTCATGGACTCTAATCCTCTAAATTCATAAACTCAAGTAAACATTTTTTTGTTTCCTTTTTATGTATTTTAACCTTCCTTCATAAGAGTTGTCATGGCATGGCATCTCTTCACAGCAATAGAAATCCTAATAAGATGATGACTGCCTTAGACCTTCTCCCCCTTCCGTCTATAAACCTGCAATTTTCTAGGAACTCATCGGAAAGCCATCTACAGAGGAAGGAAATGCGCGAAATCTCTTCTGGGGCTCTAGGGGTTGCTGGTTGTTACTATACTAGGTTACAATTCCATCCCAAGTATCTCTGGGTATGGTCTATAACTCTCTCATAAAAAGACAGAAAAGAAAGTTTCTTAGCAAGATTTTAAGATGTAAGTTGAGAGCCATGGAAATGGTATGTATGACTAACCCTGACAATTCCTGTGCTCCCTTGGGAAGCCCATACCCATCCTTGGGTTTGTCTTACTTTTTGACACTCTCTTAAGAAGCCCACTGTGACATTAGGCCATGTTTCTCTTTCTGAGGGGTTCTTTCTCCTAACCCTCAGGCTTAAAGTTTATATTAAAATTTCTTTAATGAAGTCACTAGTTCTTCTTTACACTGGCTGGTCCTGAAATTTTCTCCACTGAAGGTACAAATCCCAAGTTAGCCCACGTTGCGGTCCATAAAAGATTAGGAAAACGCTTTAGTTTGCTGGTGTGGTGATATGTACTTGCACCTTCACCCATGATAAGAAATATATTATGTATATTCAGACCCTTTTCCTTCACTGAGTTACAAATAGATAGCTTTCAATCTTTCTCTTGTAAGATTCTTTTTAAATTTTCTATTGCAAAGTTTTTTTTTAGGGCTTCAGAAATATTTTTTCTTTTATTTTTTAATTTAGTTATTCACTTTACATCTCGATTGTAACCTCCTCCCTCTTCTCCTCTTCTCCCTCCCTCATCCCTCTATCCCCTCTTTTCTGCCCCTCAGAAAAGGGGAGAGCCCCGTAAACCTGCCCCTGCACGTCCAATCTCATCAGTACTGTGTACTTCCTCTTTCACAGTGTCCTGCCAAGGCAGCCACACAGAGATGAAGTGATCAAAAGGCATGCAACAAAGACCCTATCAGAGACAGCCCCCATTCTCTTTCTGCGGACCCACACAAAGGCTAAGCTGCCCATTGGGTATTTATGTGTAGAGAGCCTAGGTCTAGTCCATGCCTGGTCTTTGGTTGGTGCTTCAGTCTCTGCAAGCCCCTCTGAGCACCCAGGTTATCTGGGTCTGCTGATCTTGTGGAGCTCCTGTCTGGTCTGGGTCATTCTATCTCCCGCCACCCCCTCTCCCACCCTACTCTTCTATAAAGCTCCCTATGCTCCATCCAATGTTTGGCTTTGAGTCTTGGTTTCTGTTTCTGATCCGTTGCTGGGCAAAGCCTCTCAGAGGACAGCCATGAAAAGCTCCTTCTGCAAACACAATAGAGAGTCATCAACAGTGTCAGGGGTTGGTTCTCTCTCATGGAGTGGGTCTCAGGTTGGGCCAGACATTTTAAATCCAGTGCCCATGATAGGCCCATGGGTAGATATTTGGGGGATGGGACCAAACTTTAGTGGAACAGCAATAGTAACACTATTTTGTACCAAGCTTTAACCAAAATTGTTGATTATATTTCCTTTCATTATAACTGCATGCAATAAACCAAAGTAATATTGAAACTAACGTCACATTTTTATCTATAGTATTTGTGTATGTTTTCATATCACACTGAATTGCTGTTGGTACCTCAAAAATCTCAATATAACAACTTGTTTCAACAGTACAGTAAATTACTTATTAGGCTGTGGCTAGAACACATACACCACTGTGAAGCGACAAAGTAGGATACCAAGACAATTACTATATAATCTTAATTTAAAAATTTTAAAGATTTTATTTATGTGGATGAATATTTTTGCTTCCATGTATGTCTGTGTACCCCATGTGGGCAACGCCTGTGGAGCAAGAAATGGGTGTCGGATCCACTGGAACTAGAGTGGATCTACAATGCGGGTGTTGGGACTCAAAACTAGGACCTCCGGAATAGCAATCAGTGCTCTTAACCACTGAACCTTCTCTGTAGCCCCATTTTAAATTTCTTTGATAAAATATTCCAATATATTGATTTACTTTTTATGTTGGTATATTTTATTGTATGTGGGTTTAGGTATTATGAGAAAAAGTCTCCAAGTTTCACTAGACTACAAGAGTGATCATAGCACAAGGATTTTAGAACTTTGGGTCACCACAGCAGGTACCTTGCCCAAAGGAAGAGTACACCTGTCAGCAAGTAAAACTCTTTATTCATTATCTGTCTGTTGCCCAGGACAATGAGTAACCAAAGTCAAGCCCTCTGTATTAAATCCCAGTCGTTATGATCTGAATATGTCTAACCGTTGATACCTGGATGTTTTTAGGAGATGGTGGAAACTTTAGAAGTGGGACCTCACTGGACAAAGTAGGTTGTTGGAGAACATGCATTTGAGGGTTATATCTGGTCCCCAGTCCCTTCCTTAGCCTATCTCCCATGAAGTAGTCAGTGTCTTCCTACCATTGCAGTGTTCTGCTTTACCACAGGCCGATGTCCAGTGACGCGCATGACCCCAGACTGAAATCTCTGAAATCACGAACAAATAAATAGTTCTGTTTCCCTCTAAGTAGTTCTGCCAAACAGTGAGATAAAGGGGTCCTTTTATATCAAAACAAAACCAGAACAAGATGAAACCAAGCAAATAAATATAACTCATGCACTAAGAGAGAAAATCGTCCAACCTTACCTAGGAGTTTGATGATTGGAGCACTCAGCACAAAAGAAAACTAACTAGCTGGCTTGATAGCCTCAAGGCATAGCATAGTCATGGTTAATCTGTTGATAGAAAAAAAAAGTAGAAGAGGGGATAAGGCAGGGGAAGCAGGAGAGAGGACCCAGAGGAAAGTAAGCCTGTGGCACAGATGCCACCCAATCTGTAGACCAGACAGGGAGGGAAAATCAGGAGCTGTGGACAATGCCACTGACATCTACCGAGGTGTATTCACTTTGGAAATCTTTAAAGCCAAATCCTATTAACCAGCTCTCTGCACTAAAAGCCTGTGCTCTGAAAACACAGGCTTTGTCTTCCACAAAAGGTAATAGATCTTTCTAAGTGTTAGGAAGAGGTCCTCTCTACGAGACTCCCATAAATTACCTGACTGGAGAGGGTGTCATTTCAGATGTAAAAGCCAAACCACTGGTGAATGGCAGAGAATACCTCATTGTACGCTCAACAAGCAAGTTCGGGAAGCATTCCCTCGTGGGCACCCTGCTCCTGTCCTACCTCTACCGCTTTCCCACCACGGCAATCAACTCATTTTCCTTCGCATCCAACTATCCTGACCTTCCTCATTACATACACAATCTTTGTCTCTGAAGGGCAAAAAGCTTTCTACGTGGTGGAACACTTGAGCACCTGGTGGTGCTCACAGCCACGGGCAGCTTCACACATTTCCCTTTTATATACTTGGGTTTGCATTTTCTCAGTGAGATTTCCAAATCCAGGCAAGTGTTTTTCTCTCGCTGCAGGGTCCTCCTAGAGATTTGTATACCTACAAACGGGAAACATCATATAAACAGGAAAATACATAATTTGGGGGGTTCTGGACCTTCTTCGTCATAAAATGGAAATTGGAGATAGTTAATTTAAAATAAAAACACATATATGCATAGTAGTTGATGTGATTTTTATCTTAAACATTGAAGAGTTCATTTCAGCTATTCTGAGAACAGTCATTCAGTCTATAAAACACCTTCAGAATGAGTGCAGTTTGCTGCCTCATTCTTTCAAACAAAGTTTTCTTTATAAATGTAAACACTGACGTCATGTGACTGTTAGCACATTTCGTTATAAAAGCAGAATGTGTGGACTATGATACAACAGTGCAAAGTTTCATAACACAAGTAAAATATACAAATTACAGTGAAATAAAGGAAGCATGTGGTCCTGTCTTGTGTTCATTTAGCAGTCATATCTCTGTAAAGAAAATGAAATTTGCATTAGGTTATCATCAGTGTCAACACACAATGACATTTGTGCACTTTACATTCCCATTCAAAGCAAACATAACGTAGAATGACATCAATTTTTATCAAAACCAAGCCAACCACATGGATTACAGATCAGACAAGGCTCACAGAATGTTTCCCAAACCACTGTCTTCCCCAGGAAAAGTTAGAGAAAGTGTTCATGGGAACTTCGGGACACCGACACAGAATTAGCTTGTTGTGCCTGTGTGGGGCCCTACTCTGGAGGAATAACTTAAAATAATGTCATGGGAATTTCCCGCTGGTGTGGGCTTTCTGTGGGAAACCTTTCAACTCTAATGCTACCAAGTTAGGAGTCAACTCTCCTGTACTAAACACCCTATCCTCTGAGGGTATCATTTGTCTTGCGCACAAAGGTAATAGATCTTTCTAAAGGTTAGGGAGGAGCTCTTTCTACAGTGACTCCGATGACAGTCCATGTGCTTGCCTCTAACTCAGAAAGTTATTTCTCCTCCCAAAATACAGAGCCAATTTTGTCCACTGATCCCTTACACCTGTGCCCCAAATGCAAAGTCCAGCAGCAGCTAAGTTTATTCTCTGCTCATATGAGTGTCAAGGGTGAGCTTGGGTTTACATTTAGGAATCAGTCTCAAAGATTCTATTCTGTCCTCCTTCCCCTCAGTTGCAACAACAACAACAACAACAAAAGCCATGCTGAAGTATTCTCATATGGCTGTTTTCTTGGAAATTTGGCAGGATCTCAAAGAAGTTCTTAATCTTGTGAGCTTGCCTGATAGGTAAAGCTAGATATATCATAAAACAGCAAACTTCCCAAAATGGGCCAGGTTTTAAGTTCCCATCTGTTCAATAACATATGTTTTTAGGAAGAATAGCTTTCAGAAACCAAAAGAAAATATTAAAAATAACTTTCTCTGTTACAAACAAGTGCATATTTCACTCCTAAGTCATATCCACAGGAAATGAGAGCTTCCTGGTTTTCTTTCACATAGAAAGTTTCTTTCGGGGGGACTTTCAAAGGCTAGTCACTGCACTCTATGCTTACTGCATAAGAGTAAGACTTTGTTACTCCTTATTAGGAAAGAATTACAGAGATTCCAACAGGATGGGAGTAGAGCATGTAGTTTAAGAGGAAGGGCTTTGGCATAAAATAAGTGAAGAATTGAAGTTTGTTACCTCCTGACTAAGTGATCTGAACCATCTTGTTTAATGCTTGAGTCAGGCATGCCAGTGAAGAGTTTAGCATTATATCCAACGGAGTCAATGTTGGTTACTATTCGTGTGTACTTAGGAACACGAAGACAAGCATCCTGGACACTCATAGCAGTAAGTGAAATATACAGGGAATTTGACTTGAAAGAGATACTGTGTCTACAGGCAGTGCTTCCATTCCCACAGAGCCAGCTACAAACCAAGATGACTCAGTCTGGGCAACTCAGTACTGAAGCCCAAACTGAAGGTAAGAAATGCCTGCCCACAAAGACAGAGTGCTGGTCACATAGGTTCTCACCTGTTGATGAGAGCAGCAGTAACCACATATGCCTCCAAGCACTCCATTTATTATTTGAGTGAGACACAAGATGAATTCAGTTCCACCCAGGACCAAGAGGAAAGAAAATAGTGTTACATTCCACTCCACAATATGCTTGGGCTCATGGCACTTGGACCATGTAGAGGAATCCAGAAGGTACCTGTGGATAGAAGAGAAATCAGGCACATGGTCATAGTTTAAGACAATATCTCGTAACTTACTTTTTTCCTTTGGAAGTTTTTACTGAGAAACACAGAAATGAATGACCACAATATTGTGTGCTACATTCTTGTACAACATGCTATTCCGACAAATGGAAAGTTTTAGCCAAGTGTTATCGCAGTGATAGATATAAAACTGAAACTAATTTTGACACTAATCTAAAATTTGGTGGTTAAAAATTCTCACATTAGAGGTTTTTATATTATTTAAAAGGCATACAGCTTCTTGTGGAAACAAAGAAGTAAAGGTATATTTGCATCATGTTTAAAACCAAATCATGCATCATGTGGATATAAACTAAAAGCAGATATAGAAAAATGAAAACAATTCATATTGGAGGGTAGTAAATTTATAAAGAATATTCCTATTCTGTTACCCAGTTTTGTCATTGCTTAATTATTGTCTATGAGAACAATATTGAGTAAATATTTATTTGAAAAATATTTTACATTATGTTAAATTTTATGATATTAATTTAGATCACTTTATTAAGATACCAAATACCTTCATCTTTGAAAATTATCCAAATTCTCCCAAGTTAGAACTCAAGAGGCTTTTATTTTCAAATGAAATTGTTGACATTAAAAAAATTCTAAACAAAAAGCTAATTTGTAATAGAAAGTACAAGGATTTAATGTCAGCTTCTTTACTCTAGTGGTGCTAAGCTCATAGCTCTGAAGCAATGAAGAACACCTTTCATTCAGTTGTTTGGCTAAAAGTGCTGAGCTGTTGTGTGAGTTCAAAACTGAGCTGGAGCTGGTCCTATCCTTCAAGAACATGGTGTCTAACAGAAGAGCAAGGATGAAGGGGTTCAACACTGAATGTGCCAATTAGGGAAGCAGAGTGAAAGGCTACCAACAAAAAACATCTTCCAGAGAGAAGGCCTGTTATACACCCACTCAGCAAGGCTCAGTGCCATGGAGGCAGGGCCTATTCTTCCTAATCAGGCAACAGCACAGTATCTGGAACATGGTGTACATTTAAAAGCACAGAATGCTAAATGACAATGTGAACTGTCTTTGTTGGAAACCATCAGGCCATGCCAAGATTATATGTGACTTTAAATTACACAAAATGAGAAATTTTCTAAGTATTTTTATATTCTTCATATATGTGTGTGTATAGATATAGATGTAGATTTAGAGAGAGAGAGGGAGAGATCCATTGGATTACTTTTCTAGAATGTCAGCACTTGCTACCCCACAGGGTGCTTGGATTCTCAGAGAAGTAGGACTCAATCATGTGGGAACATCAAAGAGTAGCTTAACCCCACGAAGAGGCCTGGTACAATTCCTTATCACTTCTTATTTTCCTGTCTTGAAACCAGACATCTAACTTTGAAACAGTACAGTGAGCCAATAAGAGATTCAACTTGATTAAAATAAGACATACCACCACCACTCCAGCCCTAATAACCAAGACAAAACTTATTCATTACCCATATATAAGTTCCCACCAGCTTTTCTGATTCTGTCCCTTTGTCATAACTGATAAAAAAAAAAAAAAGGAAACTACCAACACAAAACAGTGATAGGAGTGGATAAGGCTTTTCCTGTGTTTTCTGGCAACTTAAATCAAGGGTGTGTGTTACAAAATGCACAGGAATAGGTTGGGGGCATTTTTTTTTGTTATGGATTTCAAATATATAAGGGTACCATAATTCTTCCTTGTAAACTAGTAATGTGTGTTGTGTTTGATCTGCACATCATTGGGGTTCAAAGCACACACTAGCTGATCTTAAACTCTGTGAGACACACAGCCTGGATTCAAACATTCACTAATGCTTTCTAGCATCAAGATGTTGGATGAGTCACTTCACCTTTCCCTGTCTCTTTTTCTCAATTGTAAAGGAGAAATGATTATGGGAGTATCCACGAAGGTCCATCATGAGAAACAAAATCAGTGACTATATTCAATAGTAGTTAGAATTTTCCCAGGTTGATGATTACCCTTCCATTCTTACACACTGCACGATCTGAAGTAAGGAAATACTGGGTAGATGACTAAAGAGATGACTTAGTTTTAGGTGCGGTGGTTAAGGATGTGTTGTTAGGAAAAGAACAATTACATACTGTCCCTCAGTGCTGGCAAAGGTGTAGTTCCATACACCGTGGGAATCACTACACTTTGGTCCTTCTGCCAAACCCAGTGCTGCCACAATGACACAGTAGCCAGATCCCGCAATTCCAATGAGAGCAGCCAGTATAGACGAAAGCATCTATGGAAAGAAAAAGCAAGAAGTTAAGCGCAGTCCTGTGTCAGGGCAGACGCACTCTCGCCAGCACACAGCAGCACACACACAGACTTACTGTGCATCGCTTGCCATAGCTTTCATAGCCGCAGCAGCCACAACAGTCTGCTTCCTCCAGCCCAATGAACACAAATGCCGGCAGGAACATCTGATCAGAAGACAAGCAGAATCAAGTCACCGCCTTTCCCTGGGTTTGTATGGGGCGCAGGGGTTAGGCGTCGCTGTCAGATCTACCTATCTCTGCTGATTAGATTAAGCAAATAACACGACGGACATAAAAGCCTGAGGGAAAAAAAGCAAAACTATTATATTTGTTTGTTTTTATGTACAGGAGGTGAGCATGCAGAATGTGAAATAGCAACTTGTAAATGTGAACATTTCGTAAGAATTTTAACATATTTTCCATATGATATGAAAGCTGTTAGAGAACTGTTAAATGTAAAATCTGTCTTTAAATCTGACTCCCAACCCCTAGTCAAGCATAGAAGATCAAATCTTGAGTAGAATAACTGAAACATTTTGAGTATGTAGGAAAAAAAATAAAGATTTTTTTTCTGTAGGAAAAAATTATGAACTGTTTTTTCATCTGTTTGCTTGATTGTTTTTATTTTTTAAGATACAAAAGTGTCATTCCAACTCAGCCATGGGGCTCTTCAAAGAATAAACTACTTGAAGTTTAAGGCCAAAGAAACTAGCACAGTGGCTGGTAAGTGCATGTTAAACAGTGACTATGTTTATATAATTGTATTTGTATTGATTACAGGAACAAGAATGATGTTTAAGTTCAAAGCACAGTTGCCATGCCACAGTGAGTATGTATATTAGGCTTAGATGTCTTAATTTCAGTTGGGAAGGAGAGTAGTATTCTCTCTGACAGTAACAATTCCATAAAATTTCTCTTTGCAATTCTTAATTCCAGCATTGCAAATGAGCTAACGCAAATGCGTCTACCTCCCATCTGTGTTGACATGGAAGCTAATGCTTTCACCTCCCAATGTGTCAAGTAAATAAATTCCTATCAACTTTAACTAAAAACAGACTGTGAAAAACAATAACAACATTCCACCATTAGACTGACGTACTAACCTGCTTCGAACTGCAGGAGAAAAACTTAGTTATTTGAAAATACAGTGCACTCACAGTTGCTTGAAAAATAAGCAACAGAGAATAATTTACATCCCAAACTTTTGTTTTGGAGCCAGCCAACTCTAGTCAGCTCTCTGAAGCAAATGAGAAGTGACTGCCAGTCCGGAGCTCAGAACTGTAGTCTCTCAAGTCTCCTTTAAACGTGAGCATTTTTCAAACTGTAAAGTAAAAGCGTTAGGGAAAAGAGACTTTGCTCTAAGGTAAAATATTTGTTTTATTAGGGCAGCATCTAATAAGAGTAGCAGAAAGTTTAACACAACCTTGTATTATTCTGCTTTCTAAAGAACTCTGAGCAGCAACAGCAACAAAAGTCAGTGTTTACAGATAGGCATTAGAGAAAACTTCACATGAGAAAAATGCACACTGCCATTCGAGACGAGAGGAACTTTTAGAGATAATAGTTCCCAGTGACTTACCAGCAGACCTCCGCCTACAATGCCGGCAAAGTACCACACAAAGCGGCTAAGGTGGTCATCAAGAGCATACTTTGTTTCCCCATTCGGAAAGTAGAGCAAAATATTAGCTACGATGCATAAGACAGAAATCCACACCAGAGAGTGTCCGATGCATCTTGCACACTTTCCATAGCACATAGTGGCAGCAAGAGCCCTGCAGGTTTTCCTCCGGTTCCCTCTCGTCAGCTCAGTGATGCCCCAGATCAGATAGTTGGCCCGTTTGCAGAGAAAGCAGGCAGGATTCCCAGGATTCCCAGCCCATTCCTGCTAGCACTTAAATAGCGCCAGTTTTAGTGCCAGTAAATGAGGTACTATGCTTTCATTGGTCCAGACTTCAGTCTCCGGTTAGGGTGGAGGGATGTGAAGGAATGCCCCGCCCTTCAAATGAAATCCTTGGGAGGATGAAACCAGGAGTAGGATGTGAGAAACAGCCTCAGTCACAGGCAAGAGAGAAAATGAGTAATCCACTACGCGGTTTGCTCACAGGGTAAGGATGAAGAGGAAGTCTGGCACAGTCTTCCAGTAACTGCTGTAAGACAGTAGTGGAACGCTTCGAGGCTTTGAAAGAGCTATGATTTTTCTCTTGCAGCCGTTTGGATGGCTTCCAGTCTGAGGCTGTGTTCACTTCCACATCATCCTTAATTTAATTTGCTACCCGGGGCAAGTTTCCTAAACTCTGAGCTCATTTCCTCGTCTGTTCAAGACAACGTGTCCAGGCTGTCACCCACAGATTTAAGGAGGCTGCTGGGAAAATTACAGAGTGGCTGCCTTTCCTCTGCCTCCAGCTAGTTAGGCAAGACAGATCTCATAGCTGGTTTCTCTGGTCAGCGCTGCTGAGGGCATCTGCCTCACAGCAAGATAGTATCCAGCAACAAAACAGCTCAAACATTCCTGAGTGATGCTGTGTAGCAAAGCAGTGCCCGGAAAGAAGGAAAGCCCGCAGCACCGCTTAGGGTGGAAGATGGAAGAAGGGGAGGTGATAGGTCATATGAGAAAGCAGAGAAAGCCTGGTGAACCCAGAGATTCCAGCTTAGATCAGATGTACCCCAAAACTATAGAACAGGATACATAGTAGCCCACTAAACTCTGGGGAGACCAACAGGGAATGGCAAGGCCACAATGCCAAGTGGACTGAAGAAATAAATTAGTGTAAAGGTAGGATATCCTCAACCATCTGGGTATGTGTGGAGCAAGTCCTCACAGAAGGCTCACCCTATCACAGGTCTAACAACAGGGTATGTGGTCTCCATGCTTGATTGTGAGTCCCGTTTAGAGATATCATCTCATAGCTGATACGTCTGAAACGGCAATGTAAGCAAATGACTGGATTTTAAAAAATACCAAAACACTTAGAAACTGCTTTTCCATAAAAGCATCCACTCCTTGCTTTGCCTACAAGGTTAATAAAAACAGAATAGTGCCTGCTATCTTTACCTGTGTCTCGCATTTGTCTGCTCTACTTCAGGTCCCCTACTTACCTGCACATGCTGAATATGTTAATCACTCAAGATGAGTCTGTCTAGAAACTGGTGACACCAGTTTGTTCCTCAAGTGACAAGAACCCCTTCTGAACATGTGTGTAGATATCCCCCTTGCCTCACCACTCCAGTTCTCTAAGCATAGAGCACTGAAGATGAATTTGGGGGTCATTGGTCACCTTTATTTGTTCCTGTTCACAGCATGTTGATTAAAATCTCACCTCTCTGTGTTTTACCATAGCTTATCTCTCTAAGTGACATATTGAGCCAGATGGCATTCTGCCCTTAAAGCCCAGTTACACTTAGTTGGGATGTTTTTATTATAATCTCCCATTCTGCTGATCTGTCCCATCAGTAGCCAAAAAGGGGGAAA
>CM053766.1:23247747-23263337 GCA_028658305.1 Pachyuromys duprasi | reverse complement strand
GAGGTCCTCCCCTGTTGGTGGACTTGGAGGGGGCGGGGAGGAGGGAGATGAGGGAGGGAGTGGGAGGGTAGGAGGGACTGAGGGAGGGGGCTACGCCTGGGATTCAAAGTACCTAACCTGTGATTGAGAAAAAAATAAATTAATTAAAAAAAAAAAAGAGAGAACTACTGTAGGTATCACCATCCCCAATTTCAAGCTGTACTACAGAGCTGTAGTAATGGAAGCAGCACGGGATTGGCACAAATACACACATGATCAATGGAGCAGAAGACACAGGCATAAATACACATACTGATAAACACCCGATTTTTTGATGAAGAAGCCAGAAATACACAAGGGGGAAATGACAGCGTCTTCAACAAATGGCGCTGGGTAGAAGAAGCCAAATAGATCCATACTTAGCATCATGCACAAAACTTAACTCTAAATGCATAAAATCAGATCCAGTGAAACTGAGAGAAGACAAAGTGGCAAGTAGTCTTGAATTCATTGGCACAGGAAAATACCTTCTGAACAGGACATTAGCATGGACACTAATATCGATGATTAATAAATGGAACTTCATGAAACTGAGAAATTTGTATGTGGCAAAGGACACTATCATTTGGACAAAGCAGAAGCTTACAGAATGGAAGAAAGATTTATACCAACTGCACATATGATAGAAGGATCATATCTGAAATATGTAAAGCACTCAGGAAATTTGGTATCAGGAAAACAAATAACACAATTTAAAATGAGTACAGATCTAAACAGAGAATTCTCAACAGAGGAAACTGAAATGGTTGAGAAACACTTAAATGTTCAACATCTTTAGCCATCAGGAAAATGCAAATTAATTTATTTGAGATTTTTATCTTACATTTGTCAGAATGGCTAAGATCAACAAAACAAGTGACAGCTCATGCTGGCAAGGATTTGGAGTAAGAGGAACACTCTTTTATTGATGGTGGGAGTGTAAACTCATGCAGCACCATAGAAATCAGTGTGGCATTTCCTCAGAAAGATAGGAATCTGCCTACTTCAAGACCCAGCTATACTATTCTTGGGCATATACCCCAAAGATTGTTTCATCCTCCTGCAGAGACACTTGTCAACCACATTCATTGCTGCTCTATTTAATAGCCAGAAATTGGAAACAACATAGAGGAAGAATGGATAAAGAAAATGTGATACATTTACACAATGGCATATTACTCAGTTGTTAAAAAAAATGGCATCATGAAATTTACAAGCAGATGGATGGAAACAAGAAAAAAAAGATTGCTCTGAGGCATCTCAGATCTAGAAAGAAAATATGCTACGTATTTGCTTATATGTGGATATTAGCTGTGAAGTCAATGATAACCAAGTTTCAATCCATAGAAGCAGAGAGGGTGGATATAGAGTAAAAGACCAAAGGAAACAGACAGATATTGTTAGTAAAGAGAAATAGAATAGATATGGATAGAAACGGTGGCTGCAATGGGAGGGGGACCGAGAAGGCTGCTGAATGGAATACAGGGCAAGGCAGCTAAAATTAAGAGATATTTGAGGGGTAGTATGGAAGTCTAACACAATAGAAATGTCTTAAAATATAAACGTCTGTGAAGGAGATCTGAATGAAATTGTCACACAATGGGGACGACAGAGCCCCAACTGGCCATCTCTTGTCACCCAACAGAGCTTCCAGTACTTTCTTGTGTTACAGCTAATTGAGTTGTTGTGTTAAGGGGCTTCTCGGGAATGCTCAAACAACTCAGACTGTTGCCAACGCCATAGGTTGCTCTTACAAACTGACAGGAAGGCCTCATTGCTGAAGATGACAAATACACAACTCATTGATCACAGAGATAGTGAACTGGTGTCTACATAGAGCCGTCACTACCACATTCCAGTGTATTGGTACAGGAATGTGCTCTATGTACTATTAATAGAGAAACTTAAACTCCAAGCCAACCATAAACTCAGTAGTCTAGTGTAATGGTGGCACAAAACTTGTAGGAATAAACAACCAATAACTAATTTGATTTAAGGTCCACCTCATGAGATGGAATTCATGTCAGACACTACTTGGGTAACCAAAAACCTGAGACTAGAAAGCCCAAGGACCTAGGATAAAATCCCATAATACTGGTTAAAGTAAGAAAAAAATGGATTAATAAAATGACTCCTAATGATATTCTGCAACACTCAGAGATCAGTGCCTTGTTTAGCTCTCATCACAGAACCCTCATCTAACAGCATATTGGATAAAAATAGAAACCTATACCCAGACACTATGCACAGAGTAAGAGACCTTGGAACACTAAGCCCTAAATGTTATGTCTCCATCAAATCCCTCCCCTCAGAGGTCAGAGGACCCAGCAGAAGAGGAGACAGAAAGAGTATATGCAGCTCAGAGGATGTCAGACACCAGGAAAACAAGGCCCTCTAAATCAACACGAACGAAGCTCTTGTGAACTCACAGAGCCTGAAGCGGTATGCACAAGGCCTGCACAATGCTGCACCTGGTTTTCTGCGTGTATATTATGGCTTTCGGTTTAGGGTTTTTCTGGGATTCCAGTGCCTCTGTGATCCTTGTGCCTTCTCTTGGGCTCTTTTTCTTTCTGTTGGTTTGTCTTTTCTACCTTTGGTGTGATAATTTATTATTGTTATTATTATTATCTATATTATATTTTAAAGAAAATGAATAATGAACGAAAACCTAGCCACTAGGGTAAAGGTTAACAACCAAAATGTCATTTATACCTGGTGGGAATGGGAAAATCAGTTTTCTTCAACAGGATGATGTTGGCTACATCATTCACTCCAGGATAGGACTCATGTTCAGGAGTAGCTGATGAACAGATAAGAGATGCCATCATTTTTTTAATGTACTTTTATTTGGTTACAGTTTGGGTTTTGCTTTTGCTTTTCTATTTTTGGGTGGTGTTTTATTTTATTTTTTTGGTTTGGGGGGTTTTGTTGTTATATTTTGTTTTGTTTTGTTTTATTTTGAGAAAGAACTTAAAGTTGGGTGAGTATGGAGAGGAGGGAAGACCTGGAAGGGCTTGGAGAAGGGAAGAATATGATCAACATATATTTAAAATTAAAAATTGTGTTACATAATTAAAATATTTTAAAAGAAACTGATTGGCCTGCTCTTTGATCACCTCACCCTGATGGGGGAGCAGCCTTACCAGGCCACAGAGGAAGACAATGCATCCACTCCTGATGAGAGCTGATAGACTAGGATCAGAAGGAAGGAGAGGAAGACCTTCCCTATCAGTGGGCTTGGGGAGGGGCATGTGTGGAGAAGGGGGAGGGAAGGTGGGATTGCCAGGGGAGGAGGGAAGGGTTAATGGGGGGATACAAAGTGAATAAAAGTGTAATTAATAAAAATTTTTAAAAAAGAAAAATTACTAATAATTTACACTATTTTATGTATTATGGTAGATATGTTTTAAAAGCTATTCTTGTTAAGGAAAAGCTTATAAATGAAATATTATATTTAGAATGTTCTTTAAATAATATCGTGATAAATTAGGGTATTAAATCACTAAAATTGACTATGAATAATTGTTGGCAGTGGATGAGGCAGATCTATGAGTGTTTAGATATTATTCTAATTTAGTGTATTTAAACTTTAAAAATAAAACCAGTAAAATCTATTCTGTTCTGAATAGGACATTTTGACATGAGCAGAGCTGAGAGTTACTTTGTCTCTGTTGGGTCTTGTTGCTACACTAAAAACATAAAAAAAAAAAAAAACCCAACAAATTTTAAAGTTCACATCAATTATGTGTCTGCCTACATTTCATAGGAAAGAACAGCCATGTAGTTATACAACCTAGGAGTCAGGAAGTGTGAAGAAGATGGTGAACGGGGGAAGATGGTGAGATCAGCTTCCTAGGAAACAGATTTTTTATGATGAGGGATATGCAGCTTTTAGGTGGAGCGGCCTGGTAGCATCACCTGTAACATACAGAGACCACAGGAAGATGGGGTCAGGAATCACCCAAATGTTAGCTGTCACGTGGGTGCAACACAAGCCCAAGCCCAGCCCACCAGGAAGCGCTGAGGCTAGGTGGGCCTTGCCGGTTGTTCCAGGCGAGGTCGGTTGGGGGTGCCTTTCTTCACCAGCCTTGCAGGGGAGAGTGCTCTCTGGAAGGGTCTTGCCTTGTACGAGGCGAGTCGCTTAGGTGAGGAGTAGCCCTGGCTCTGCGTGACTAGCACTCCACCTCAGCACCGTGTCAGCAGGTAAGGCGATGACGGCCTCGGGCTCGTGGCGCCTCAGGGGTGCTCCACTGTGACGTGACAGCGCACCATCACACGATCTTTACTGCTTGCCAGGCCCCGAATTACGGGTCCTGAGTAAATAACATGTAGAAACTAGTCACAACTGGCCACTATTTTACTTCAGATTCCTGAAAGCACAACAAAGCCATATGACGTGACAAAAGATAATGTGCCAGTCACACCCTTTGTGTGACATGATGTCTTGTATGTCTCAGCCCTGGCATTCCCCACGTGGCAAAGAGTCGCTCAGATTTGTTTCTAGTGCCATTTTAATGGTGAAATCTAACTCTTTTAAAAAAAACTTATTATCTAGAATTGTTGCAAACTCACTAAAGTTTTAAAAATCCCACGTATGCCTACGGATCCCATGTATTCTTTAGCTGTACTTAAGATTGGAAAGATTTTGCCACAGTTGCCAATGTCATAATCACAATTAGTTAACTTGACAGTTATAGAATACTACTATCTCATTGAAGCCAATACTCAAGTTTACTAATTGGTCCTAAAATACTCTTTTTAAGATTAAAAAAAATTAATAATTTAATTTAATTTGTGTGTGTGTGTGTGTGTGTGTGTATGCAGGCACAAACATGCCATGAAGCTTGTATTAGAGAACCGAGGACAACTTTCAGGAGACAGCTTTAATCTTCAGCCTTGTGTTTCTTCATCTGCAGAAGCTAGCTGGCTCAATTCGACATGATTCTTATGCTTCTGTCTCCATAGGGGGCATTACAATTGGATTTACAATGACCATCATAGCGTCCAGCTGTTTTTTTTTTAATTATGGGTTTTGTGCTGTGACTTGTATGGCTTTAGGGATTGACCTGACAGGGCAATGAGAGGGTGAAGTAAAGGACAACCACACAGCCAAACAGACATATGTACAGAAAAGTTCAGAGAAGGTGGGCCATGTGCTCTGATATTGACACACTAACAGCAGGGAAATTCAATCACCTGAGAGGAGGGAGAAGCTTTGGCTGACAGTTTCTGCATAGACTGTTAATGTAGACAATACATCAGGGGAGGGATTTGCCATTCATATGGGTCTGGGACATTAAAGTACTTGACACAGCCATCCCATGTCAGTAATATACATTCACTCCTCACAGTTTGGGGTTTCTTTTAAAAGCCCCATAGTCTTAAACATTGAAGACTTTATAAGTTTGATACCTATTAAAAATTTAAAGTCTCTTAACTGCAAGATTCCATAAAATAAAGTTTAAGAAAAAAACAGTTAAATATTTATTATTCCAGAAGGAAAGGACTTGGGCCTGGAAACAACCAAATCAAAGAAAGACACAAATTTTGGAGTATATCTTGATGTCTGGCATCTGGAACTCACTCGTGGTCATCTGGGACAGAGAGACTGGGACACCTTACTGCTCTGGATCTGCCCTCTGCAGAACACACAGCTTGTCTCGTAGGCTCAGGTCCGCTTGATCTCACATCTGCTGCTGTCTTTGGTGGATGTTCCATGGTCCTGGACTCTCCAATATCCTGGGGTCTTCTCTGCAACTGAGGAGGCTTCCTGTTCAGCAGTGGTCTCTTCTCAGGGACTCTGACCCCAGTCTATGGTATCAGTCCTTAACTTCTTTCCATGATCTCCTAATCTTGCATCTCTCAAAACTTCAAAACCAGTTCCAGGAGGGAAACATACGTGTTGCCATGTGTGGCTACCAGCATTGGCTCCTCTGGGCCATAGATTCAGTATGCTGACCTTGAAGAAATACTTCCCAGAAGATCTCACCTCAGTGAGGCCAGTCTCTTTTTTTAATCACAGTGAGTTTTTCAGTTTTATCTAACCAGCATCAAGTATGCTGATAAAGCAAAGGTTGCACTGGATGATACTGACCTCTTTAAAAAAAAAAAATCACAGTTGCTTCTTCAGCCCTGCTATGACCAGCATCACAGATTCTTAGTCAAAATATCACGTGAATGACCCTTAGTCCAGCTCTCAATTTTTTCCCCTCCTCTGAAACTTCACAAGGCAGACTTCCACTGCATATTATCACCCAAGCTCCCATAACAGTTCATTAAGCTCTGGGTACCTAATGGCTTTTTCAGTCCAAGATTCTAAAATTATCCATAAAATAGTCCAAACAAACAAATGAAACAAGGTCAGTTCCATAATAGCAACATCCTATTTTTCTCAGTTCCAATATCTATATTAATTAGGAGTCCTTAAAGGAACAGAATCAATAAAATGAATATACTTTAAGAAGGAATTTATTAGATTAACTCACACAGTATTGTCAGGGTAGCCTAATAATGGCTGACTCATTCTAAGCATCTAGTCATTGTTCAGTCCATGGGGTTGGAGGTCTCATCATTCCGTGTCTGACACTGTGGGGCAAGAAGATTATTGGAGAGCTGCTAGACCTCGGGAAACTTGAAAAAAAAATGGTTGTATCAGTGAAGGGATGAGACTGTGGCAGCAGCAGGTTAGATGAACTATCCAGAAAGAGTGAGGGCAAGCAAGCAAAAAGCAAAGCTGTTCTTCTGTGTCCTTTTACCTGGGCTGCCACCAGCACACACTGCCACCAGAAGGTGCTACTCACATTAGGGCAGGTTGTTCCCACTTAAAATAACCTGATTAAGATAGTTTCCTATAGGAGTACCTGTCAGCTTCCCTTTTAGTTGATTTTAGATCCAGTCAAGTTGACAGGATTAGTTATTCATGAGAGTAGGGGTGCGACTTGAGCCTCATGTTTCTCTTCTCAGTGTGGTTACACTTAATAATTCTTTTTTTCACTACTAATGGGTCTCTTTAACTGGCCTGTTGAGAGTGGGTAGCTGATCCTGGTTTGTTAGGGCTGCCAAGTCACGGGCTCTGATCTTAGCAATTCTGGTAACATGAGAATTGAATGAGAAGTGCAGGTAAGGTTCAGAGACTCATGCCTGACACCCAGTGACTGCTTAGGAAGTCGTTTATGAGTAAGTTTCCTGTGGATGGGAACTTGACTAAAGAAGGACACGTGGAAAAGCCAGCTTCAAATCCTTTCAAAAAGAAAGCAGGTTTGTCAGAGATCATTGTTCTCTTGTGAGAACATTTCCCTTTAAGAGTTCGTTTCAAGGGCTGGAGAGGTGGCCCTGATGTTAAGAGCTTGCTGCTTGCTGCTCTTGCAGAGGACCCAGGTTAAGTTTGCAGAACCCTCGGGGTACTTCTCAGTATCAGTAACTCCAGTTTCCAGGTGACGAGATGCTCTTCTGACCTCTACAGGCCCCTGCATGCACATGGTACACACACATACACACACATACACAGGTATACATAAAATAGATTTAAAAAAATTTAAAAATTCCTCCTATCTTTTTGTGTGTGTTTGGTGTGTGCACACATGTGTGTACAGGGGCATGTCTGCTCTAGAGTGTACATGTGGAGGCCAGAAGTTGTTGATGTCAAGATGTCTTCTATCGCTTTCCACCTTGGCTGTTTTTGAGACTAAGTCTGGAACTGAACTTGGAACTGAACTTGCAGCTCGGCCAAGGAAGCCCAGCTGTCTCTGCTGTTGGGGCTACAGGTGCACGGTATATGCTCTGCTTTTATGTGGGTACCGATCAGCCAAACTTACGTCCTAATAATCATACAGCAGCCACTCTGCCCACTGAACAGCTATCTCCTCCCGCCATCGGCTGTTGTTAGTGGGCTCTGCAAAGCTGACAGATAGCTCTGGAAAATGTCACAAGGATTCTCGAGAAAGCAACATTGAAACCAGCCTGTGCCCTGCTCTAAGTGACCCCATATCATGTGAAGCAGTGGGTATCAAAACTTTACCATTCCCCAAGGAGCCCTGTCTTAAACAAAGACATCTGGCACCATTAGTGAGTGTAAATACAGAGGCAGGATGACCATCATAAAGCATTGTTATATGCGTTGACACCACCACCTGTCCACAACTACCTATGAAGTATGGACTGATACTATTCCTAGAAGGAAAACGGTGTCACTTATATATCCACAAAACAGATTGGGAGTGTATGAGCACGTGGTATATTAGAACCATATCACAGAAACTACTGAGAATTTACCTAACAAACATGACAACAAAGTGAACAGTACCCTACCTGAGCCATGCAAGCAGGGCAACTATAATGGAGGCATCGCCAGGAACCTATCAACTACCTTGTGTGTGCACTGGGAGACTGGTGGGCATAGAACTCCTGAATGTCCCTGATGCTTCCACTCAGCATGGTGCTTGGTGTCCTCCTGCTTGATGTCACCCACTAGAGTTGTGTCTCTTTATCAGGTCCTGGTCCTATGCCTTTTTGACTCTACTTTACCCTGCAACCCAACAGCTTGGCAATGTGGTTGTCCAGAAAGTCTTCAGCCAGGTTAATGAAGGTCTACTCTAAACACCTGCAGTGACTCTTGACCTGTGCATTAGCTCTCTGCCCCTGCCTCCTATAAGGTCTCCAACATCTGAGGCTTCTTTAAACCTTCTATATCCATTCTGTTTTATTATATAGTACATATTATATAACATTCTGTATATAACATTGCAAAGTCTAATAAGACAGGATCTAAGGTTAATGTTAGTAGTTATGGTTGACTTTGTTGCACTGTTTGTTAGGTTTTTGGTGTTAGAGATAAAGGTCTCACTACATAGTCCTAGGTGGATTAGAACTCTCTATGTAGACCATGCTGGTTTCAAACTCTCAGAGATCTGCCTCCTTTTTCCTCAAGTGCTAGGATTAAAGGCATGTACTACCACACCTGGCTAATAATGAAAATCAGAATGAAAGAAGCTGTGATTGCAATGACCAACTACCAAGAAAAATCAGAATCACTTGTTGGTAAATTTCAGGAGCAAATCTGATACATCTTGTGAAATTATTGTTTTGCAACAAATTCTGGCATTGTGGGAAGACACAAACACAAACACATCTGTTTGTTTCTGGAATACAGTGCTAATGGATGTTGTCTAGGCTCCCCAGTTCCTAAAAGTATCAAGTCATCAAAGAAAACAGCAGGATCACTGGAAGGACGGTCTGTAAGTCAGATGAGGAGACTGAGAAGTAGGAGATCCTTAATCATCTTCCATGGAAGAGGGAAAACCAAAGGGATCTAAAAGAGACCAAGCTAGTATGTGCATTTCACATCCTGAGCTTGCTTTAACACTACGATCTTTTGCACACCCCCCAATTCTCATATTAAAATTGTGATTTTGCTATCTTTGCAATTCTTTGCATGACCACATCTGAAAAATTAATTTCCAATCACCCTGAAAGAATGACCCACAAACCCTGGCATTGTCAAATCTCAAGCCATTTGAAACAGGCCATGCTAATGGTTTAAGCTGAGAGTGGAAAGGATTTTCCATTAATCTGCCTATAGTAACCTAACACAATGAAGGGAATTGTCACTAGATGATTCATCTAGTTAGAATGTCAACTCCCTTTCTGGGTAGAAAATCTGAGGCTTGGTTGTTTATATTAGACGACAAGCCAGTACTTACTCATAATTTAGCTATTCGGCATCTAAGCAAGGCAGAGACTCCAAACGAGGTGGGCAAGTCGAATGTTCCCTTTAGTCAACAGTAAACTTCATAGCCTCTCTAAATTTGTCATTGTTCCTTTTCCTTGGTGCCTGTCACCACACACACACACACACACCACACACACAGAGAGAGAGAGAGAGACAGAGACAGAGAGAGAGACAGACAGAGAGAGAGACAGAGAGAGAGAGAGAGAGAGATCTCAACTTTTCAGTGCTTGGAGGCCATTTTTGATAAAATTCCCCAAGGCAATATCAGCAGTAACCCGAGTCTTCAGTCTGATCAGTATCAGTGGGAAAATCGCCATGTTGGTATTTGACAGCTACAAAAACCAGTTTGACTGAGAGTGGCAGAGTCGTCAGCTTTCAGTAGAGCATGAATCGCCTCATTCACGATGATGTCTTGGAGCATGCTCATACTCCATCTTATTTATACTTCAAGATAAGTTTCTAAGAGCCCTGAGGTCAGAGAAACACCTGACACAGATGCTCAGCAGGAATTCTTTTCATTCACAACCTAAATGGCATAAGATGTCAAAAGGCTTCTCTGTTGCCAGGGATCCCTGAAAAATGATGCTTAAAATCACCCCCACTTCTCAATCCTGTGGCATCAGCTACTCAATGAGCTTACCAAAGTGGGAGAGGGAGAGACCAATGTCCAACCTTCCCTCTAAAAGCAAGCATATCATTGTATAAGGCTGAGAGGGCAGGTTAAACCCTCAGATCATGAGGAAGGAAATGCAAAATAATGCACTCTTTCCTTTTCTTTTTTTTTTTTTTTTTTTTTTTTTTTGAGAAAGAGAACAAAAACTATATAGGTTGTCTTTAAACTTGAGATCCCTTTTGCCACATCCTCCATAATGCCAAAATCACAGGCCTCCTTATGTCTGAATGAGGCTTTATAACTCATGTCTTATTTTGAATCTAGGAGGTATCTGTTTAGCCATGTAGCCCTTGTTTGTTAAGAGTTTATTTTGCTACAGTAGCTCACACCACGCTACTGGAATCCAACCTTGCCTTAAGCTTTGAGTTGTTAGGCAGTGTTCAGGCCATTCAGCTCACGTCAGTGGAACATTTTACATAAAAGACATAAAGTTAAACCGTGTATGTCAGCAAAGGGGAGTTCTAAGAGTGAATGTCTTGTAATTATATTTCACGGAAAGAGAGTTGGACATCCCATGTCTCTCGGTCCCATTTCACAGAGGGAATCATGTGGTTCTAAATGTGTAGACACACAGATTATTTAGTTTTACTATTTCAGAGTTTATTATTTATTTTATATAAATAAACATTTTATTGAAAATAGATTCTTTTCTTTTTCTTTTTTCTTTCTTTCTTTCTTTTTTTTTGATTCTTTTCTTATACATTTCCTGAGCACTGGGTCCATGCCTGCTCCTCTCAGCTCCTCCCCACCTTTGTTCTAATGTTTGGCTTTTCTTCTCAACTGGACCTCAGTAGCATTATTTATAAAACTGTAAGTTTGGACCACCTACATCAGTGACCTTCAGTTCTGGCTGTTCCTCAGAATCCCTTGGGGGGTGGAACTTAAAATATATTTCCTGAGCAGCCTCAGAAACTGCTTCCCTAGGACCAAATCAGCACAAACGAGTTTGGAGACCTTATGCTACCCTCTGTAGAAAGTCAGGCTCACATGCCAGGCTCTAGTTTCTGAAAATCCAAGGAAATGATACTCCAGTGGGAAGGCAAATATTTCGTTTTCGTTGGTGTTTATACACAGTGTTGCTGGGCAGGGAGAGCCACATTCACATCGTGAGCTTTCAGTTGTGGCTCAGGAAACCCAGGGAGTGTCTCTTTTGAAAAACATGGCTGAAGCCTGGGCGACTCCTCAGCAGGGGCTGCTGTGAGATACTGAACTGGACCTACCAGATAAAGGTCAGGAAGTCAAAAAATGAGAGGATGAGGGTGAGATTTACACTGGTTTAGTCCTGAGCCAAGAATTTTATTTTTAAGCCAAGAACAAATTCAAGTGTAGCCTAAAGTGGGGGGAAAAGCCAGGTGGCGGTGTGCAAGCAGGCTTCATTGTGCTTCTTGCTGACTGCTCCTGCGGCTGCCTGTGATGATTATGGTTTCAAATAAAGGAAATCACAGACCACCTACATTAGTGGACTTCAACTCTGGGCATGCATTAGACTCACCCACCGGAGTGTGCTTCCTGCTTGGTTTCAGGCACAGTGACGGAACACAGTGAGTTCTTTCATGTGATAGCAGAGATAGCTCCTAGAAGCCAGAGTGCAGGCCTCATAGGTGTGATCTCTGATGCAGACTTATCCAGCGAAACTCAGTTCCCTCAGAACCTACTCTTGACAAAGTCTCATAGCTTGAGGAAAGTGTATTCTGAGAAAGTAGAAAAATTGAGTCTCTTCAGAAAACTAAGGCATATAGAGAGAATCAAAGGTGCAAAAGGGAGACAGAGCTCCCTTTTGCCCCTGAGTCCCATGGTGCTATCTGTCATTCTCATCTTAAATTTTATAATGAATGTTTCTTTAGCTAAGGCAGCTGAGCTGTCTTTTGTTACTTATAATCATGAGTTCAAAAGAGCATGGTTACCAAATGTAAGGTACAACTCTTGTCATACTCACAGGAGCAAGCGACAAGTATCTTCTAAACAAGGAAGAGAAATGTATGCAGAAGAATACAACCAGGAAGCAGGAGATCTAAGTTTGAATCTTTTTCTAGACTCACAAACACGCAGATTTACAGGCTTCTAGTCTTAAGTTCTTAAAGATTACCCAGTTCCATTTCCAACCAGCTAAACAACCTTGGGGAATTTTTCTAAACATCTTTAACTGTAAGATGTCCACAGTCTTCTATGAAAGGCTAAAAGGAGAGCCAGTCACCCCCTTGAGGATTCTTTCAGCGTTAAAAGCTGTACTAACACGGTACTTGGTATTGTAGGAGTTTTCTTTGGATGTTTACCGTACACATCAGATGGTGTACACAAACAAGCACAAAAGTATACACCACATGCTTGTGAATGAGGAGCAAAACTGACACATTTTCAGATTTCAATTAGATAATTTCTGCGACTGGGGAGACAGAAACGTTGGCACAGTGCTCTCAGTGCAAACGTGGGGGTCTGAGTTTGGATCCCCAGCATCCGCTTGAAAAGTGAGGCACATGCAGCACATTCCTGTAATCCCAGCCGGGGGAGGCTGACGCATGGCAATCCTGGAGCTCACTGGTCTGCTAGTCTAACCGACTGGTACACTTCCGGCTCAGTGAGACCAGAGCCTCAAAAACCAAGGTGGATATGGCATTAAGGAAGAAACCTGACATCAGGCCCCTGGCTGCCATCCACATCCACCCTTATCCATACACAAGAACCGATACACAAACACGATAAATGTCAACTTGGCCTAATTCTTCAAGCTCTGTGGACTTTTCTTAAAGACAAATAACCTCAGAGCTAAACATACTCAACTTCAACCTTTCTTATGTGAACAAATATTTATTCATTTGGCAAATGTTTATTAAGAGTAACTGAAATGCTTGTCACTGTGTCAACTGCTCTGCACTTGTGGAATGAGCAGAAGGTTCCAACTCTCTGGTATCTCAGTCTCTGTTTGGGCTTAAGAGGATACATACTCAAACATCGCAGAAAGGCGAGTGCCACGCTGGGACATGTTGTGTTAGAAACAGAATCATGAGTAGCTGTGGAAGGGAGGTGGTATAGTACTGGAGGGCACCCTTGAAGAAGTAACAAGTTCAGCCCACGGAGCAGAGGTGGGGTGAACAGGGCAGGAGAAACAGAACTTTCTGGAAGTGGAGCCGCATACTGAAATATGGGTTTGAGAGTCTGTGACCAGTGCTCAAGAATCTGCAGTTCTACACTATAGCAAAATCCATTCCTCCCAGTAGCATCTGTTCACTGACTCCAGGGGTGTGCAGGAGCTAGAAGCGAGCCAGGGCTGTTGGGGACTCAATCACGAGCAATAAGGAGAAGCAACATGATCAGATTGATGGAATCCCAGAGAATAAAGAAAATGTATAATAAATGAAGTTAAGAACAGCTTATTTGGAAGAGTGGTGGCTGAAATTAGTAAGTAAATAATAAATCATGTGAACTGTGCTGTTGCTAAACATCACATGCTTCGAGCACTATATACATTGACTCACTTCTTCATATCATATCTCCATGAGATAAATTTTATTATCTGTCTCAGAGAGGCCCTCTCTCTGCTGTCCTTCACCTAACCCCCTTTTGTATTCATAATAATCTTAAACACTGCACAGTTCACTTATTAATAAAAATGTTTCTCAGTCAGGCATGATGGTCCTTGCCTTTAATACCAGCACTCAAGAGACAGAGGTAGGCAGATCTCTGTGAGTTCGAGGCTGATCTGGTCTACAAAGAGAGTTCCAGGAAAGCCAGGGCTGTTATACACACACACAAACATACAGATGCACAGACACACACAGACACAAAACACACACACATATGCACACACACAACCTGTCTCAAAAAACAAATAAGAACAAAAAAAGCAAAAGAGAACAAAAATGTCTTTCACCTCCTCATAAAGAGCAAAAACTTTGTTTTGTTCACTGCTGTGTTTCCAGCCATTTATTAGAAAGACATAATATGAACACAATAAATATTAGAAATGAATAGATAATAGATACCAAGGCACAGATAACTTGCAATAGACTATGTAGTCAGGTGGTGTCAGGGTCAAGGAAAAATGATGTGAGTAGCTAATAAGGCTTTAAAAATGGGATCTTGAGCTCACAGAAGGCACAGAAAGCAGAGGGATTAACAAATTTTCATCCTATCAAGATGCTTAGGAGAACATCAAAGGCTAGGGAGATGGCTCAGCAGTTAAGAGTGCTTGAGTGTCCAGAGGACCTGGTTTGATTTCAAGCATCCACACAACACCTAAAAACCACTTGTAACTCCAGCTCAAGGCAGTCTGATACCTTCTCTCCTCCTCAGGCACTAGGCACTCACATACAGAGGTCACAGACATACATGCAGATAAAACAGCCATATACCAAAGATAAAAATGAATACATCTTTAAATATTTAAAAAACACTGATTCAATTGTTTATACATTCGAATATTTAACAACAATTACTAAACACTTGTGCTATACCAGGTGTTGTTTCAAGCATGGCAGCAATAGTGGACAAGGCAGAAATGCCTGCACTGAGTGCGGAAGGAAAGGAGTGAAGCAGGTGAGCACACAGGATGATTTTAGGGGATGATACTTCTGCAATGTTAATAGAGCTAGGTGTGATGAGATAGAGGATAGTAAGGGTGGGACAGAATATCAGTGGGCAGGTCTTCAAAGAGGCCTTTGGGAAAATCACATGGGTTTATCCTTTATTCAACACCGGAGCTTCCAGATTACATATTTGTAATGTTTTCATATATAATGAAATTCATAGAGGATAAGGCCCAAACTTGAACATGAGATTCACTTAACATTTTGTGTATGCACTTAGAACAATGTACATGGGCTGAAGCTAATTTTAGCACTAAATATTTTGATACCTCTTCAGTTTGGTGGATTTATTTATTTGTTTGTTGTCATATTGGGGGGTCTACTTAGTGTTATGTACCTATAAAGCACATCCCCATGTCCTATGCAGTGTCTTGATGGCAGTCTACTCCATGAAATTAAATACAGACTTTTCCCACATGTGCGATCACATCCGTGCTGAAAAGGTTTTGGAATCTGGAGCATTCTGGAGTTCAGATTCTCACATCAGGGAATTTCAACTTGTTTGTGAGTATAAACATACAAAATAACGCTCCAAGAGAAGGGTGCTCAGAGCAGAAACATAAGTAGAGTGTAGGGAGGACCAGTACCA
>CM053766.1:23206598-23247247 GCA_028658305.1 Pachyuromys duprasi | reverse complement strand
CTATGTTGAAGAGATATGGAGACAATGGGCAGCCTTGCCTAGTCCCTGATTTCAGTGGGATTGATTTTAGTTTCTCTCCATTGAGTTTGATGTTAGCTATAGGCTTGCTGTATATTGCCTTTACTATGTTTAGGTATGTGCCTTGTATCCCTAGTCTCTCCAGGACTTTAAACATGAATGGGTGTTGGATTTTGTCAAACACAGCAGTTCTCTTATTAGACCAAATTGTTTTAGCTGAAATTTTTCCTTTCAAGGTCTGGAGGCACTATGTTGGAATTTTGATGGGGATTGTATTGAATCTGCAGATTGGTTTTTTCAGGATGGCAGGCTTTGCTATGTTATTCCTACCAATTCATTAACATGGGAGCCCTTTCTATTTTCTTCATACCTTCTTCCAGTTCTTTCACCAAAGTCATGAAGGCTTTATCATACAATTCTTTCTTGGTTAGTGATACTCCAAGATAGTGTATATAATTTGAAGCTATTGTGAAAATTGTTGTTTCCATGATTTCTTTTTTTTAATGTAATTTATTTATTTTTTATATTAATCACAGGTTATGTACTTTGTATCCCAGTCATAGCCCCCTCCCTCATTCGCACCCACTATCCCCATCCTTTCCTCATCCCCTCCCTGCCCCCCTCCAAGTCCACTGATAGAGGAGGACCTCCTCCCCTTCCATCTGACCCTAGCTTTTCATGTCTCTTCAGGGCTGGCTGCAATGTCCTCTTCTGGGATCTAGCTAGGCTGTTCCTCCTGGGTGGGGGCGGGGGGGGAGGAGAGTCGAAGAGCCAGCCATTGTCATACTAGTTTGCTATTTTTTATATTAGTGCTACTGATTATTGAATGAATTTTGTATCCCGATACTTCACTGAAATTTTTTATCAGCTGTAGATGGTTTCTTGTGAATTTTTTTCTGTCACTTACATATACTATCCCATCATCTGTGAATGAAGATACTTTTATTTCTTCCTTTCTAACTTGTATTTTCCCCTTGATCTTCTTCGGTTGTCTTATTGCTTTAGCCAAGACTTCAAGTACTTTACTGAATAGGTGTGGAGAAAGGGGACAACCTTGTATTTTTTTTTGATCTGAGTGGAATGTCTTTGAGTGTCTCTGCATTTAAATTGTTATTGGCCCTGGGCTTGCTATAAACTGTATTTATTATGTTGAGGTATGTTTCTTGTGTTCCTAATCTCATGAAAGGAGTTAGATATTGTCAATGGCCTTTTCTGCAACTAATGAAAGAAGCATGTCATTTTTGTCTTCCAGCTTGTTTATATGATAGATTACATTTCTTGATTTACATATGTTGAACCATCTCTGAATCTCTGAATGAAGCCTGATCATCATGGTGGGTGATATTTTAGATGTATTCTTGGCTTAAGTTTGCAAGTATTGTATTGAATATTTTTACATCTATGTTCATATGAAAAATTGGTGTGCAATTCACTTTCTTTGTTGGGTCTTTATGTGGTTTGGGTATCAAGGAAACTGAGACCTCATGAAATGAATTTCCTTCTGTTTTTATTTTGTGGAATAATTTAAGGAAAATTGCCATCAACTATTTTTTGAAAGTCTGGTAGATTTTGTATTAAAACCATATGGTCCTGGGTATCTTATGGTTATGAATATTTTAAAGTTTGTTTAAATTGCTTATCTGATCTTTTAAGTTTGGTAAGTGGTAAGAATCTAGAAATTTTGAATTTTTTTCCTTTTTTCTTTTTCTTTTTAATTTTTTCTTATTAATTACAGTTCATTCACTTTGTATCCCAAATGTAGCCCCCTCCCTGGCCCCCTTCCACTCTCGCCCTCCTTCCCTCTTCTCCTCCCATACCCCACCCTCAGTCCACTGATAGGGGAGGTCCTCCTCCCCTTCCATCTGAGCCTAGTCTATCAGGTCTCATTAGGACTAGATGCATTGTCTTCCTCTGTGGCCTGGTAAGCTGTTCCCCCCTCCCCTCAGGGGGAGGTGATCAAAGAGCCAGCCACTCAGATCTTGTCAGAGACAGTCTCTGTTCTTATTACTAGGGAACCCACTTGGACAATGAGCTGCCATGGGTTACATCTGAGAAGGTGTTCTAGGTTATCTCCATGAATTGCCCTTGGTTGGAGTATCAGTCTCAGAAAGAAAAAAAAAAAAAAACCCTGTGTCCAGATTTTTTGGTTCTGTTGATCTCCCTGTGGAACTTCTGTCCCCTCCAGGTCTTTCCATCTCCCCCTTCTTTCATAAGATTCCCAGCACTCTGCCCAAAGCTTGGTTATGAGTCTCAGCATCTGATACCCTGCTGGGTAGAGTCTTTCAGGGGTCTTCTGTGGTAGGCTCCTGTCCTGTTCCCTGGTTTTCTCTCTCTTCTGATGTCCATTCCCTTTGCCTTTCTGAATGATTGAGCATTTTACCCAAGGTCCTCCTTCTTGATTAGCTTCTTTAGGTGTACAGACTTTAGTATGATTATTCTATATTATATGTCAAATAGCCACTTATAAGTGAGTATATACCATGTGTGTCTTTCTGCTTCTGGGATACCTTACTCATAGCAGCTTTATTTGTAATATCCAGAAGCTAGAAACAACCCAGATGCCCCTCAGTTGAGGAATGGATACAGAAATTGTGGAACATTTACACAATGGAATACTACTCAGCAATTAAAAACAAGAAAATCATGAAATTTGCAGGCAAATGGTGGGAACTAGAAAAGATTATCTTGAGTGAGGTATCCCAGAAGCAGAAAGACACACATGGTATATACTCACTTATAAGTGGAAAAAAAGTTTAAAAATAATCTGGAAAATTATCCCTTTCTTGTAGTTTTCTAATTTGGTGAAGTAGAGACTTTTAAAGTATGACCTTATGACAATCTGGGTTTTCTAAGTGTCTGTTGTTATGTTCCTTTTGCATTTCTAATTTTCTTACTGTGTATCTTCTCTTTCTCCTTTTTGGAAAAGGGCTTATTAATCTTGTTGATTTTATCAAACAACCAACTTTTTGTTTCATTGATTCTCTGTATGCGTTTTGTTGTTGGTTTTGTTTCTATTTTACTGATTTCAGTCTTAAGTTTATTTCTTGCTGTCTACTCCTTTTGGGTGTAATTACTTCTTTTTGTTATAGAGCTTTAGGTGTGCTACTAAGTTACTCTTTTGAGATCTCTCCAAGTTTTTGTAGACTCTTGGAATAAATTTGCCTATTAGAACAGCTTTCGTTCTTTCCCATAAGTTTGGGTATGTTGTGCATTCATTTTATTCACTTTTAGAAAGTCTTTGATTTTCTTCTTAATTTCTGTCTTGACCCAGTTCTCATTCAGTAGAGTCTTTTTTAGTTTCCATGAGTTTGTAAGCTTTCTATGGTTCCTCTTGTTGACACCTAGCTTTACTACACGGAGGTCAAGCTAGGATGTCAGTGTTATTTCAATATCTTGTATCTGTTTAGACATGCTTTGTGTCTGAGTATGTGGTCAATTTTGCTCTATGAGGTGCAAGAGAAAGTATATTCTTTTGTTTTGGGTGAAATGGTCTGTAAATAACTGTTATTTATTCAGCTTAAAACATCTGATAGCACCAGGATTTCTCTGTTTAGTTTTTGCCCTGATGACCTGTCTATTGGTGAGAGTGGAGTATTAAAGTCTCACGTTATCAGAGCGTGAGTGTCAATATGAGATTTAAACTGTAGTACTATTTCTTTTCCAAACTTGAGTGCCCTCGTGTTTGCGGCCTAGATGCTAAGAACTGAAATGTCCTCTTGGAGTTTTTGATGAGTATCTAGTGTCCTTTGCTATCTCTTCTGATTAGTTTTGGTTTGAAGTCTATTTGGTCAGATATTAAAATGACTATACCAGCTTTTTTCTTACATCCATTTGTTTCGAATATTTTTTCTATTATTTTACCCTGAGGTGATGCAATCCTTGAAGTAAAGGCATGTTTCTTGGATACACAGAAGGATAGATCCTGTTTTTAGATCCATTCTACCAGTCTGTGTCTTTTTATTGGGAAAGTAAGACTGTTGATGCTGAGAAATATTAATGACCAATGATTGTTTATTCCTGTTATTTTGTTGTTGTTTGTGTGTGCACACACATGCTTGGTCTTTCCTTTTCTTAACTTTGCTGGTTTGAAATTCTTTATACCTGCGTTTTCTTAGATGTAGTTAACCTCATTAGGTTGAAGTTTACTTTCTAGAGTCTTCTATAGGGCTGGATTTGTGGACAGATGTTGCTTAAATTTAGTTTTATCATTAAATGTCTCCTTTTCTCCATCTGTATTGATTGAAATTTTTGCTAGGTGTAGCAGTCTGGGCTGGCATTTGTGGTCCTAGAGTCTGCAAAACATCTGCTCGGGACATTCTGGCTTATGGAGACTCCATTGAGAAGTCAGATGTCATTCTAATAGGTCTGCCTTTATGCATTACTTGGTCTTTTCCCCTTGTAGTTTTTGATATTTTTTTATTGTTGTTGTTCTCTGTGTTTATTGTTTTATTATGCGCTGAAGGGACTTTCTTTTTTGGTTCTGTGTATTTGGTGTTTTGCATACTTCTTGTACTTTTGTAGGCATCTCCTTTAGATTAAGGAAATTTTTTTCTATGGTTTTGTTAAAAATATTTTCTGTGACTTTGACCTATGCTTCTTTTTCTTCCTCTATTTCTTTTATTTGGTATTTTAATCTTTTCAGAGTGTCTCAGATATTCTGGATGTCTTGTGACAGGATTTTTTTTTTTTTTAGATTCAACATTTTCTTTGGCTGGGGTATCTATTTCTTCTATTATGTCTTCAGTGTCTATAATTCTCTCTTTGAGCCCCTGTATTCTGTTGAACTTGTATGTGTGGTTGCTGTTCAAATTCCTAAAATTTTCTTTTCCAGATATTCTTCAGTTATTATTATTATTTCCCAATTTCAGGTCTTGAACAGTTTTATTCATTTCTTTCCACTGTTTATATTTTCACAGGTTTCTTTAAGAAATTCCTTCGTCTTTAAAAAGCTTTAACATACTTAAGGTCTACTTGTGCTTCAGCTATAATAGGATGTTCAGGACCTGCTGTGGTAGAATTGCTGGGCTCTAGGAGAGACATTTTGTCTTAGCTGTTTTGATTGTGTTCTAAGGTTTATGTCTAGGTATCTAGGATTGAGAAGATTATAATTTTTGGCACTGAAATCTGGCCTTGTCTTTGTTAAGTGGGTGTTTTGTTCCTTGGTTTATGTTTCCTCTCTGCTTATTGGGAGAGTGTGGTGGCTCTGTGTTGCCGGGAGCAAAATCTTCTGGAGTTCTGATAGGTGTGGTCAATGGGGGTTCCAGGTAAACTGTGTTTCTGAGTATTGTGACCTGAGCCTTGGGAATGGATGATGGAGGGGCTTCAGAAGAGAGAAGAAATCAGGGTGTTCCACCAGGATCTGCTTAGTTAATCTCATGAGTATGGGGACAGAGACTGAAACAAGGCCATGGCAAAAATTCTGCTTAAGAGCTAGGAACAAGACTGAGAAACTGGACTTGAAATAATGGAGGGAAAGGGAAAGATCTGCATTTAGCTCAGCTGCTTCTCTGGCAGGAGTGGCCTGTAAGTTTCCAGGGAGTTCCTGCTGTAGTTGGGGGCTGGGACAAAGTAATGCATGGGGGAAAGAATTTTTGGAGGGAACCACGTCTATGACCCACTAGAGATGGGTACAGGAGGGGAAGAGAGGCTGCAGAGCTGGAGATGAAACTGTGGGACTGGATTTGGAAAAGATGAAGGAGAGGTGAAGATCTGCCATTAGTTTTCCTGCTCCTTTGCCAGAGTGTTTCCCATGGAGTGCCTGCTGGAATTGAGGCATGGGATAAAGCAACTAGTTGTTGGGGGGAGGCTAGGAGGGTAAGATCTATGTAGAGGTCAAGGGTAGGAGGGGAGAAGGAGGCCTCGGCAGGTGGTCTGCTACAGAGCTAAGAATGAGATAGGTGAATTGGATTTGGACCAGCTGAGGAAGAGATGAAGCTGTGTTAGCCTTCCTGTTTTGCTGGTCAGATTGGCCTGTGGGTTTCTAGAGGAGTCCCTGCTGATGTTGGAGGGCTGAGAAAAAGCAACTAGTGAGACAAGGGACTTTAGGAGGTGAAGATCTCTGGGAACCACTAGAGATGAAGTTGGGGAGGCTACTGCAGGTGTGGGGGGGAAGAAACGGTGGGATTGTACTTGGAGGAATGGAGGGAGAGGTGAGGATCTGCAGTTAGTCTACCTGCTTCCCTAGCCTGAGTGGCCAATGGGTTCCCAAGGATAGCCTGCTTGGGTTAGGGAGTGGAGTGAAGGAAGTTATGAAGAGAAGATCTATGGGATCTGCCTTGACGGAGTAACCTGTGGCAATTATTCTTTAGCATCATCATTAAATTATTTTTAGTGCTCACATTTCTAATCATCTTCTAAGTGTTATAAACATTTTACTTTTATTTATAGGGTTTGGATGCTTGCATACATTTTCAGGTAAGGTCTAAATATTACGATCAGTTGATATGTTCTTGAAGGTTTCCGCTACAACAACTACCCCCTTCCTTATTTCTTTGCTGAAGAAGGTTATAGTCTGTTATCCTATGTTATTGTTTAATGTTTGTGAATACGACTTGTAAATTAACAGTTGAACCTGCGGGCTTTACTAATTTTAGTTCTCTCTCTTTCCCTCTCTCTCTCTCTTTTGTGTTTTGACAAGAAAACATTTTACATGGGATTTTATTCTTTTTTAGGCAGTATCCCCAGTCTGACTAGTTGTTTTGCTCTAGAAATGCATCTGTAGTGACCAATGCCATGACATCATCAAAACGACAAATGTCACATTTTATTATATTCTCCTTATTCATTTTTCTGGACTACATTTTATCAAGAGATCTCTATTTTCACAATCTATACAGAAAAAGTTGTTACATTCTAGAGTTGGTGTGTTACTCAGTGGTATATTGCTGGCTTAACATGTATGCACAAGTCTTTGAGTTAGTCCTCAGTGCTGTACAAAGTAAGAAGAAAGAAAGAAGAAAGGGATAGAAAGAAAATAGAACCCTCTTACTAATTTACAAACTTTCAGACTAATCAGTTGGTTCTTCAATATCACCAGATAAATTCCATTTTTTTTTCTAGATTGTCAGAGTTCCATGACTTTGTAGCATCTTTCAAGCCATTGAAACAGGTTTTCCTGTCTGTGGGAGTCTCTTCACGTTGATTCTGAGAGTTTCATGACCCCTCTTCATCTACATGGTCTTCTTGCCACTTGGACACTCTTATTCTTGCTGTTAGTTGGTCATTTCTTCAAGGGTTCCTGGTTGTTTCTAGTGGGAAAAGAATTTCACCGCACAACACAGGCTGAAGTGATGGCCATTAATCTATTTTAATTTATATATCAAAAATATATGAAAGGGGATTATTGTGCTTTTTATATTTCTTTTTAATTTTATCATGTATACTCATTTTATTTATTGCATATGTCACCCATAAATATGTATTGCAAGAAAGTCATTAAGAGTTTTTTTTCATACCCATCTCATGCTACTCTCCTTGTCAAAATGACTGTAATTAAGCTTGTGAATTCTTTTAGGTGTGTTCTTAGCCAGTGTTGTTACCTAAGAAAGATAGTTCTTCTTAGGGTTCTAGATTCTATTTCAGCCTTATCAAATGATTTTTTTTTAAGAAACCCACAGAAATAAGATTGGGAAACCACAATAGATGACAGCGGAAGAGCTTGTGGATCCGGCGTCCAGGCCTCTGCACTGCCAACTCCAGAGGGTGCTGTTTACACTGAGGTTTCCCTGATGGACTTGGCATTTACAGAACACATGCCTAAGGAACCAAAATGTCAATGAACAAAGGAACAGCTATTAAATACATGAACACACATTCAAGTTTGCTTGTAATGAGGTCAATGCAAAATAAAACTTACACCAAAATACTGTTTTTACCTATCAGATTGGCAAAGATTAAACTACAAACACAGCCTCATTCAATTCTTTCTGACCTTTTAACAACATACATTCAATTATAAACATGTTCACTGTTGCTGATTCAAAACATGTCTAAGAATTTACCCTACAGGGATGCTTGAAAATTTGGAAAAAGGCATAGAAAAATAATGCAGAATCTCTTAATGCTAAAAAGATATGTATCTTTATGAATCAAGCAGAAACCATAGCAATATTAACACATGCCTGCCTTTAACAGTAAAAGTCATAGATATTTTACTTCACATCACAATTACTGTAATTATATGAAACGCCATTTGTGTCCATTTGTACATTGAAATCATGTTTGTTATTAGACCCATTGTTAGATCTTTCTATTTAGTTGTAGGTCCTTTACATTTTAAATGTCGTATATTCTGTTCAAACATTCAGTGAGTCAAATCTACCACTTTAAAACACCTTCTTAGGCATTATCTCTCATGCTCAGTATCCCACTTCTCTTTGTAGTTCAGCTCAAAGGTGAGAAGGTTCCATCATGACAGTTTTCAACTCCGAGCCCCTAGTGAAAACTCTTTTGCTTTCCCTCATAGCAAAAGCCTTTTCCATTCCAGAAGTAAATCTTAGCCAAGCATAGCTATTTTTTAAATCATGAGTCCTCACAAATGAATTTGGTACTGGTAGAACTATTATTTATTTTTATGATTTTATTTACTTTTGAAAATTCTATATATGTTTACTGTATATACATCATTTCTACCCTTTTTCTCCTCTCCCAACTCCTCCCTTTCTCCCAATTCTCTCTCAAATTCATGACCTCTTCTTCCATATATATTCATTGCCTGGATACAACCTAGTAAGAAGTTTTAAAGTAGTATATTAATTTGCTTAATGTTTGAACATAATATGTAAGATTAAACACATGCTGCTGAGAATGTTTGGTTTTGTTTCTATGTGTATTTATTTATGGCTGACCACTAGGGATTGTGTAACCTATCAGGGGATATGTCCCTGGAGAAAGTCCATTCTTCCTTCTTCAGGAGCAATTAATTGCTTACAGCTTTTCATCTAGGAGTGGGGCCTTGAGAGATTTTTCCCCATTCGTCTTGGAAAGTCAACTAGTGTAATCATTGTGCAGGTAACAATATTTTTAAGAGACACTATCTCGCAGCAGATGCCTTGGTCTTTTGGCTCTTATAAGCTTTCTTCCTCCTTTTTCATGGTATATCCTGACTATTGGGGGTATGGGTTGTGTTGTAGAGATCTAGGGTGGGGCTGGGAAGCCTATGGTCAATTGTTATCCACATTTTGAAAAGTAATGGAATTCTGTAATAATTCTCCAGGTGATACAAAGAGAAGTTTCTTTGGTGAAGGGTTTGAAAAGATACATATTTAGCATGCAGTTACAAATTTCACTGAGTTTGTGAAGGGTGATAGTAGCAGAGCATCCTCTAGGGTCCATAACCTCACCAGCCAAGGGGAACTTAGCTAGCAGTCCGGGCATGAATTCCTTCCTAATGAGCGGGCCTTAATTTTAACTGGGCAGCTCTTAGTTACTTCCAACATATAAGTGTCACCATGTACCTTCGGGGATATCTTGTCATGAACACTTTTGGACACTTGAGAGAAGCGTGTAAAAGTCAGAAGTTCAGCAATTTTGTCTCAAACATTAGTTTCTTGTGTTCTCATCATAAATTTATTTTCTTTAAATTTGAAACCTGGTTTCTCTGTGCAGTTAAGCCTGTCCTGGAACACACTATGCATACCAGACTGAACTAGAACTCACAGAATGCTAGGATTAAAGCTATGTGCCACCATGCTCAACATAAGACATTTATTCTTAAATGGAGTCCTATCCATAGAAAAAGCACGCAGTTTTAGTCTTGTGAGCTACAAGTGTAGCCTAATTACTGCTTTTTGTAAGGGGCATAAATACTATGCGATTAGACCATTAAAATGTTTCCTCTTCTCAAGATCCCTTCGGAGTGCTCACACTGTTTCTAAAATAAAACCAAGTTTCAACATAACAGTGATGACGTCTGTGATGCAAATTACACTTTTGAAATATGAAATTATGAATAATGTCACAATTATCCAAGTTGAATAAAGATTTATAAACATTAGCAGCTTTATAATAAACGGAGACATTACTTGCATATACTTTAGCGTCTGGGAAGCTGCTTGATATTTTGTTAGAGGCAGCTTCAGTTTCTTTTTTGGCACACAAAACATAGGGTCTTGTCATAAGAGCACACATGAATAAATCATTTAAAATTGAATGTAATGTTATTTTTATACTAGACTCGGGGAACATATTTGAGTTCTCAATAGAAACCAACCTCCGGCTTGTTTTTACGTGAGAATGTGGGGTTTTGTTTTGTTTTGTTTTGAATTCTGAACAGGATGTGGGAAACTGGGACAAGCGCCAGGATGAAGAGTCTCCACGCTGCAGAGACCATGGCTTTGCGGCAGGGAAATTCACGGCTGTCACTAAATTCAGAAGGATTGAGACAGAGAGCAAAATAATGGCTTCAACTCTGTCTTAAAAACTGTGCAAAAAGGTGGTATTCAAGGGCATGTGTGTATGCCTCTGCTGGGAGAGGTTATGTGTGTGCATGTGCGTGTAAAGGTCATAGGATAATGCTGAGCGTCTTTCTCAGTTACACCCCACCTTAATTTTTCAAGAGGGTCTCTCAGATTTGGTTAGATTGTCGGCCAAAGAGCTCCACCTGCCTCTGCCTCCCCCCACCCCTATGCTGGGATTACAGACACATGCTACCTCACTCAGAATTTTGTGTGTGGGTGCTGGGTTCCTAATTGAGGTCCTCATGCTCCACAGCAAACACTTTACCAGCGGAGCCATCCTCCAGCGATGCCATGGTGAAGCGTGAAGAAATAACTAGCAAACACTCCCGGTTCCAGTTCCTACCCAAGTGATTCAGTATTAATGCTTGTCCAGACTGTGTTCCTCAAAAGAGGGCGAGGAAGTTAAGACGCTGCGGCTCTAGGCACAGATTCTGCCTAATTGAAGAAGGGTTTGTTTTCACTTGGTCTAGGGGTAGAGAACAGGCGCAGGAATCTGGCAGGTTTTAAAAAGGTATGGGAGCCTTAGCGCTCAAACATCTGAAATGATTTGGGGATATGCTTTAGTGAGCCAGCACCTACTTGCAAGCACTTAGGAGGCAGGCAGTGAGGTCCTGGTAGTCTCTGTGGACCTGGATGTGACAGAGGAGGGGCCCACTATAAGAAGCGCCACTGGTCTATTGGAGTGTATGACATGTCTAGTACCTCAGAAACCTCACTAGCCACCACAGACGGAGCTGCTGACAGGGTTCTCACAAGCTTGTCATCCCATTCACTAGGAGAGATATGAATGAACCTAGAAAACAAGGCTGAGATCAAATGTTCTGCAGTCATATGAGTAAAAGAAAACTTTTTTTTTAATTTTAGAGAAATTTAGATACCATAAAAAAAAACCAAGGTGGTATTCATATTTGCTGCATGGAAAATGTTTGTACACAAGTATGTGCTCACTACCCTTTACTACCACTACTCTTGTGAATACACACACACACACATACATACATACACACATACACACACATACACACACACAGATTCACACAGATACACACACACATACACACACATACACAGATACACACACACATACATACACATACATACACACACATACACACACATACACACACACAGATACACACACATACACAGATACTCACGTACACATACACACACACACATACACAGATACACACACACGCGCGCGCGCACACACACACACACACACACACACGCACGCGCGCGTATACACACACACACACAAGCACGCACGCACGCATGCACGCACGCACGCACACACAGCTCCTATCAGCATGAGACTGGCTGGTGCCAGCTGGCCTCCCCACCCTTCCTTACACACACCCCTCAGTAATCACGTGGCTGGAGACTTATTGTCTGCCTTTTAATGGTTAGCTTTACTCATTTCCACAGTTTTATTTCAGCAGAAAATCTTGAGGAATTGTTCTTTTGCTTGTAACTCAATGACAGCTCCAGTCTTGAGATGTTCACGGCCCAGAGTAACACACTGAATTAGGCTGGAAAAAAAAATAGGTGCCCAGTGTAAGAGCAGAAGCAGAATCAGAGGAGATTTCACAGAGGCCAAGTACAGGCCATGACTTTTCACATGAAAACAGGTGTCTTTTCCAGATTCAATGTGGAATGTCATCTTCACGGTGAAATCTGATCCATGGTTGATTGCTATATCCTTGCAGATATGTCCTTCCTCTTCCACTCCAAAACCTCTCCTTTCAGGAGTCACTACAAAGAACGATGTCATATTCTCAGTGTCCTTTCAATAATTATTCATTTTTCAGGAATGAAAAACGATATCATTTCTGTGACTATATATTTCAGCCTGGGTTACATAGTAAGACTGTCTCAGGTCTCTATTCCATCTCAGAAAAACAATATTTTTTTTCCTTAAAAATTTTTTTAGAGAGTTTTGTTTCCAGAGCATATTTTCTATAAATGTCTCTTTAGAGCATGTTTCAAATGTTTATACATATTGAGGACCCCCACAATAGCCACATGATAGTTACATGCCTTCACATGGCAGTATGTTTAAATGCATAACATAAGACACACATAACTTCAAAATAACAATAATTATGTGCAAATAAAGTTATCAAATAATCTTTAAAGCCTCAAAGTAAGTAATATATATATTATCATGTTAAATAACAAAATCCAGTTGTAAATTGTAATGAGCATGAAGAATATTTTCAAGGTCCAAAGCAATTGCAGTTCAATAGAAAAATATCATGCATTTCTCTTGCTGACAGACTCACAACAAGTAAATGCTATGGGTCTAAAGTCATAACTGAGACAAACATTAGAAGTGGTTTTCAACCTTACTAATGCCGTGACCCTTTAACACAGTTCCTCATGCTGCCGTGACCCAACCATAAACTTATTTTTGTTTACTTCATAATTTTTAATTTCGCTACTATTGTGAATCATAATGTAAAAATCTGTGTTTTGTGGTAGTCTTGGGCGACTCCTGTGAAAGGGTCATTTGACCCTCAAAGGGGGTCGCAATCCACAAGCTGAGAACCACTGCATTAGAATTTGAGAAAAGGAGTTTTCTCTCTTACCCAAGCCCTGGGACTACCTGCACTCTATAGCTGGGAATTCTCTCCTTTAGCACACTGCCTCAACTGCCACTCTAAGTATTGAAACCAGCCTTTCCACAAAAAGGCCAAGCCCCCTTCATTTCCAGTTGGGAGATAGAAAAGGTGAACAAGTTGAACAAGAACATTTTCTTTCTATGATTCTTTGTGCATTTACTCTACATACAGTTCTTAATCTTTTAAAATGACTAGGAAAGGGAGGAAGGGAAGGAAGAAGTAAATAAAAGAGGGAGAGTGTACTGGCTAGTTTTATGTCAGCTTGACACAAGCTAGAGTCAATAGAAAGTCATTTGAGAAAATGCCTCCATAAGATCTAGCCGTATGCAAACCTATGGGGCATTTTCTTAATTAGTGATTAATGTAAAGAGGTCAGCCTATGGTGGACGGGATCACCCATGAGCTGGTGGTCCTAGGTTCTATAAAAGTGCAGATTGAGCAAGCCAGAGGAACAAACAGTAATCAGCACTGTCCCCCCCACCCCCACCCCCCGCACCTGCCTCCAGGTTCCTGTCTGCTTGAGTCCCTGTCCTGACTTCCTTTCTTCCCCAAGTTGCTTTGGTCACATTGTTTCATTATAGCAACAGTAACCCTAACAAGACAGAAATTGGTGCCAGGAATGAGGTATTGCTGTGACAGACGTAATGTTCTGGGGAAGATTGTGGGAAAACTTTGGAACTTTGGGCTATAAAAGCCACTGAGTATTGACAGATCAGTGAGTGATCTGTGCTGTAGGACCTTGAACTATAAGAATGTTGAGGGCGAAGCAGATGATGGAGGCTTGGCTTGTGAAGTTCCCAAGGGAAGTATGAAAATCATGCAAAGACTCTACTAGAGATGTTGTATATTTTGAGTTAGGAATCAGTGATTCTGGTTAGCTGGGGCTGAGGAATAAGCTGTGACTAATAAGCTATCAGAACTACTAAAGCGAAACCTTTGCTTTGCATGAAAATTGATGCTAGCCATCTAGAGGTAAGAAATTAGGGATGATTAAGAACAGGCCAGCATCACTGAGGTGAAATCTGGGAAATGTTTCCTCAGAGTCAGCCTGGAGAAGCTGTGTTCAAAAGGTAGCCAAGCTTGTACCCCATGCTCACAGCTGAACTTGGAAGTCTAAGAAGCTCTTGGGTTATACTAGTTCTGAGATCATGAAGGTATCTAAGGCACTATGAGAGGTCAAGGGAAGCCATTGGTTAAGGTGCAACCTCCGGAGAAACGGAAGCCCCAGAAATGAAGGGGTCATGCAGAGAAGCTGCTGTGAAGAGAGCCTAGGAAAGGCTGGCGGTGAAATTGCAGTTCAGTTGCAGTTGCCGTTGCAGAAAACCCAAGCATCTTGAAAATAACAGTACCGTGGTATGAACACCAACCTCAGCAGCAGTGGTGAAATGGAGCCAATGGGAGCCCAGAATATAAGCTGGAGAGGGCAGAGCCAGAGAAGTGGACCCAAGCTCTTTGGAGGAGTCCCATAAAGGGATATATTAGACAAGAGGGTTTTACACAGTTGGACTTGGTTTTGCTGTGAATTGTTTGTGACTATGCCCTGATTCTTTCCTCTTGAAATAAGAAAGTATGTTAATTTTTTAATTTTATAGGAGCCCACAGTTGAGAGATTTTGGCCCTCACAAGAGACTTGGATTTTTTTTTAAGAAGCTGAGTTTTAAATGTGTTTAAATTTGTGGGACTTTTAAGTGAAGATATTTTATATTGTGATGTAAATGTTAATGTGTGCTCTTGGGAATGAACAAGAAAGAAAAGGGTGTGGCTTAACAGTGATATGTTTGTGTGTCAGGTTGAAAACGGGTCAGTTGTGCTCATTAGCTTTATGTTAACCTGATACAAGCTAAAGGCATCAGAGAGGAGTGAGCCTCAACTGACAAACATAAAAGCCTCAATAAGATTAGGCCATATGAACTGGGCATAGTGGTACATACCTTTATTCCAAGCACTCAGTGAGGCAGAGGCAGTTGGATCACTCTGAGTTCAAGGCTAGCCTGGTGTACAAAGTGACAACCAATGCTAAACAGAGAACCCCTGTCTCGAAAACAAAAACAAACAAACAAACAAAAAAGGCTGTATCCGAGCTTGTAGGGCATTTTCTTAATTAATAATTCAGATGAGGGTGAGGGCCCAGCCTTGGTGGGTGGTGCTATCCCTGGGCTGGTGGTTCTGGGTTCTATAATAAAGCAAGCAAAACAAGCCATAAGGAGCAAGCCAGTAAGCAGCACCCTTTCATGGCCTCTGCATCAGCTTCCGGCTCCAGGTTCCTATCCTGACTTCCTTCAGTGATGGGCTACAATGTGGAAGTGTAAGAGAAATAAACCCTTTCCTCCCCAAGATTTCTTGGTCATGGTGTTTCATCCTGGCAATAATAACCCTAACACGAGAAAAATAGGGAGAGAGGAAGAGAGGAAAGTAAACTTTCACACAGTTGCAACCCAGAAAATTGGAACAACAGTGGCTTGCAAGAGTACTTTGGTCCCCCCAACCTTACCTCTCTGTCACTTACCTTTGGTCCATTCGTCACACACCCACACCTATCCTGCAGTGCTCTGGAGACATGATTTGTCAGCTGTAAAGTGCTGTGCAAAGAGCATCTAGTCCCCTATTCACAGAGGCCTGGGGCTGGAGATGGTGCAGAACAGAGTAGAGCTCTGTACCTGTTGGAGGGTCTCAAAGGTTCTGCTGCTGCATTTAGTGGCTTATCAAACTACCCTGTCTCATTAAACCCAGAAGGACACTAAAAATTGCAGAAGTTTGATTAATCATCTACATACTCATGCACCCATCCACAAAAAGTTATGACAGGTAAGAATAGTTTTCCATGCACCAATAATTTTTGAGGCATCAAGTCATGCTTTGGACCCTCTTCTTTGGAGTATTTAAACGTTACGTGCTTATGGTAGTAATTGTTAAGTCCTAATTGGCACTCTTCTGCATATATCCTACCCATTTTTGCTAATACTAAAATCATATTCCATTGTAAAAACGGGAATTATTTTAGGGCTTATGCACATTGTAAGGAATATTTATTGAAGCACGGGTCTGGACATCACAAATCCTAGTATTTGGGAAGTAGAGGGACGCATGCTCAGAGTTTGATATCAGACCAGGTCTGGGCAAGTCCCAGATCAGCATGGGCTACACGGAGAAACAATGTCTCAAAACAAAACAGGGACAAAATGTGTATTAGAGTAGTTTGGGGTAGAATATACGTGAGAAAGTTGTCTGTGTGTCAACATTTGTTGGAGCTATGTGGTTAGGACATGGGCTTTCCTAATTTGTGTATGTTTAGTTTTTCTCACTATAAAACCATTTTAACATTGTAAGTGTCCAGAAGAAAAGAAACAATGGTGTTCCCTATTCATGTAAAATAAAGTGAATTGGTATATCAGAAAATACAGATCTTTGAGGTTTATCTGGAGGTACTATGCACCATTTTCCACTGTTATTGTTGTGTAACAGATGATAATGATAAATGTTATGACAGCAAAACACAGGAAATATAAAATTCACCATTTATCTGCTGTTTTTTTCCAACTAGGTTGAGACAACTGGCAATGAGGATCCTTTCCAGTTCTGTCTGTTTAAATACTATATAGGAAGCCCTGGAATGCCTCTGTTACTCTAGTTTTCAAATGCATGCAGGTGATCAAAGGTGATTTTCAAGGACCTATGGCTATGACATGTGATGTAAAGCAGAAGATGAAGACAATCTGCCATTTGCGGAGTGGTTCAGAAAGCCATCCTATCTTTAGTACATGAAACACATATGGCAGGCCAGGTATTATAAAGATATCAATAACCAATTATAAGTGAGTCACAATTTGAGATAATGTATCATTTTGTAAATAATTTACCACTTTATCTTCTGGTCAGGAAATAGGTCCATTATGAGAAAGTTTATCTCATAAGGAGGCAGTGGACACTTTATAGGCCATACTAAAGCAAAGCTAAAGAAGCATTAAAAAAGCTCCCCTGGTGGTTTTTCTATTTTTCACTTCCTTATTCATCACTAAAACTTTGCATGAGACTAAATATGTCACATTCAGCAATAAACTAATTTTTTTTTAAAAATGGTTCCATATGATTGTTAAAAATGAATAGTGGCTATTCTTTCTGATGTTATACCTGTGAGGGCAGATCTGTAGACCTCATTCCATGCTCCCTTGGAATCTCCTCTCAAGTGTTTAAAAAAAATGTGTCAGTTTTGACAAGATTTTAAATATTTCAGTAATATTTGTGTAGCATCCTTGGCCATATTTATTTAACCCTTAGAGTAAAATTTTCTAAATCAAAGGAGTAACTAGAAAAGAATGTGGGTGGTGGATATACTCCTTATTAATAATAACTTTCTTAGGGTATAGCCTCATGGTTTTCACAGCCCACCTAAAGAATTTTTGTTAAGTAACTGTGATACCTAGTGACCAGAGTTGAGCTATTCAATTTGGTGGTTGAAACAATGTTAACCAATGTATGGGTAGAGAATGTATTATTCATTGTTGCTATTTTGAGATTGGAAAATGAATACTCAGAGAAGTCAACCCATTTGCCTGGGATCACAGGAAAAGTGGCAAGCCTAGAGTCAAATGTTTCTCTAGATCCCATCCCCTTTGCTCTCCTGACATGCCACACAGTTTGTAAGAAAAGTACAAATGATGGTTGCCCTTAAATCACACCATCACCTTTGGAAAGTGTTTTTCTCTTGCATCCCCAGCTGCCTGGCACCAGCCTCTGCCCAGGCTCTTGGAGTTCTGATTATTAGGAAAAGAGCAGGTGGCAGCTTGACCATCTGTCATTCATAGGGACTGGATGCTCCTTTAAGAGTGATGGGCTCTGAGGCTCAGGCTTGCCAGGCATTCTAAAGCACAGAGCACATCAAATCCATCCCTGAAGTAAATGGAAAGATAAATACCTCACTCAGTACTTTGCGTTCTAAGTGAAAATCCCACTCTAAAAAGAATTAGCTGTTACTTTTAGGAAAGGAGAGGAACGTGTGAGCAGTGTGTCCTGAAAGTCTAGCCTAAGCCCTTATGGCCGTTGAAGCAGGAGCAAGCAGCAACTATCCAAAGTCTGCAGTTCTATGCGACTAGGTAATGCTTAAATAAATAACTCGTTCCCATCATACAACGCAGTGTTTAGCCAGGCCCAAGTGCACTGCTGCCAGCATTTCAAAGTCAACATTGGTATCTAAAATAAACACTGGCTGACTAACACACACTGGTACTTTCATGAAAACCTATTGTGAAATAAGCTTTTGCCTACAGAAGTTCCCGGGGAATTTTCTGGTCACAGTCGGCTATTCAGAACAATGTTGAGTCTTTAAATAGTTTTAAACTAATTAATTCAACGATCTTTCTGTTGCTTGTTTGTAGGCAGCTGGGCTAGCAGAACTGTAAAGGAGCTGAAATGTGACCTGCTCCTAAGTGAACGTTATCAGCCCACCACAGTATTATAAGGAGCTGGCAAAAGTCCTGTGATTCTTGGGTCAGTGACAAAGGACTTCGCTACCTCTAGTGATGTCAGTAGCTGGTGCTGACATCTGAGAAGAGAAATCAGTCTTTTCATTCACATGGAACAGCCAGCATGCCTTTTCACCATTCTGAAAGCACACATTGTCTCACTTTTTTTAGGGACAGTTTACTCTGTGTGTACATACATATACATGTGTATGCGTTTATATATGTGTATAAAATATATTTTTTTAAAGTCCTGAACAAAGTCAGTCAGAAGCTTCACTACTAAGATATGTATAAATGCAGGAAATTCACAGAGAATTGTCTCCGCTAGTCCTGTTCTCTAGCAGATACCATGATAGTGATAAAGATTAAAGATAAAACGTAAATTTATTTCTGTTGTTTTTAAACTTATTGAAAACCCTGATAGTGCTTAAAAATAGAGCTGTAGCTTTAGACTCACAACTCTGGTCAATAGAAAATGTAGGAAGTTCAGTTTTTTCGGCTAGTCTCAAAAAGAAGCTTAATGATAGACCCACCTCCACCGGCAGGATCTTCTCGACCCTGTTTGCTGCTGATGCGTGAAAGTGCTAGGTGCCACCGAACAGGCTGCACTTTCATTAACGCGCAGTGTTGCAGCATTTCCAGAGTCCAGTCTGCAGCATGATAGGTCAATGACATTAAGGTAAAGGTCATGGCAAGGGAAGCAGATAATGATGTTTAAAGGAAGGAGTGAAAGCTAACAGGGAAACTGGGTGTGAGGAACGACTCTTATTTTTGCCAGTAAAGTTCAGAGCTTCAGCGAATGAATCCTTTGTTGATGCCTTTGGCCACCATTATGCCTGTCAGCATCAGGCAGCCGCTGAAGCCTGCCCCATCGCCGCTGGATCAGTGCTGACATCCTACAAAGCACACACCAGGCCTGCATTAGGCCTCACAGGACCTGCCTTCCAGCCTGCCACGCCAGCCAGGCACGGGCTTCTGCCCGACCCCTCTGCTGTGCTTAGCATGGCAGTTTAACCCAGGAGCTGTAACGCTTCGTTATCACCTTTGGCTTTTGAAGCTCCTGGGCCTCGACTGCCATCTGAAATCAGCAGTCTTGTTTAAAACAGCTAAATTGTAACACTCAGTGGGAAACTCTTTCCACACCCGGGTTTAGCACTCTGCAGGAAACCCCTTCCTGTCGCCTGGCAGCCCTTGTCACGCCCAGCAGCAGCGGCTCAAGGGCGGAGGGGGTGACGTCAGACAACAACCGCCCTCCCCCTACCGGCTCCCCTCCCCCTGCTGCCCCACCAAAAGAGGAGCCAACGGAGGAGCTGGAGAACAACATTATAGGATGTGAGAGTCTTTGAGGGAGGGTGCTAGTAAAATACGGGTGTCATGAACCATTGTCCACTGGCGGGGGGGGTGGCGGGGGGGGAGGGACAGTCATTTTCTTCAGTTGCGTACCCAGCGGTGAGTTCACTGGGCTCCAGTGGATAGGCCCCTGTGAAAAGACAGCACTCAAGTTACAGACACCTATCAGGTGGGCATCTTAACTCTTACCTCATAGAGGATTGTAGGAATTTGGTAAGATGAAGTCTGTGTCCCAGTCTGGGTTCTAAAAGGACCTGAATCAAGGATTTGAGGGAACACATGAGAGACAGACACAGAGAAAGAAACAAAAGCAGGAGTGAAAGGGAGGACAGCAAGCTATGGCGTAAATTCCAGTTTGTTTCAAAGAGGCCAGTTTACAGCCGAATTCCTAATGTCCTTTTGGGGTATAGCATTTATCCTAACTTTGCATTTTAAACACCAGGTATGTGGAAAAACATGGGAAATTAAGGGTGTGTATGTATGTGAGTGCGTGTGTGTGTGATATATTCAGAAGTTAAATTGGTTGTTTTTGCAGCCATAATACAAAATCTGATGGTATAAACAATGGTTTCACAAAATAAATCTATGGAGCCGAAGTGTCCTTGGAATTGGTTGCCATGCATATGAGATGTAATCATGATGGAATAAGTTGTAGTGGTGTACCAAGTAAGTTGCCAGCTATGTTGTCAAAATCCCCAAGTATTTCTGCGTAAATACACACACACAGCAATTGACCTACAGAGTTCTCATTATTATATGATATCAGCTCTGAGACAAGAAAATGCTTGGGCAGGGAGGCATGTGAATTCAATCACTCTGTCCATTATTATCTAGATTTTGGGAAAAAATTCAAGTCCTTGAACAACAGATTTCTAGGTTACTATAAGTGCCCTATACATTTTTTTGTTTTGTCTTTTGCAAATGTCTTTTAAGTCTTTGCTGCATTTTATTAAAAATAGCCTGGCCATCCTTAATCAAAACTGTCAATGCTTAGAGCTCTCCAAAACTTCAGCTTTTAATTTAAAAGCAAAGACACACATGGTGTATAATCACTTATAAGCAGATTTTAGATATATAATATAGGATAATCATACTTAAAATCTGTACACCTAAGGAAGCTAATCAAGAAAGAGGACCCTGGTAACATGCTCAATCTTTATTCAGAAAGGCAAATGGGATGGACATCAGAAGTGGGAGAAAACAGGGAACAGGATAGGACCTATCACAGAAGGCCTCTGAAAGACTCTGCCCAGCATGGTATCAAAACATATGCTGAGACTCATAGCCAAACTTTTTGCAGAGTGGAGGGAATCTTATGAAAGAAGGGGGAGATAGAAAGACCTGGAGGGAACAGGAGCTCCACAAGGAGAGCAACGGAACTAACAAATCTGGGCATAGGGGTCTTTTCTGAGACTGATAGTCCAACCAAGGACCATGCATGGAGATAACTTAGAACCCCTGCACAGAAGTAGCCCATGGCAGCTTAGTGTCCAAGAGGGTTCCCCAATAATAGGAACAGGGATCATCTCTGACATGAACTCATGGGCTGGCTCTTTGATCACCTCACCCTGAGGGAGGAACAGCCCTACCCATCCACAGAGGAAGACAAAGAAGCCAGTGCTGATGAGACCTGATAGACTAGGGTCAAATGGAAGGGGAGGAAGACCTCCCCTATCATTGGACTGAGGGAGGGGCATAGGAGAAGAACAGGGAAGGTGGGATTGGGAGGGAATGGAGAAGGGACTACAGCTGGGATACAAAGTGAATAAACTGTAATTAATAAAAATAAAATAAACAAACAGCCAAGAAGATATTGAAATGAGACCATAGAAAAGCAAAGTGAGAACTGAACAAAATAAATAACGGGAACGTAAATGTCTCTTAAGATTTAATTTTTTTTATTAAATTTTATTTAATGTGTATGGGTGGTTTGCCTGCATTTATGTCTGTGTACTGTGTGTGTAAAGTGATCATGGAGGACCAAAGAGGATGGTAGGTACATTGGAACTATAGTTACAGACAGGTGGGAACTGCCATGTGGGTGCTGGGATTAGAACCAGGTTCTCTCTCCAGCCTCGTAAGATTTATTTTTAGAGGTGTGATTACATTTTGAACTCTTTTGACTCGTGAATAAATCTTTCATGCAATAATTTTTCATGTAACCAGTGTACAAAGTTTCATTAGATTATCTTTGAGACTTCACAAAACAGAACAGGGCTTATTAAATTTAGAAGATATAGTGTCATCAATAATGCAAAACCCGAAAAGAGATCACCACACTACATGGCAAGATGCACTGAAAGGTTAGATTTACTTATTTATATTAATTTTACTTATATGTCAGAATTAGATGTCTATTTTAGCATCTGTATTTGTTTAAAGATCCAAAATAATAGCATATTTAGGGGTTTTGATATGTTTTGAAATTTTAAACTCTTTGTCAAAAGAAGCAGCAGAGACATTATCTATGAAATTGTTTAGAGATTTTTACAAACTTAAATAAAAATTAGAGTTGGGTTTCTGATCTACTTAGAATTTCCTCTGAATTTATTGGGTATTGTGGAGACCTTAAATTTTTTTATTTTTTTCATTTTAAAATATAAATAGAAGAAAACGGAGTTAATGTCAAATTAACTATAAAATGAAAACTGAGGTTGGTTTCAGGTAACATAACTAAGGTATGGTAAATAAAAAGGCTCTATTAATATACCTTACAAACCTTAGAAAAAAGTCTGGTTATTAGAGACAGAAAATATCTGTGAAATTTATAGATTAGGCATAGTAGGATGTTGAGGTTGATCTGGATCTATATGTATTCCAATGTCAATTGCTTGCCCTCCAAGATCCTTAAAAGCAAATTCTCACAATCTAAAATGGCATGGTACAAACGTTGCCTCCCAAATTGTCCTTTATTGGCAAAGAAAGTTGTCTACACCTGGGCTGGCAGGAGAAAGGTAGGCAGTGTCTAAGTTCGTGGGGGCTCTGTGGGTTGGAGAGAAGCAACAAGGAGAGAGTAATCAAGGAGAAAGGAGCAGGTTGTCATGGGTTAACATGAACTAGAAGCATGTGGTGAGAGCAGCTTGCTCTGAGGATTGACATAGTGAAGAGAGCAGCCCAAATGGAAAACATGCAAGTATTTATGGGGGTTTTCGCTGGGAAATAGACAAGGTAGCTTACACTGTTAACATCTGCCCAGCCCCAGTGCCTTAAGGCTTATTAAAAATCTAAAAATAAAGGTTTGTGTCCTTTATTTGTAAAATAGTGTGTTAAGAAATAGTTGCCACATTAATAATTATGTGACTCAATATTAAATATTAATGCTCATTCAGCAGTGTGACATTCCAGTAATTTTAGTACTTGTCAGGTGGAGGCAAGAGAATCGAAGGTTCAAGGTCACCCTCAGCTACATAGTGAGTTTGAACCCAACTTGGGTAATAAAAGAACCTAAATAAATAAATAAACAATAAATAAATAAATAAATAAATAAGGCAAAAATAAGACAAAGACAGAAGGAAACAGTATACTACAATGTTCAAAATTATTTTAAAAATAAGGAAACAAAAATAACCTTTTTATGTTCTAAAAATCAGCTTAAAGACCTTTTATAAAACTGAAACTATAACATCAGTTTCAAAAGTTTGTGGAAAGCATTAAATGAACAATGTCTGCAAAATGGCTGAGGACTACAACCAGAAAGCTAGTCTCTCAATAGCTTCTTTAAGGCATTATGGAACTATTACTTACATTGACTTTGGTGGTGGTGTTCTCACATCTACATAAACACACAGTAAATGTGTTTATTGATGAAGAGTTCATGAGTTTGAGAGGGAGAGGGTCACAGAAAGAGAGGAGAGGAGAGAGGGGGACAGGACTAACAAAAATGTATTCCTCATGTATGAAATCCTAAAAAAGAATAAAAGTGATTTTCTTTGAATATCTTATGCATTTGCATCTATATGTGGAATTTATTACTGAAAAATAAATATAAGATCTCACTTCTCAAACCTTCAACTCAGAAAAATAACAAAATAAGAACAAGTAAGGGCAACTGGTATGTTTGGAGAGGTATTATTTTTAATTTTTCTTTATTACTATTATTTATTACAATTTATTCACTTTGTATCCAAGCTGTAGTCTCCTCCCTCATCTTCTTCCGGTCCCACTCTCCTTCCCATTTCCACCTCTATGTCCCTCCCCTAGTCTATTAATAGGGGAGGTCCTCCTCCCCTACTATCTGACCCTAGTCTATCAGGTCTCATCAGGACTGTCTGGATCCTTTTTATCTGTGGCTTAGTTAGGCCAGCTCACCAGCAGGAGGTGATCAGAGAGCAAGTCAGTGAATCCATGTTAGAGGCAGCCCCTGCCCTCCGTACTAGGGAAACTACATGGAGACTGAGCTGCCCATATGCTACATCTGAGCAGGGTTGTGTAGGTCTCCTCCATGCATGGTTGGTGCATCAGTCTCTGCAGGATCCCCTATGCCCAGAATTTTTGGCTCCCTTGGTCTTCTGTGGAGCTCCTGTTCCCTCCAGGTCTTTCTATCTCCCCCTTCTTCCAGATTACCTGCACTCTGCCCAAAGTTTGTCTCTGAATCTTAACATCTGCTTCAATACCCTCATGGGTAGAGTCTTTCAGAGGTCGTTTGTGGAAGGCTCCTGTACTGTGCCCTGTCTTTTCCTACTTTTGATGTCTATCCTGTTTGCCCTTCTGAGTGAGAATTAAGCCTCTTCCCTAAGGTTCTCCTTGTTGTTTAGCTTCTTTGGGACAGAGACTTCTCAACAGAGAAATATCAAATGCCAGAGAAACACTTAAAGAAATGCTCAATGTCCTTAGTTGTCAGGGAGAAGCAAATCAAAATGACCCTGAGATTCCACCTTACACCCATCAGAGTGTCTAAGATCAAAAACTCAAGTGACAACACATGCTAGAGAGGTTGTGGAGAAAGGGGAACCCTCCTTCATTGCTGGTGGGAATGTAAACTTGTACAACCACTTTGGAAATCAATCTGGTGATTTCTCAGAAAATTAGGAATAGTGCTTCCTCAAGATCCAGCTACACCACTCCTGGGCATATACCCTAAAGAAGCTCCAAAATACCATAAGGACACTTGCTCAACTGTGTTCATAGTAGCTCTATTTGTAATAGCCAGAATCTGGAAACAACCCAGTTGTCCCTCAACTGAGGAATGGATACAGAAATTGTGGTACACTTACACAATGGAATACTACTCATCAAATAAAAACAAGGAAATCATGAAATTTGTAGAAAAATGGATGGAACTAGAAAAGATCATCCTGAATGAGGTAACCCAGAAGCAGAAAGACACACATGGTATACACTCACTTATAAGTGGATATTAGCCATATAATATAGGGTATACTAAAATCTGTAGTCCAAAAGAAGCTGGAGAGCTATTCTTCAGTGTTAGTGTTGTTTTAACTGTCTCAGTCCCTGTTACCACAATCTTCAGATGTTTCTGCAGTGCCCTTGCTGGAGGAAGTACACTTGCTTTGAGAGTTTATAACCTCATCCCTCTTCTAGTTCATGCTCTCCGTTTCACACGTGTGGTGAAATATGTGATCTTCAGAGCCCAGCATGGTGGTGCACACCTCTGACCCCAGCCCTGGGGAGACAGGAGGATCTCGGTGAGTGAGTTCAAGGCCAGTGGGGTCTACATAGTGAGTTTCAGAACAGCCCAAGCCATATACTGAGAGCTTGTCTCGAAAAACTAACCAACCAAACAAAAGATGTCATCTTCCAGATTCCTGTGCCTGCTGCCATGCCTGCTGCTAGCTGCCATGTTTTCCTTGCCGTTATACACTCTGACCCTCTGGAACTATAAGCCAGAATTAACTCTTCTACTAAAAAAAAAAAACAAAAACCAAAAAAACAACAACAACAAAAAAAAACATTTACTTTAGTGAATATAGGTATACATTTTTTTTTCTTAATTTATAATAGAACTGCCTTGGAAGTTCCTAACATTAAATCTCATTTGTCCTTCAATGATATTACTAAATACCGTTTACTCTAGTTCTGATTATTTTCCTGGACGTTCTCAGTCTTATAATCATCTTGGTCTACATGATAAACTGCGTAGTTATCCGACTTAAGGCTATGTCTTAAAATCAAATGGCTTTCGTCTTGTATAAACAAATCTAAGGCTCAAGAATTAACTTTCTGACACTCTTGGCTGGGGCCCATCTGCACCAGTTAAGCCTCCTGGAACCTAAATGTTCAGCTGCTTGCCCGGAAGTAAGAAAGTCAGGCCCTGACAAAAGCTCATCATAGTGCATGGTTCTAGAGCAGCAGTTCTCAACCTGTGGGTCTCAACCATTTTTGAGGTTAAATGACCCTTTCACAGGGGTGCCATATCAAATATCCTGCATATCTGATATTTACGTTATGACTCATAACAGTAGCCAAATTACAGTTATGGAATAGCCATAAAAATAATTTTATGGTTGGGGGTCACAACAACATGAGGAACTATATTAAAGGGTCACAGCGTTAGGAAGGTTGAGAACCACTGCTCTACAATGCGGGATGGCTGAGAAATTCTAACGCAGGCTCCCGAGGCTCCATCCCAACCCTGTACTAAGAACTGACCACACACCTTGAACATTTTGTCAACTGTGTGCTCTAGGTGTGGAATGGATGTTCCCTCCCTGGAGCAGGTCTGGATAAAGTAAATCGAATGGGAAGATGATTACAGTGAAAACTAGGCAAGAATCCAGCAGAAACCTTTCTTTAAAAACCTTGGAGACAGGCGGTTTTGAGCTCACTTAAAGAAACATGATAATAAGGGAGACTCACTGAGGATTCTTGCACACAATTGAAAAGCTGCTTGAAAGGAGTTAAATGGGAATAGGGGAAAATCAGTTTCCCTCCTAAACCATCTCATGATCTCTCAGCTACAGGGTCAGAAAGTCCTTTTTCTGGAATGGGATGTCCTGTTCCAACCTCAGATACCAAAGTTCAAAGGTCTTAGTACATGCCATTCTTGTGGTCTTATCTTAGAAGCAGAAACTTGGAGATGGATAGGCTTCCTATCATGGCAAAAAAACCAAAACAAAACAAAAAATGTTTTGGTTAAAGCTCAAGTAAGTTAGAAAAATCACATATAATTCAAAGGAGGAAAAAATTATATTTCACTTCAAAGTAACTCAAGCAAGTAATGTTAGGCATCTTCTATTGAGGCTAAGCCAAGCAGCCCAGGTAGGGAAAAGAGATCCAAAGGTAGGCAACAGAGTCAGAGACTCTGGTCTTGCTTTAGAGTCCCACATGAAACTGGGCCTAGGTCCATCCCATACTGAGTCATAATTCACTGTGTAAATGTGCCACATTTTCTTTATCAATTCTTCGGTTGAAGGACATCTAGGTTGTTTCCAGTTTCTGACTGGAATATGAATAAAGCTATTATGAATAAAGCTACTACGAACATAGTTGAGCAAACGTCCTTCTGGTATGGTGGAGCTTCTTTGGGGCATATGCCCAGGAGTGATATAGCTGTGTCTTGAGGTAGATTTATTCCCAATTTTCTGAGAAAGTTCTAGATTGATTTCCAAAGTGGCTGTACAAGTTTTCACTCCCACCAGCAATGGAGGAGGGTTTCCAATGCCCCATATCCTCGCTAGCATGTGCTGTCACTTGTTTTTGTGTGTGTGTATGGTTGTTGTTTGTTTATTTACCTCAGCCATTCTGAAATGTATAAGATGAAACCTCAGTCATTTTAACTTGCATTTCTCTGATGAATAAAGATGTTGAACTTTTTGTGCATCTCAGCAGTTAGAAATTCCTCTGTTGAGAATCTCTGCTTAGATCTGTACCCCATTTTTAAATTGGGTTATTTGATTCATAAGGTCTAGTTTCTTGAGTTCTTTATATACTTTGGATATTAGCCCTCTGTCAGATGTGGAATTGGGAGACAGTCTTTTTCTATTCTGTAGACTGCTGTTTTGTCATTTTGACAGTATTCTTTGCTTTATAGAAACTTTTCAGTTTCATGAGGTTCAATTTATTAATTGTTGATTTTAGAGCCTGAGGTGTTGGTGTTCTTTTCAGGAAGTCGTCTCCTGTGCCAAAGAGTTCAATGCTATTCCCTACTTTCCCTTCTAAGAGGTTTAGTGTGTCTGCTTTTATGTTGAGGTCTTTGATCCACTTGTACATGAGTTTGGCCAGAGTGATAGATATGGATATATTTGCATTCTTTTAAATGCAGACATATAGTTAGTAAAGCACCATTTGTTGAAGATGCTTTCTTTTTTTCATTGTGTAGTTTTTGGCTTCTTTGTCAAAAATCAAGTGTCCGTAGGTCTGTTTCTATGCAGTACCATGCACGAGTTTCTTTTATTACTTTTATTCACTTTACATATCGATTGTAGCCCCCTCCCTTGTCTCCTCCCAGTCTACCCTTCCTTTCTCTTCTCCCCCACCATCCCCACCTCCTAGTCCTCAGAAAGGGGGGGGTGGCTCTTTCCTTACCAACTAACCCTAGTCTATCAAGTCTCTTTAACACTGCTGCATCCTCTTCCTCTGTGGCCAGTTGTACAAATAACTTTTATTTACCTGATATAATTTTTGTGTCGGATGCTTACTGCTGACGAGGCTCACCCTTTCTAGTTCTTTCTGAACTCTGAATGAGTAGTTCAACTCGGCTCTTTTAGTTCAAACTCCTCTCCAAGCTAACTTATTTGATTTCGCTTCCCCTGAATCGCTCTGCTTCTAAATTATATTGAACTTCACTCAGCTGAACTGCCTGTAGGGTACTGAACTCAACCCTACTGCAGTGTCTTCTCTACTGAACTTTCTACTCTATGATATTGTCTTATCTACTCTCTCTACTGTGCCTGACTATCCCTTTTCAACTCTATTGCCCTGCCCTTAAGTAGCATCTCTTTCCTGTCTGTTCTTGTACATATATGTGTGTATACATACATACACACACACACACACACACATATATTAGGTCCATTTGAGTCATAACATATTTTAGCTTCATTATTTCTCTGTTTAGTTTCATTTTGGATGGCCTTGTACTTTGGCAAGAGTTGGTGTTGAAGTCTCCCACTATTAACTTGCAGTCTAATGTGTGATTTAAGCTTTAGTAATGTTTCTTTTACAATTTTACATTTGGAGCATAGATATTCAGAAATGAGATGCCATCTTGGTGAATTTTTCCTTTGATGAGTATAAAATGTCCTTCTTTATCTCTTTTTATTAATTTTGGTTGGAAGTCTATTTTATTAGATATTAGAATGGCTACTCCACCTTGCTTCTTGGGTCCGTTTGCTTGGAAAAAATTTTTCCCAGCCCTATACTCTGAGGTAATGTCTATCTTTGATGTTGAGTTATATTTCCTGTATGCAGTAGAAGAATGGATTCTGTTTTTGCTCCATTTTGATAGTATGTGTCTTTTTATTGTATAATTGAGTCCATTGATTGAGAAATATTAAAGACCAGTGAGTTGATTTTTGTTATTTTGATGGTGGTAGTATTGTGTGTATGTGTGTACGTACTTGTGTGTTTGTGCTTGTGCTTCACTTCTTTTGGTTTTGCTGGTGTGAAATTGTTTATTTCCTATATTTCTTAGGTATAGCTAATCTCCTTGGGTTGGAGCTTTTCTTCTAGTATCTTCTGAAGGGCTAAATTTATAGATAGATATTATTAAAACTTGGTTTTGTCTTGGAATATATTGTTTTCTTCATCTCTGGTGATTGAAGATTTTGCTGGGCTGACGTCTGTGGTCTCTTAGAGTCTGCAAGACATCTTCGAAGGCCCTTCAGCTTTTACGGTCTCTGTCAAGTGTAATTCTGATAGGTCTTCCTTTATATGTTACTTGGCCTGTTTCCCTTGCAGCTCTTAATATTCTTTCTCTGTTCTGTATATTTAGTACTTTGATTATTATGTAAGGGTGATTTTCTTTTTTGTTTCAACCTATTTGGTGTTCTCTAAGATTCTTATGCATTTATGAGCATCTCTTTCCTTAGGTTAGGGAAATTTTTTCTATAATTTTCTTGAAAATATTTTCTGAGCCTTTGAGCTGGAAACCTTCTCCTTTTATTCCTTTTATTCTTAGGCTTAGTCTCTTCATAGTGTCCCAAATTTCCTAGATATTTTGTTATAAACATTTTAAATCAAATATTTTCTTTGATGTTTCAATTTCTTCTATCATATGTTCTACAACTGAGATTCTCTCTTCCATCTCTTGTATTCTGTTGGTGATTCTTGTGTCTGTAGTTTCCGTTCTCATACCTTGGTTTTCCATCTCCAGGATTCCCTAAGTTTGTGTTTTCTTTACTGCTTCTATTTCCATTTCCAGGTTTTGAACAGTTTCCCTCACCTGTTTGATTGTATTTTCCTGTATTTATTTAAGGGATTTATTCATTCCCTCTTTAAAGTTCCCTATTATTTTCATAGCATTGGATTTAAGGTCATTTTCTGTGTTTAAGCTGTGTTAGTATATCGAGGGCCTGTTTTGTAGGATAGCTAGGCTCTGGTGGTGCCGTATTGCTTTGGATCTTGCCGATTGTGTCTTTTGCCATCTGGTTGTCCCTGGTGCCAGCAGGCCTCTGGGAATGCAAGCAGAACCATGGGCTGGACAATGGAGTGCAGGGGAGGGACATGGTGCAGCTGGCTGCTGCTGTACTTTCCCCAGCAGATGTCTGGCTTTTGATGTAGACTCTATGGATCAAGTATTTATGCTGGCGTGGAGGGTACTTTACCCACTGTTCTATCTCCACGGCCCCAATCCACCAAAACAGTGACTGCAAAAGAAACGCCAAGAAAGGCTGCAATGTTGGGAAGGCAATGGCCTAGTATGGCAAGCCACTCTGGAATTCTGGGAGTTCAAAACCCAACAGTATCAGGTAATTCTAAAATTGCTGGAGTCCAGCCATTTGTTTCCAGCTTTATGTTTCCAGTAATTTTAAGTTTATTAACGCCCAACACCTTAATCTTTTACATAACTATGGGATTTGGGGATAGAGCCACCAATCTTGTCAGGGAGTTCTGGACTGCCTGTTACCTTTGAGTATTTGAAAAACAATCACACAATTCATCAAACAATCATTGATAAATGGTTTTTGCTGTACATCTTTATTGCCTCACTTTAACCTTACTTGTTAACATAAACAAAATGTCTCCCAGTATTCACAGTGACCCAGGGTTAAAATTCACAGCACATTACCTTATGAAAGGATGTCAGGGCTTGGAAATTCAAAAGCAAAAATGCCGTCAGGAGTGTTAGTGTCTGTACGACTACTTTCAGTTTACATCTCATAGGAAATCAAAGCCACGAAGGAAAGATAAGACGAAAATTAAGGAGAGCTAATTAAAATATAAAAACTTGTGATTTAACACAATTTTTAAAAAGGTAATATATGATAATATGTATCATATAAAATAAAAATATCCACCACAACTCCTAGCTAAGGCTCCTATGGGAGAGAGAGTCATTTTTTTTTTAAGAGTCTATCCCCTGGTAGGTCAAATGTGCTACAGAGGATGGCCCCGTGAGTTCATGGGCAGCACAAATTGGACTCCTTATGTATGTGTGTGTGTGTGTGTTTGTGTGATTAGGGGAGCAAAGTTGGGAGGAGCACATGAGAAGAGTTAGAGGGAGGAGCAGAGGAGAATATGCAATATACAAGTATACAATATACAATGTATGTTCAATGTATGTTGCCTGTACAGTATACAATACATATATATAAAATACAATGTGTCAATACATGAAATTCTCAAAGATTTAATACAAATCTTATATAAAGACTCCCCCATACTAGTATCTCTCTACCCAGGGTAACATCTATTGTCAGTTTCTCTTTTTTTAAAAGATGGTCTAACCTTTAATTTTTGGGAGGAAACTAAGGGCAGTAGTAGTAGCATATATTGTTTTGGGGATTCTCTTCAACACCACCTGTCCAAACATTCAAGTGGAAGTGTCCCTTGCCTGGTGCTAACGGTTTTGCTAAATAATTCATGGCTCCTGGGAGGAACACTCTCATTCTATGTGGAGATATATATATATATATATATATATATATATATATATATATATATATATATATATATATATATATATATATATATATTTGTTTTGATATATATATATTTGTTTGATATATATATATCAAAACAAAACCCCAAGGATTTTATGAATATAGCATTCCTGCCCTGTCTTAAGAAGGCATTGTCTCTCAGCTGGTGTCCTGGTTCTCTAATCCTTAGAATCATTCTGGCCCCTTTTCCCTGCGTTCCCTGAGCCTTAGGTGTAGGGGTTGTGTTCTAGATGTTTCTCTTGTGGGCAGACACCCCATGGTCACTGATAGTCTGCATTTTGACCATTTGTAGCTCTCTATGATATACTCCACCTACTGAAAAAGAAGCTTATTTGATGAGGGGTGAGCTTATCTGTGAGAATAATAATAAATATTTCGAATACAGCTATATTGATTTAGGAAAATGACAGTTGTCACTTGTCCTCTAGGACCTATGATCTCCACATGGGTAGTCAGTAAGGTTTATAGTACCAGTCCTTCCTGTCTTGCAAACATTAACCCTCTAATTGGAACTTATATCCAATTAGGCAGTTGTTGATTGCCCTCAAGATATTAGTGCCTAATTACACCACTGAGGATATCTGCTGTGGCTCACAGGATTCAGATGAGCAGGTCCACTGATTACTTTTTTTCTTGGCAGCTTGCTTTGTTCCTTCCAATACTAGAGAGCTATCTCTTAGGGAGAAGGCTTTGAGGTTAGTACCAGATTGATTCCTCCTGTGTCTGAAGTCTATCGTGTCTTCAACAACAGAACACAATTGCTATAAAGGCAGAAAGGCAAGGTAAAAATGGGGAAATAAATAACGTTAAGAATGATTGAAAAAAATCAAATAGAAGCACACTGTTATATAAGTTTACCTTACTTCATTTATATATACATATATGTACATATATATATATATATATAAACATATATATTGCTCACATATAATGATAGTGTTCCTTCCAGGAGCCATGAACTGTTTAGCAAAACCATTGGTAAGGGATACTTCCACTTGAATGTTTAGACAGGTGGTGTTGAAGGAAATCCCCAAAACAATATATGCTATTACCACTGCCCTTGGTTTCCTCCCAGAAATTAAAGGTTAGACCATCTTAAAAAAAGAAAAGAAAAGAAAAGAAAGAAACTGACAATAGATATTACCCTGGGTAGAGAGATACTGGTATGGGAGGGGGTCTTTATTTAAGATTTGTATTAAATCTTTGAGAATTTCATGTATTGATACACTGTATTTATATATATATTGTATACTGTACATACAACATACATTGTACATACATTGTATATTGTATACTTGTATATTGCGTATTCTCCTCTGCTCCTCCCTCTAACTCTTCTCATGTGCTCCTCCCAACTTTGTTCCCCCCACCACACACACACACACACACACAAGAAGTCCAATTTGTGCTGCCCATGAATCCTCTGTAGCACATTTGACCTACCAGGGGATAGAGTCTTAAAAAAAAATGACTCTCTCTCCCATAGGAGCCTTAGCTAGGAGTTGTGGTGGATAGCTTTATTTTATATGACATATATAATTATATATTTTCATATGTAGAATATTTATAATATATATTACCTTTTTAAATTGTGTTAAATCACAATTTTTTTGATATTTTAATTAGCTCTCTTCAATTCCATTGTCTTATCTTCCCTTTGTGGCTTTGATTTCCTACGAGGTGTAAGCTGAAAGTAGTCGTACAGACACTAAGACTCCTGACAGCGCTCTGGTTGGTTTTGCTTTTGAATTTCCGAGCCCTGACATCCTTTTGTAGGGCAGTGTGCTGTGAATTTTAACCCTGGGTCTCTGAGTGGTTTCACTATGAATACTTGTTTATGTTAACAAGGTGAAAGTGAAGCGATAAAGATGTAACCAGACACCACTTATCAATGATTGCAACAGGTTCTTTGATGAACTGTGTAATCATTTTTCAAATACTCAAAGAATATATTCCCAGACATGACCTGGTTACAGTGCAATGGCTTCAGCTGTCTGAGTATCGCTTTCTCCATCATGTTCCAAATCCATATAATCAGAAAGTAATGAATATTCATTAATAACATTTGCCAAATTCTGTGGTGTACATGTTCCTACCAAGGATGATTTCCGGTTGTCGATGTTATGACACTGTATGTAGACCTGGGTCTTCCTAGTTGCCAGTGTGCAGCAGACCCGCAATCCCTTCCCTCCTGCCCCACAAAAGTGACAGAAGTAAATAACCTCCAAAATCTGGATAATAGTAAGAGAATTAGTGTTGGGAACCAATGAGCTCCTAGTAGTTTTAGATTTTTAAGCGTCGTGTTTATTTGAAAGTATATTACATAATTTGCATAATAACTGTGTTTAATCCTAAAAAATTAACCATCATCTCTTACGAGCTGCCAGGAGTCAGTTTCAGCATTCTACTGTTTCTGTAAAAACAGAAGGCTCTGTTTGGTAGAGCATCCCAGAATATTTTCCTACAATGAAGCATGTTAGGGATTAATTCCAGTAAAAAAAAAGTATAAGCATTTAATTAATAAAGAACATGCTGACTCTATCCTAATTCTTCTGGACTAGAACTTAAATCTCTACAACAAGCAGTTGGGGAAGGAGAAGCACTAATGTTTGAATTTTTTTTCAAATGCATGTTTTAATAATTTAAGCCTTTGTTCTCTGAGTTCTGTCTTTGTGCCTTGGGCAAATACTGGGCCTCAGCAAGACTTCCTTCTCTCAAAACAGGAAGAAATAATACTTTTCTCATAACATGACCATGAAAATGTGAAAAAGTATTGGTGGCTCAACAGAAATAGCTCAAAGCTATCAGCAGGTGATAGAACAAATTTATTTTACCTCATTGTATTGATTAATTTTTCATTAACTTGACTCAAGTTAGGGCTATCTGGATCAAAGGTATTTTAATTGAGAAAATGTCCTTCCTCAGATGGGCCTATAGGCATTTTCTTAATTAATAATTGATGTGGAAAGGCCCAGTCCTCTGTGGATAGTGCCATTCTTGGGCAAGTAATCCTGAGTTTTGTAGAAACCAAGCAAGATGAGTCATGGAGACATGGTCTCTGCCTCTAGGTTCTTGCCAAGCTTGAATTCATGTTTTGGCTTCCCTTAATAATGGACTGTGATTAGGATGTGTAAGTGAAATAAAACCTCTCCTCTCCAAGTTGCTTTTGATCATAGCAATAGAAAGTAAACTAACATGTGTGCAATAAGTTCTACTCCACAATAAAAAATGGAATTTTACACAGATATTGTATTGATAAATATTTAAAATGTTAAGATAAAGAATCAGACTACATACTGTATGAAGCATTTTAAAAATATTCTTGAAAACACAAACTGATGTAGGATAACAAGAAGTTGATTTTTAGTTGCCTAGAGGGTCATGAAAGATGGGAAACAATTACTAAAGAACAAAGACATCCAGAAGCAATAAGAATGTGTTATTTTGATCATGGGGATGATTCCATGTTTCACACGTCTCAAAATGCATCTGATATTATGTACAGTGTATTATATATCATATACATATATACATATGTGTATATAGGATATATTATATCTATTTATATATCACTATATAACTATCTTAATATATATATCACTGAGAGTCCAGAGTGAATATTCATTCAAGAAGATACTGAAAGCTGCAATTCAGTCTCTTTAACAGAGCTTCCCTTGGTGAAGCAATTTAGTTTATTCTTATTATATATCCAAAGTGGTTTATTTACATGGTGATTCATATTTAAAAGAATAAAAGGAAAAAAATGAAAAGTTATTTTCTGGTTCATTCTTGTGCAGTCAGCACTTTGCCCACGGTGCTCCCGTGACCTTGCTTTTTGAACCCAATCATCTGTGTTTTAACAAACCTTCCAGGTGATCCTCAGTATCAGTGATGCTTAAGGCTCTTAAAGAAGGTGGTGACTGGAATCAGAATGGTTCCCATAGGAATGTATGCTTGAATGCTTGGACTCTAGTCAGTGGAACTCTTTGGGAAGGAAGGGGGCCTTGAGAGGTGTAGCCTTATTGGAGAATGTGGGCTTTGAGGTTTCACGAGCTCACACCATTCCCAGACACTCTCTCTCTCTGTCCTTCTCTTCCTTCCTTTTCCCTCCCTCTCTCCCTCTCTTCCTTTCTCACTGCCTCTTGCTTGTGGGTCAGACTTAGGCTCTCAGCTACTGCTCCAGTGCCATGTCTGCCTAGGCACTACCGTCATTTCTAGCATAATGATCATAGACTCTAACCCTCTGGAGCTGTAAGCCCCCAAAAAAACCCTTTTCTATAAGTTTCCTGGATCATGGTGCTTTCTCACAGAAACAAAAAGTTAACTAAAATAAAGGCTGAATTGTGTTCCTATGAAATTCATGTGTCGAAATTTTATCTCCCATTGTCATGGTTTTTAGAGACAAAGCCACTAATGAAAATGGTAATTTAGAGTTAAGCGGGGTCATAAGGATGGGTCTCTAATTCCAAGAGGACTTATATCCTTAAGGAGAGGAAGGAACACTCAAGATAGCTCCCTTTCCATGCACAAAGAGGGAAGGTCATGTGAGGACACATTGAGTAGGTGGTACCTTCTAGCAAGGTGCAAAACTGGATGAACGCTGTTACACAAATGTGGTGGAGCCCATATGGTGTGACCCCAAGCATCTAAGTGCTGGACCCAGAGCTATGCATTTTGATGTTCGGCCTGATAGGTTTCAATTTTGCTTTGGTCCAGCTTTTCCTTGATTTCCTCTCATTCCTCCCCTTTGGATTAGGAATGTCTGTTCTGTACCTATCACTGTATATTTGAAAAATATAACTGAAAGACTTTGGGCTTTTGAACTGTTAACATTTTATTAAGATTTGGGGAACTGTTAAAAACTTGGGAATTCTTACAGATGAAATAAATGCATGTTGCATTATAAGATGGCCACAAGCCTTTGCATATCATAGTGGAATGGTTGTGAAAAAGAGATATACTCACAAGATCAATCCAGTCAACATTCAAACATGGAATAGGGAGGGCTTCATGAACTCCAGCTTCTATCTGAAGAGCCGTCAGTAGTTGGCTTCTTCGGAAAGGGAGAGTCAGTTATCTTTAAGGGTGTGGCCCCTGGTAGATTAATCACACTCAGGTGGATGGCTCTACGTGCAGGAGTATATAGGAGGCAAAAAATGTACAAATACAACACGAAATTGGGTATGTTGATTTGAGAGGAGTTAGAGGTGAAAATGATCAAAATTAATCGAATATTTGCATGAATATAACTCTCAAATAATGAAGTCACATATATACTTAAAGTGATGTGCTTGGGGGAAAAGCGATGTTCCAGGACGTCAAGTTAATGTGGGGAAAATGTGTGACAGACTTTGACAGGTTAATCTTAATTGTTAAGGTGACAGGATTTGAAATCAACTAGGCAACACACCTCTAAGGCATGTCTGTGAACAGTGTGACTGTGCAAAGAGAAACAAGAAAAGAGAAGAGAAAAAGAGAAACTCCCTGATGCCTACTTCTAGCCACATTCAGCAGCACATCTTCCCGCCCGAGAGAGTTAGAGTTTGTCCCAAATTAAATCTACACTACAGGTGCTAAACGAATGAGTGAAGATAGTGCTGTCAGGAATAGAAAGAACAGGGTAGACTCAAGGAATAGTCCACAGGTAAAACTGGTATGAGAGGACACTCATATAGAAACAGCAGGGAAAATAGAGAGTATATTGCTAAAGATGGAGCTGTATTCATGTCTGAGAAGATGAGGAGATGATGATAAAGCCTTGAGAGTCAGAAAGCTTCTAAAAGAAGCAGGACATTAATGTTCTTGAAACTAAATAAATCACATTGCCAGAAAGACTCCATTTAATGTCAGAAGGTTGAGTTCCAGGCAAATTAGTTCATGCTGACTTTGGCAAGGCAACAGGTTCTGGTGTTTGACTTTGCGCAGTGAGATAAGGAACGAAGCCTAGTCTCTGCGTTGGGGGATAAGAAAAAAGAAAGCCATTCCATGATATTCATTTTAACATGACCATGGGGGGTGGGGCAGACAAGTACCACAAAGCTTTTGCAGTGGAGAAGGAAAGTTGAGCTGAGCTCCAAATACAATACCAGTCAGTGGGGCCTTATAAACAAGCATCAGACTAGGCTGTTTTCATTACAAAAAAATATATTGTTCTGTAATGTCATTTTTTTACTTTATGCCATTTTTATATCATGAAATAATATCTTAATAACATACCTCAGTACACAGTCACACTTACATAGATGTGAAATTGGTAGGGCTTGCAGACTACCCTCTAGAAAAATTATGACTATCTTTTTCCATTAGAAGAACAGCAGTCATGTTTAGCATACTCTCCTACCTGTGATGTTATCAGTATTTTTCACCACCACCAATTTGAGAGGGAAAACAGAGTGTAGGGTTGTAGGCTTTAATTTGCATTTCCTAGATTATGCTTAAAGTTGTCCATGTCATTTGGCTATTAGTTGTTTATGTTCCTGATTAGAAATAGTCACATCTCTTGCTTTTTATCCATGAGGAAAATCAGGCTTTTATAAACTGTCTTAATATCAAAGACATTCATGTTTACTTACCTTCGATCTTGGTAGTATTTTCAAATAATTTTTCCAGTTATAACCAGGCCTCTATCATGGTACAATATTACTCTCATATATACATATGTGTGTGTGTGTGTGTCATAAATGACTTTTTGTCTTTTTAAGACAGGGTTTCTCTGTGTAGCTTTGTATGTCCTGCATTTGCTTTTGGACCAGATTGGCCTCAAACTCACAGCGATCATAGGACAACATTTACAAATATTAGTGTATGTGCTCTTTTTCAGGTTGACTATATTTTTAAGATTTATTTTCATTATTTTTACTAATGTGTGTGTGAGAGTGTGTACATGTGAAAGATGCTAGAGGTGCTATGGCCTCCTGGAGATATAGTTACAAGTAGTTGTGAGCTGCCTGACATGGTGCTGGGAATTGACTTTGGGCCCTCTAGAAGAGTAGCGTGTGATCTTAATCACTGCGCCATCTCTTCAGCCCCTTGACTACATAGTTTAAATACCATCAGATGCCACCATCATCAGCAACATTAAAAAATCACGATCAACTTTAAGATTTGCTCCAACTACTCTTTCACTCTTTACTTGAGCTGTTTCAATGCCAGAGAAAGATGGGTTTCTTTAAAGAACACACAGCGATAAGAACTGGGCAGCAGGTGAGCTGGAAGTTTTTCTGTGAACAGCCCAACCCTTGGGTGAATTCAGTGGGAAGAGCTACATGCCTGGTGGTAACCGGCTCCAGGCTTTGTGTTCACAGTGCCCTTTGACCTTCCTTAAACAATGGCAGTGCAGCCAGGATCTTGTCTCCCTCGCCAAGTCTCAGCTCCCATCTCTCTAGAACAGGACTGCTTTATCTGGCAGATTTTTTTCTGAGAGTCACATGACAGAATATATGCAGAGTGTTTAGTTCCATGTCCCAAATTTGGCAAGTACTCCGGAGAGCCTCCATCTTATGTTAACTGGATAACATTCCATTATTTTTTTCTGGGTGGAAAACACACATGCACACACACAGCTCTAACACCAGCCTTTTAACGGCTTGTTATGTACAGACAAAATTTTGATCTCTTTATGGAACTATAATAAAATGACAACATAATTGTAGCTACTTTGTATATTCTTCTTTCTTCCACCATTCTCCACCCCTCTTCTTCTTCCCTTCCAACCCCCTAACACTAGATAGAGAGAAAAGGGAGAGAGAGAAAATGAAAGAGATCCTGAATAAAGTCAGAGATCTGAAGGGGGGGGCGATATTATCATTAGACTACTTCCTGCGGATTAGAGATGTGGAGCTCCTGGGAGCAAGTTTAATTGTCACTGTCAGAATATCTAATGTCTTCTTCTTGTTTCTTCTTTTCCCACGACTACTTAACAAACCATGTCTTATGTTGATGTGCAGGCAATTCAACCGGCCTGCGCTTGGGGGCCTTTAGGATCCTGACAACATCCTATGTGTCCTATGTCATCACCTGCACCAAGTGCACAGGACATAACCCACCCACCAACTCCACCCTCTCTCTCTGGTCCTCTCTTGCTCTCCCTCAGTTTCTTTCTCTCTCTCTGACTTTCTCTCCTGGCACCCTCCCATCTATCCCCTCTTCTGTTTTCTCTTATGCTCCCCCACTGTCTCTCTCTGTCTCTAATAAACCTCTTTGTGTCAGACCTCTTGTGTCATGTAAGTTTTAATTATAACATTTCCTCTATATAAGGTATCCGGACTCTGTTATTTCGTTACAGTAGCAGAAACTGACCACCAGGGTGATATGAAATGGTGAATGTTAGCTCTGGTCCAAATCATACCTCTTTCGAAATCTCTGAGATAATTTTCAATGTTGGGATTCAGACAAGCGGCTGAGGTGTACATTCAACCAAAACATACCTAGGCCCCAGGTTCTCCCAGCATCCTTCAGTTCCTACCTGTCCTGAATTTCCAGCCCAGGGGCTGGGATTTTCTTCCCCAGAAGCTCTTCCCTGTATAATCCAGACATTTTTTTTGCTCTCTCTCTCTCTCTCTCTCTCTCTCTCTTGATCTCACTCTCTCTCACTCTCTTCCTCCCTCTCCCCCCTCCATGCTCTCTTCTCTCATCCCACCCCCCCCCCCAGTCTTCAGGCTTCCTCTCCCTCTGCAAGGC
>CM053766.1:23186825-23206498 GCA_028658305.1 Pachyuromys duprasi | reverse complement strand
TTTATCTATTTTGGATACATTAAATCATCTTTTTAGACCCTCCAACCTTCCTAACTTGTATTTACGAACCTTAAAGCACCCTTTTAGACCCTCTAACCTTCATAACTTGCATTTACCAACCTTAAAGCACCTTTTTATAACTTCAATACTTTCGTAGAGCCTCGTAACTTAAACTTTTGTATCCTTAAGCCTTGTATCCAATTATTTATCATGGGACACAGGTGAGGCTGCTGGGAGCAGTCACTGTCCTTTAGTTAAAGAAATGGTAAGAGGTTATATCCGAGACTTGCCTTTTCAGTCTGGTAACAAAGTAGACCAGTCCTCCCTCGGTCTGGAGACGCCCTGGACCATAGGCTGCAAAGGCATCCCTCCCCCTCTTATCCACAGAAACAGTTCGTTCATATTCTCTCCCATTCGATAAACCTCTGGCCTCTACACCCAAAATCTGACCTAACGGGCTGTATTATTCAGTAACACTAAGAGCTATCAATGAAATAAAATACCATGCTGTGTTCACAGAGAGTCAGAGCAGCCTCAATCTAAGCCGAATCCTGCCACCAGCTTTTTCTTGTCTGCCTTTCTAAGTGAAGATTGATCATCTTACCAAAGGTCCTCCTTCTTACTTAGCTTCTTTAAGTGTACACATTTTAGCATGTTTATTCTATATTATATTTCTAATATCCACTTATAAGTGAGTATACCATGTGTGTCTTTCTGCTTCCGGAATACCTCACTCAGGATGAACTTTTCTAGTTCCTACCATTTGCCTGCAAATTTCATGATTTCCTTGTTTTTAATTGATGAATAGTATTCCGTTATATAAATGTACCACAATTTCTGTATCCATTCCTTAGTTGAGGGACAACTGGGTTGTTTTCAGATTCTGGCTATTTCAAATAAAGTTGCTATGAACATGGTTGAGCAAATTAACTTGAGCATATTTTGGATATATGCCTAGGAGTGGTATAGCTGGATCTTGAGGAAGCACTATTCCTAATTGTCTGAGAAAGCACCAGATTGATTTCCAAAGTGGTTGTACACCAGCAATGCAGGAGGGTTCCCCTTTCTCCACATCCTCTCCAGCATGTGTTGTCACTTAAGTTTTTGATCTTAACCATTCTGATGGGTGTCAGCTAAAATCTCAGGGTCATTTTGATTTGCATCTCCCTGATGGCTAATGACGTTGAACATTTCTTTAAGTGTTTCTCTGCCATTCTCTATTCCTCTGTTGAGAATTCTGTTTAGCTCTGTACCCCATTTTTTAATTGGATTACTTGATTTGTTGCTTTTTAACTTCTTGAGAAAGACCTGGAGCAGACAGGAACTCCACAAGGAGAGCAACAGAATCAAAAATTCTGGGCAAAGGGGTCTTTTCTGAGACTGATACTCCAACCAAGGACCATTCGTGGAGATAACCTAGAGCCCCTGAACAGTTGTAGCCCATGGCAGCTCTGTGTCCAAGTGGGTTCCCTAGTAATGGGAACAGGAGCTTTCTCTGACATGAACTCAGTGGCTGGCTCTTTGATCACCTCCCCCTGAGAGGGGAGCAGCTTTACCAGGCCACAGAGGAAGACAATGCAGCCAGTCCTGATGAGACCTGATAGGCTAGGATCAGAGGGAAGGGGAAGAGGACTTCCCCTATCAGTGGACTTAGGGAGGGGCATGGGAAGCAATGAGGGAGGGAGGGCAGGATTGGAAGGGTATGAGGGAGGGGGCTACAGCTGGTATTCAAAGTGAATAAACTGTAATTAATTTAAAAATAATTTAAAATGAAAAAAAATTTTAAGGGAAAAAAAAGAAAACTGCATAATCACTCTACAAGTACAAACTTTAAATACTCAGTATTCCCCCAAAAATATAATGTAACAATATTTACATAGCATTTGCATTGCATTCTTATAAATAACCTAGAGATGATTTAAAAGTGTAGTAGGGGGTATAGAGCCTTTATATATGATATGGTATTGAGTACGCATGGCCTTTGATATCTACAGGGATTCCCAGACTAAGCTTTCAGGGATCTTGTGAAAAATATTTGACATTTTCTATATTTCTAACTTCAGTATTTCTATATCATTATATGCTGATTTAGTTTCTTTTATAAATCAGAATGAAACTGTGGTTTTAATAAAACTTTGTATTTTTTATTCACCTTGAAAAAAAAAGAGATAAGAGACTTAGGAGTACAAAGTGAGTTAAGATATGTGGGAACCATTTTCTGGGGTCTTAAGAATTTAGAAATTTAGTAAGGCAATTTTTGGCTTGTGAATGTGGCCAGAATTTTTTGTAACAGAGTCCATTGCAGAGAGGGAGAGAGCGTGCTTGTTTTGAGGGTTGAGCGGTAGCGGGTCTACCTGGCCCAAAGCGAAAACCATGTGGTAGAATTGGCTCTGACTAAAATTTAGAACCAAATTAACAGAGAGATGGTTTCCACATACCTCCAAAAGTGGTCTAGAAAAAGGTGTTTGCTTTGAAGCAGCAATAGAGTGCAGTAGCAGAGTAGCAGTAGAGTGCAGTGGTCACGTGAGGCAGTGAGGTGGTCCTGGCCCCAGGGAGAGGTGAGCAGCCAAGAAGCAGCTGGTGGCAGGATCTGGCTTAGATTGAGGCTGCTCTGACTCTGTGAACACAGCATGGTAGAGGGGGCAGAGGGATGGGACTTTGAGAAAAGAGAAATAAGGAGTGGTATTTTATTTCATCGATAGCTCTTAGTGTTACTGAATAATACAGCCCGTTAGGTCGGATTTGGGGTGTAGAGGCCAGAGGTTTATCAAATGGGAGAGAATATGAACGAACTGTTTCTGTGGATAAGAGGGGGAGGAATGTCTTTGCAGCTTAGAGTCCAGGGCGTCCCCAGACAGAGGGAGGACCGGTTGCAGACACAAGTCAGAGAGAAAGAGAGAAACTAAGGGAGAACAGAGAGAACCAAAGAGAGAGACAGAGAGAGAGAGGGCGGGGTGGCAGGTAGGTTATGTCTCACGCACCTGACACAGGTGAAGACACAGGATGCAGATGGTGACACAGGGTGTTGTCAGGACCGTAAAAGCCCCTGGGGGCAGGCCAGTTGAATTGCCTGTATGCCAATGGAACACCATGACCAACAGCAACCAACAATCTACCCCACCCCTTGGGACACTAGCGTTTATACACCCTCTGAAAAGTCGCCAGAATTCCGAATGTGCCCTGCCAGAGCACAAGGCAAATCACAGTCAGATGCTGGGAGGCAGCCCCATTTCCCCACACCTGTGATTAAAACAAAAGCACATTCTTATACTATTTCTGTGTTTTTAAAGGAACCAAAATTCTCACTACACACAATTACTATTTTTGGTCATCCCCATGACGCTTTTTTAAAAATTTATTTATTTTTATATCAATCACAGGTTAGGTACTTTGCATCCCAGGCGTAGCCTCCTCCCTCGTTCCCTCCCACCCTCCCACTCCCTCCCTCATCTCCCTCCTCCCCGCCCCCTCCAAGTCCACCAACAGGGGAGGACATCCTCCCCTTCCATCCAACCCCAGCTCATCCTGTCTCCTCAGGGCTGGCTGCAATGTCCTCCCCTGGGATCTAGCCAGTCTGTCATTCCCCGGCATGTATGGGGGAGGGTCAAAGAGTCAGCCATTAAGTTCATGACTGAAACAGTCCCTGTTTCCCTCACTAGGGTCTTCAGTCTGACAACGAGCTATCATGGGCCCCATCTGAGCGGTGGTTCCAGGCCACATCCACACATGGTCCTTGATTGTAGAAACCGCCCATAACGCTTTTTAATCATAAGAAACTGTTAAAAATGGACTAATCTACCCACTGAACAACTTTAAAAGACAAGTATTACTATGGTACCATAAATTATCCCTTACATGAGTAAGTATAAATATGCAAAGATACTGAGGTATGTGTGGGGTGGATGTGGGAAAGCAAATGTAAACTTGCTTTCCCCTGAAAGAGAACAGTGAGGCCTAGGACCCACAGCAGCTGCTAATGGTTGGAACACTTCTTGCTTAATAAATAGTGTTGGATATCATGTGGCATGTGGGTTGCTTACACACACAAAATAATAACAGAAATTTGATTAGTTTGATTTAAATTCCTTCAAAATATGAAAATGGTACTGGAAGTTAAAACAATATTTATTCTTTCCTGTGTCAACTTTTGAAGTTTCAAGACAAAATATCCACTTCCTGATTATCTTGTTTTCAGAATCTAGAAAATGGAAATGAGAGGCAATTTCTGACTCTTCCTGAAAAACAAAAGGTCAATGGTAAAATGTGTTTCAGTTCCTCACAGTACCCACAAATGTTGCCGTTGTTGCCCTTATCACCTGGCTTGCCCATCTTACCTAAAGCCCCCTGAGGCTTTTTTTTTAGATTTATTTATTTTACATATATGAGTGCTAGAGGGCATCATATCCCATTACAGATGATTGTAAGCCACCATATAGTTGCTGGAAATTGAACTCAGAACCTCTGGAAGAGCAGACCTTGCTCTTAACCACTGAGCCATCCCTCCAGCCCACCCCCTAGTCTTTAATAGCTCATTGATGTTGCATTTTGTCACCATGCACTGATTGGCCCTACTCCGTGCCCTCCAGTGGATGAGGGGAAGACTCATGACTCAGCCTCTGGCATCTTAGCACCTAGTGAAGGGTCAGGAGCTACATAGACACTCACCGCATCCCCTCCACGCACAGCTGTGAATAAGACACCCTCAAAGTGAAGACAGTAGTTTAGAATGATCTGTCCATGTTGGCCTTCCTCATTGCTCTGGTTCTTCTTCACACCAATGAAGACTTGTAATTTCTCCAGACACATTCAGCACTTCAGCACAGACTCTTCCCAACTCTCATCTGGAATCCCAGGGAAGCATATGGAGAAATGTGATTATAGTCTTTTTGGTCTTTATTAGAATTTTTTTTTCAGATCAGTAAATCCATATCTAAACAAGAATGCTGTGCTAGCTAGTCTTTTGTCAACTTGACACAAGCTAGAGTTATCTGAAATGAGAAAAACTCAATTAAGAAAATGCATCGCTGAGATGCAGCTGTAAGGCATTTTCTTATATGCTGATTGATGGGGATGGGCCCAGCCATGGTAAGTAACGTTCCCTCCACAACACACACACACACACCACATAAATTACCCCAAACAAGCCAACCTTGGTCCCTCTCATCCCATTTGTTCTCTTCTGCACCACTCAGACTCAGTCCTAGATCAACACGCATGATTCAGAGCTCCACCTGAGAATGTGTGTTTTCATTTTTCAGGTGGCAACACACCTAGTTGAAAAGTATGCCTACATAGAAACACAGTAGCACACAGAAAATGCCAATCCTGCGGTACACTCATTAAAATCACTGCCTTCCCACAAAGTTGCAGCAACCCAGAATCTGGTGCTTGAATTAGCTTTCTCAGAGTTTTGTTCTTTGTTTGTTTGTTTTGGTTTTTTTTTTTAAATCTTATTTTTTGTTTTTAAAACCTATCTCTGTAAGTGCAGAAACAGCAATGATAGAATTTCAAAAGGAAATATCTTTAAACTGCCACAAACACTTTTTAAACACGGAACATTTGTTGCAATGGGTGAAAACTGAAGGGTTGTTATTTTGGTTTGCCATCATCTGGTATTCAGAACCCAGCTCCATGCCGTAATCACTTTTTAGTGAATGGATGAATGAATAAATGAATGAATGCAAATGTAATCATTTGCTACACAGAAAACTGCTTTATATTTGAGAACATCTGTCTATAAAAATTCTCTTATGCGTAGCCCTGTGGCAGTTCTTCTAATCAAATTATAGACCTCCTGTTCAGAAGTAAGTAAATCTTCCAGTTTTTCATCCGATCCAAACATCATTGAGTATGAATGAGGTTTTTATGTGAAGTTGCAATGGAGAAAAATATTTCCTTCTACCTTTCTAGAGTCTCTGCTTTAGTCACTAGCTAAAGGTAAATTTAGAACAGAAAAGCAGATGATTGACACATATATCTCAGCTTTGAAGGGAGAGCGTAGAAGGTGAACGACCCAAGAGGTGGAGGGAAATTCAGCCTTGAAGACTTCTGTCAGCTAAAACAAAGTCAAGGCTTGCAGGGGGTAAAGATGAGTTGGGAGGAAAAGTAAGGGGTAGAGAACAACATAGCACATATGTTGCCCATCACCTCCAGAGTGCTTACCAAGGAAAAACGCACAGATTGATAGCATTCTGGACTCATTCTTTTTAAATGACCCATCTTAGCTCCTCAGTGACTGTCCCTGCCCATCTGTGAGCACCACTCTTCCAATAACTGTATATTTCCAGCTTCATGTTTGGATGAAGCTCCTGAATTACAGTGACCTTTAAAAAGACCAGTGGTTTTTTTCAACTGCTTTCATTGCCTACGTTCTGAAAGTAAGCTAGACAGGAAGTAGCTCATGTGCTCTGGAAACTGACATAACACAGATCACAACCACATCCCACTTATTACCAATTACGGGAATGTATCTCCTTCATTAACATTTGTTGGCACCATTTCTTTAGGCCAGAAGATGGGAGAAAAATGGCTGGAACATCAATTCCTGAGTGCCTGGAGTAAAAGCCAGACCCATGCCGCGCAGCCTGGAGCTCCTGCTTTCCACTCCTGACTGCTCGACTCTCCAAGACACTTACTACTTGACAAGGCTAATCTGCAGGGTGGTTCTGGTGGCAGAGTGAAGGCCATAGCTATTTGAGGGAGGTTTGTGGTGTAGTTGTCTCATAAGGCAAAGGGAGTTAGTACCCAGTGGTACAAAGACATAGTTACTAACAAAAGTCTAAGGTGAAAAAAAAAAAAAAGCAGGAGACACCTTTCCCTTTAGATCCCACCCTACCATCTTAGTATTCAGAAACACAGCCAAGGAAGAGAGGCCAGTCAATAATAGAATTTGGTTAGCTAAACTGAGTTTAGAATACTTGCATTAGTTGTTTAGCCCAGCCTGTATTTACTGAATTCCTACGACATTTGAGACCCTTGGAAGATATAGTAAGGAGGCGTAAAGTAGAGGTCATTGAGAAACTAATTACATAATTTAGGAGTATAAAATAGGAGTTGAAGCCAGGTAGTGGTGGTACAAGCCTTTAATCTCAGCAGGCAAGCTGATCTCGTTGAGTTCAAGACCAGCCTTGTCTATGGCTTAAGTTCCAGGACAACCAACACTACACTGTGAAACCCTATCCCAAAAGAAGAGGAGGAAGAGGAGAAGGAGGAAGAAGTTGTTGAATGGAAGAATGGAAGGCAGGGGAGGATTTTCACTACTAGGAGGATAAAATGGTGGGCTCTCAGTGCTCTGAGGCATGCAACAGTTAAGGTTGGCAAAGGTCAAAAGACCTTGAAGGTAGTTCCAACTTTTGTTTTAAATCTTGGTAACAGCAGGGTGCATGGTTGCACAGGTGTGTGAACTACAGAATAGTAAATGATCCTGAGGACGGTCAGAAGTTATCTTTGTGTATAAAACTATGTTTCCTGATAGTCCCATTAGGCTAGAGTCCTTAACTGAAAAAAAATCAGTTTAAAGAATGTGTTTTAAAACACACATGAAAAGTAAATGCAATAGAATGAGTCCTTATGTCCCTATTTCCCAGCCTCAATAATGAGATAGTCACTTTCCATACATAACATACATAGCTTATCCAATCTCCAGTGGATAAGCTCAAACCAAATTCTAAGCATCACTATAAATACTTCAAGTATATGGGTTTTTTTTTTCCTACTCCTGTGTTTGTGTGGTAGAGAATGCTTGAAAATGTTAACATGAATATGCGCACATGTGTGTTTACACGTGCACTCCTGGTTTACACATGTTCCTGGTCTTCTTAGCTTAGCTCTGCCAAGGGGCCATCTGGCTTCTGTTTGAATGTTTCTTTTCTTCCTTTCTTTCTTCCTCTTTTTTTTTTTTTTTGAGACAGGGTTTCCCTGTGTAGCTTTGGATGTCCTGGACTTGCTTTGTGGACCAGACTGGCCTGGAACTCAGGGAGATTTGGATGTCCTGGACTTACTTTATGGACCAGACTGGCCTGGAACTCAGGGAGATCTGCCTCCCTGAATACTGGGAATACATGCATGTGCCACCATGTTCAGCTTGTTTGAACATTTCTTCTAACAGAAACTTTACAATCTTTGGGTCAATTGTCCTGAAAAAAAGGCTGCAGCTGTTTGAAAATGGCTAATAATGATACAAAGTATTTTATTAAATTTAGCAACTTCTACCAGCTTTTCTCAAATGCTTTTCTCAGCAAAGTCTATCTCTTTAAATGTCTATTGACATCATACGTTGTGGAAAGTTCTAATAGATCGGGCTTACTAGAGCAAAAAAAACAAAATCAAATAAAAAATATTTGAACTCATTAAATTATTTGATTGACTGGGAGTAGGCAGTACAATGAAATTGACACACTCTAAGAAAGGGATACTGTGAAAATGAGGCCAATGGTACTAAGAAACCCCCAACCATTCAGCTGTCTTCTTCTCTAGGCCTATCAAATCATGTCCTGTGGGAATACTGCAAAGCAATGCACAAAAATACTAAAGAGTATGAGATCAGCCTCAGTTGTCTTTCCTCAAAACACTGTTCTTCTTGACATGTGAGATGATTTCTCACTAGCCTGGCTTTGTGGTATAAGCTAAGCTGGCTAGCTATCAAGTTCTGGGCACTTGGCTACCTCTGAATCTCCAAAGATTACAAGGACAATGGGCTTCTTTAGGTGGGTTCTGAAAATTGAACTCAAGGTCTCATACTTTCACAGAGCATCTCCCTAGGCCTGGCATATTTACTCTGAAATAACAACAATACAATACCACAACTCTGTACCAAAATTCAAAGTATTATCTTACTTAATTATCATAGCAATCAATGCAATGAGTACTGTTCTTATTTAACAGAGATGAAAACTGGGATTCTAGAGGGATGAACAAATTCCAACAGAACTCAAGTTCAGGACAGCTGCAACCCAAAGCCTATGTTTTATTTCTGTTAATTATGTGTCTACAGTACCTACATGATTGGTAGCCTCACTAAGCGAATGAGCATAGACTTAATTTCTCTGGGACTGATTTACCTCCAGAGTCAAATATTAAATAATGCAAACTCTATTCTACAACAACATGGAATCTAAGAGAAAATTGAGGAGTTTCAGTGGGAATAGGCAGAATCTCTTTTAAAAGTCTGAACCTGTGTTCTGGCCAAAACTTATCTACACATGGAGCATAAAGAAGAGTCCTCAGTTTTGAAGGTCTTGAAGGAAATTTCAACATATTTGGATTACTTTATATCACCTATTTCTTTTTTTCCTTTGTTTTAATTTTTATTTTTTAATATCAATTACAGTTTATTCACTTTGTATCCCAGAAGTCCCTTCCTCATTCCCTCCCAATCCCACTCTCCCTCCCTCTTCTCCTCCCATGCCCCTCTCCAAGTCCACTGATATGGGAGGTCTTCCTCCCTCTCCATCTGACCTTAACCTATCAGGTCTCATAAGGACTGTCTGAATTGTCTTCCTCTGTGGCCTGGTAAGGCTGCTCCCCCATCAGGGGGGAGGATACCACCTATTTTTATGGATGGAAATTTGGTTGTGGTAGGTAGCCATGACTAGCCATTTTTGAAACCTAAACTTCAGATATTAGCACGCCTTGCTAAGATGGGGTTTTCTAAGTTGATCTAGCACTGAATATCGGATAACTTTCAAAGCCGGTGTTGAAAGAATGTGGGAAAATTAGTGAATCAATCATTCATTCATAAATATTACAATCAATCAGTACTCAGATTTTTTTTTAGAGCTTGTAGAACTGGATACAAAGTTCTCCTATGCTTGCTACTCTGCTACAGTTTTGTTGTCGTTGTTTGTTTTGTTTTTAATTCCAAAACATATGGTGCTGTTAAAGGAACCTCTCAGAAAGCTGGCTGGGATTTAGAGCATGCTCCGAGAAAAACTGAGCCTGTGAGTCTTCTCTGCTTCTGCTACATGAAATGAATCTACTATAGAACATTATGATGCAATTCAACATGCCAACAGAGAAAGCAACACAGTAATTCTGTTGATGGCATCCAGAGGCCAGTGAGTAGCCTTCATTGGCTAAGGATTGCTATGACACTTCTCAGAGGCAGCTTTTGTAAGGGTTGGTGACATGTGTTTATAAATTTATTTGCAAATGCATACAGAGTGGGTTGATGTTGTCTTTGGTAGTTAGTGATTTGCAGTTACCTGTTAGAGGTACTAGCATTGGCTCCTATGTCAAGAAATTAAACAGTTGTTAATGAAATAAAAAGCTACATTGAGAAGAAAAGGCAATTTCTTGTTTTCTCCCTAAGGAAGGATATGTCTTCTAGAACGTTATTTTTACCATAAACATAACTTTCTGAAGTTGCTTTTATTTGTGTAAAAATTGTCAAACTGTAAAATGGGAAAATCACAAAAAGAAAGAATTGGGATTTTAATTTATCATCTTACAATACCTGTAGTTACCGTGTTAAGTATTATATTGGTATCCACCTGAAGTACAAATTCAGGCTTGTAAATGCCATTTTGTATGGAATAGACTAACAAAATCTTGTAAAGAAATAAGATGTGCTGATGAGATGTAAACGAGGTCAGTGTTGACTTGCATTTTAAGTATGACCCTAAACACCCATTTGCTGAAGGCTTGATTGCCAGCACGTGGTGTTATTGGGAAGTGAGAAATGGTGGAACCTTTAAGGTGGGAACTAAAGAATAAGTTAAGATATTAGGGGGCACACACTCAAAGGGTGCTTTGGGGACCTCTCTCTGTGCTTCTCAACCACCTTGAGGTGACTTTACCACATACCATCTGTGATCAAATTCTGTCTCATCACAGGCAAGAGGAGCAAGTTACTATTGACTGAAACAGAGACAAAACAAATCTTTTCTACTGTTGTTATCTCACTGCTGTGTTTTAGAGCCATGAAGCTGACTAACACAATTGTGTACCACATTCTTCTCTCTGGCTGTCAGGCTTTAATTTCAGTTTATAAGCAAGCAGATGATTGGCTCACAGATGGTTGAAGGTGCCACACACAATACATTTTCTAAAACTACCACAAATATATTATGCTAATTGTGCTTACTTTTTAGATGTGACTAGTCATGATTACCCTAAATTTTCAACCCATATGGGACAGTGCAGAATAAATGTGATAAGAAGGTTCTACAACTGGTAAACGAAAAGGTAAACCTGCAAAAGTCCTGGACTTTTTCAATTTAATATATTTTGGTTCTACTGACTATCACATTCAAACTTCTCAATAGAAGCCAGAGTGTCAAAGACAATTTCGTGTGGAATTTAAAAATGACACTATCACCAGCTCCAAACCAAGACATTCACTCTTATAAGAAACTCAGCAAACAGCTCAGGTCTGTGTGTGCCGAAGTTCAGAACTGACGGCTGTGCCTCCTGACGCTTCAGACGCCTTTTTCTCATGGGTCTTTATAGAAAGATGCTTCCATCCAAACCAGGTTTATTTCATGCAACACTGTCTATCAGCTAAGCCCCTGTAGAGTTTTGCATTCAGTCCTTAGGCATATATGATAACTGCAAAAATAAGAGAGCAATTAGAAAGAAGGAAGTAATTATTTTTTATTAGAGAGTATTATCATGATTAGACTCCTTGGTTCCCAGTCATCAAGAGGTGTGGTTTATACCATTTATTTTTAGCAAAAATTGAGCAAACATCTCTTCCTACTTTGTGGCTTTCTGTGCATTCATAGACCTGACTCACACTTGAAGTATTTTACATGCAGAGATAAGTCCAGGGCAAGAACAGCAGGACATCCTGAGTGCCTGTGGCACCGCTTGGGACACCTGGGAAAACAGCCTATGTATTTGGGTCACCTGAGAAAATGGGGTTTGGATTGTTATGGTTGTTCATGTGTTTTGTTTTGTTCTTTCTTTCTTCAGAAAGACTATGTGACTGGACTATAAGATGCAGACGTTGAAGAAGTCAATTTTCCCTAACAATCTTCTCTGGCTCTAAGACCAAACCTAACAGTGTGATGACAAACATTGTCCAGAATTCCAGTGTCCATTGCCTTGTCCAGTGTTGACTCACTTCAATGTTTAAGCCCAGGTTAAAAATAAACATGGCTCTACTCCAGTCCCCCTGTCTATAATTTTTTAAATGGTATTTGTTTGTTTGTTTGCGGTGGGGGTGGCACAGTAATCCTGTGAAGGTTCAAGAATAATCTGCAGAAGTCAGTGCCCTCTGTCCACTACGTGGGCCCCAGGGATCTGACTCAGGTCATCAGCCTTGGCGGCAAGTGTCTTCACCCATTGACCCACCTTGGCAGTCTTTGGTTCGCCTTTTTGGGTCGTTAAAATTAGTTTCCTGTGAACTAAGTTCTTATTTGATGACACTAAAAATGTTCTTTCCACAAAGAATGTTGCTTACAAATATACCTGTCATAGGTTCTTATCAATTAAAAAAAAATCAGGTGGAAAGAAAAGAAAGTCTGTTATAAATGCCAAGAACGGAACAAGGGTCACAGGAAACACAGTGTGATATTGAAGCACTTAATTATCATTCCAGGCTCCAAGCAAGATTGTTCAGTGGTGACTAAGAGACAATGTGATAGCTTTGCTCCAGGCACAGGAGGTCTCCTATCATTAAAGGGAAAACTCCCAGCCATGACCAACCCCCAAACCTCTGCTTAGCCCTGATGTGGCCAGGGCTCTCTCTCCTAGTTATTAGCTAGTAAGGACACTACCTGTAGGTTCAGGGAGGGCAGGTTTAATGGGACCTAGATACTGAGGTCAAAGAAGAACAATGACCTGGTTGATGTTCCAAACTGGAGACTCATTCAATGTATAATCTCAATGAGATGTCATTCAGGTCAGGGGCTTTTAGTTCAGACAGCCTCACCAGAGACATTTATCTAGTGAGCCCAGGAGACATTTCAGGGGAGAAAGAGAAAGCTCGGGGTCAGTCCCTGGGAGACCGTGACAATTTTCTATGGAGTTCTTCTTAGACTCCAACAAGAATCCAACTGGACCCTGGTGGGCTTCATGGGCTGTTGTTTAGATGCTCCCAGGGCTAACACCTTAGATTCCAGAATATCTGTATGAACTATGTGAGGTAAGAGGGTATGATCTTCACATTAAGACTTACACACACACACACACACACACGTGTTATTTCTAACCTGACGTTACCATGTGGCAAAGACAGTAAGTGCATAACCCCCCACGGCTGTCCTGTGATTTAGTGAGCACTGCAGCACAGGTTTCCTTTGACCAATCCAGTTCCTGCAGCAATCTATCACTCTACCATGGTAGAGGAAACAAGTTGAAAAAGAAAGTCATCTGTCCTAGTGATTCTTTGGCTAGAGGTGTGATCAGTACCTTAAAGTTCATGTCTCTGCTCTCTGGTGGAGAAAATAGCTACTTGAAACCCAAAGGCAAATGCAATGACTTCAAGATAACTGTGCAGCAAACAGTTGGAATTCACTGCATGGTTTGTTTAAATGTGACTGGCACTGAATAAATCAAAGCTAAGATGGGCAATTAGAAAAGTGACCTCTGCCTCCTCTTCAGACAGCCCCACTGAAATAAAGTTGTTGTTGAACTCTACATCTGATGTTAAGTGGGAAATTTCCAGAGATTTGACATATAAAATACAAAACCTAGTGAAGACCCACAGTCTCTGTGCTTGCTGAATTATATTTCAACCAAGGAAGATACATTTTTTTCTTCATTTTAGTTTGCTTAGTAATTTTTAATGTATAAGTTCCTTAATTGCATTTTGAACTAAAGCATTTATATAGTGCTTTATATATAACCTATAAAATATATACATATTGCCTTATTTAAACGTAACCAAGAGATGGTTGAATAATTAAGGATAAAGAAGTCAGAACCCCACGGCAGCTCAGTCTCCAAGTGGGTTCCCTAGTAAGGGGAACAGGGGCTGTCTCTGACATGAACTCAGTGGCTGGCTCACCTCAGGGGTAAGCAGCCTTACCAGGCCACAAAGGAATATGATGCAGCCAGTCCTGATGATACCTCATACATAGCTCAGGGTCAGAGGGAAAGAAAGGAGGACCTTCCCATCAGTGGACTTGGGAAGGGCCATGAGAGAAGAGGGAAAGAAGGTGGGATTCAGGGGGGGGGGTGGCAAAGAAGGGGGCTTTAGCTGGGATACAAAGTGAATAAACTGTAATTAATAAAAAATAAATTATAAAAAAGTGTGTATTCAAGAACTCTAAACTACCAAATGTTATGGATGAAATCTAAAACAACTCTGAGATTCTGCACCTAGTGCCCTGTTTGCTGCTCCATATTTCTCACTTTCGGTCATTTTCCTACATGTTTTGTTGTCAGCTAATTTCTACTTCTGCACTCTAATCACTGCAAGATGAAGCTAGGCAGTGGTTACCAAAGCTACGTTGTTTTCCAAAGTTCTCATTTAATTCAATTCCCACAGGTTTATTAAATTCTACCCACTCTGCATTGACAAGCTAGGGTAATACTGTAGATGAACAGCCCTGGAACCAGAATGCTGGTGCTGAATGTCAGCCCCACTGCTTTGCTAAAAGAGCGACCTTGGCCTGTTTCCTATGCTTACATTTCCTCCATCTGCTTACAAGGCATAATAACATTAGACAGTGTAGGGTTGTTATGATATGACTCACAGTGTAGGTGATATGACTCACTTGAAGCATGAGGAATAATAACTGAGTCATTTACTTATTTTGGTTTTTCAAGATAGGATTTCTCTGTGTAGCCTTGGCTGTCTTGGACTCTCTTTGTAGACAAAGCTGGCCTCGAACTCACAGAATTCTACCTGCCTCTGTCTGCCTGAGTGCTGGGATGACAGGTGTGCACCAATACACCTGGCTAACTGAGTCTTAACTAAAATTCAAATCAAGTTACTATTACGTGGAAAGACAAAGATAACTCCAGAGCATGCAGGGGGCTAGTAAGTGCCACAAAATAGGTATTAACTGTTCTATCTAAAAAACAGGAGCCAGAAAGAGCCTTTTAGAGAATGTCTATGAGTATCCATGGACTGTATAGATTAGAACAGGCGGAGACAGTGGAGGTTTCAGAAATAATGGTGGGTAAAAATAGCATGTTATTCAATGGTTCTTCAAAGCAATGCAGGGTTTTGTGCCATGTTTCAGAAGTGGAACCTGAAAAAAGAAGAATTTCCCTTTTTTTTTTTTACCCCAACCAAGCACTGACTTGAAGAGCAGGACTTTTTCACCCATGCTTGTATGGTGATATCAGCAAATTTCAAGAAGAAAAATATAGCATTCCTGTAGAGGACACCACAGTGCCTGGGTTTACTGTGATCTCCCATTCAGTTCTAACTTACCTAAGTCGAATAGTTCCCTGGAGCCCCTCTCTGCCTCTTGTCTACCTCTGCCTTCCATCTCAGCCGTTCTCTACCATAGTCTTCTTCCTAATGATATTGTCTAAAAGATAATTAAGACATGTACACTCATTTTGAAAAACTACAAAATGGCCTGTAGTTAACGATATCTGACAACAAATAAAAATCAGACTAGCATAAGCACAACTTATGTTGTTAATGTTCTTGTGAACTAGCTTTCATGCAATTTCAGACACATTAATTTGATCATTCTTTAGACCTTCAGGTTTGATGTTGCTGTTTTATGAAGGGGTACAGTGAGACATAGACAATTTTCCTGATTAAACTCCAGGAGTAAGCAACTGAGACAGTGAAAGGGCTCAAAGTTGGTCTTTGGCTGAGTTAGCAGCACAAAAGGTGCCTTCTACTTATATTAGACTGATGGTCCAGTGGTTTCCCCTTGGGGCTTACAGACAAGCTATAGAAAGCTTAGGAAACACATAGCAGTAGCCTGGGCAAGGCCTTCAATTTTAATCTTAGCAGCAGTAACTCTATCAAACTATCCAAAAATGTGTGTGTACATATATGTGTGTGTGTGTGTGTGTATGTGTATATTTATATATATATGCATTTGATGTCTATACCTTGAATATATAACGTCCTTGCAGTTAGGTGATAAGAAGATGATTTGACAGAAAATGGGGCAGGCCCAGGGAGTACACATAAACTGACCCATGGAACATAGGGAGCTCACAAATTGATATAGCAGACACTTTACTCAGAGAGGCCAGAACTGACACAGAACCGAAAAAGATCCTCAGAGGAAGACAAAAAAAAAAAAAAAAATAGAGTCTTCTGCACTGAAACAAAACTTACAACCAAAAAGTGACACAATTTTGGGATGAAAGGACTGAAAAGGGCATTTCAATCGAGTGGAACTAGCAAGCAGGCATAGCTATGCTAATTGAAAAAATAGACTTCAAACCAAAAATAAGAGAGATAAAGAGATTGGTTCATATTCATCAAGAAAACACACCCCCACACAATCCTAAAAACAGATCCTCTTAACTTCATAAAGCAAATGCCATCAGATGCAAAGCCACAGGCTGATCCCACACAATGACAGCGAGTGACTTCAATATTCACTGTCACTGACAGATAGGTCATCTGGATAAAATAAACCGAGAAACACTGGAGTAAAATGACACTATAAACCAAGTGGACCCAACATACATTTATTAAATGTTCTATCCAAAAACTAAAGAATAAACACTCTTCTCAGTAGGTCATGGAACTGTCCCCCAAATTGATCACATATTAGGATATGCAGTGAGCCTCAACAAACAGGAAAATAAAAAAAAATGCCTTGTATTTTATGTGACCACCATAGAATAAATCTAGATATCAACAGCAACAGAAACTACAGAAAGCACACAAACTCATGGAAATTAAACAACATGCTGCTGTCAGATGTGGTGATATACCTCTAATCCCAACACTGGGGATGAAAGCCAGGTGGATCTGTGATGTCAGTCTTGTCTAGATAGTGAACTCCAGACCAGCTAGGGCTATATAGTGAGACTAGACTGCCTTAATATATATATATATATATATGAACAGCAAGTCACTGAAGAAACCAAAAGGAAAAAATTTTAACTACTAAAATTGAGTTAAATAGAAAATGCAACATATCTAAATTCATGGGATTCAACTTTTAAATACTCATGTATATACGTGTTTTGCCCACATGTATGTGTGTGAACTGCATGCATTCCTAGAATCTGAAGAGGTCAGAAACTGAGTTACTGATGGTTGTCAACTACCAAGTGAGTGCTGGGAACTGAACCTTGGCCCTCTGCAAGGGGAGAATAAACTCTCTAGCACCGAAGACAATAGTTCTAAGAGGAAAGGCACTTACATAACTAAGTACCTACCTCAAAAAGGGGGGGGGGGATCTCAAATAAATAACCTTAAAGCCTTAGAAAAATAAAAACAATCCAAACTGAAAAAAAAAAGCAGTAGACATGATGAAATAATAAAATATTAGGGCAGGAATTAATGAAATAGAAACAAAAAATACAAAGAATTAATGAAAAGGAAAGTTGGTTCTTTGAAAAGATAAACAAGATTAACAATGCTTATCCAAATTAATCAAAAGAAGAAAGGAACAACCCAAAATTAATAAAGGAAATAGAAAAATGTCTAGGTATGTATGTTATACCAAAATTTAACCAAGATGAAATAAATATTTAAATAGCTCTATTAATAAGTAGTGAGATCAAAGCAGTAATAAAATGTCTCCTAAATAAACAAGCCCAAGTGTAGATGGATGGATTCACTGAAGAAATCTACTAGAACTTGAGCAAAGAACTAACACCAGTACTATGCAAATTAGTCCATAAAAAAAGAAAACATCTAAATCTTGTTTTAATCAAGCCAGTATTATCCTGTTATTAAGCCAGAAAATGGCAAACCTAAATAAATAAATACACCGATAGGTAGGTAATCAAATAAATGAAAATTACAAACTTTTCTCCCTGATTAATATAGATATAAAAATTATCAATGAACTTATGGCTAACAAATTCAAGATCACATAAAAAATATAATTCAGCATCAAAAGTTTGTTGTTCTTTTTATTCTGGAGATATAGGGATGATTCAACATACATAAATCACTAAATGTAGTTAATCACAGAAACTGCTTCAATAAGCGTAGAAAAATCCTTTGACAAAGATCAAAATCTTTGATACAATTTATGGAGAAACTAGGGATGGAGGAATCTTACCAAGACACAATGAATATTTTATTTTGAGAATCTGAGTGGCCACACTTGTACCTGACCTAAGTGTCAATGCTTTGAGTTTTTCTCCATTTAGCAGAGTGTTGTCGATAGGTTTGCTATAGAAAATGCTAAATGTTTATAGTACCATGCTAAATGGAGAAAGACTCAAAGCATTGACACTTAGACCAAGTACAAGAGGAGCCATTCTGTCCACTCCTATTCAACGTAGTACTTGAAATATTAGTTAAAGGAATGAGACAAGAGAAGAAAATAAAAGGGATACAAACAGGAAAAGAAGTCATATTTACAGATGATATGATCCTATACATAAGAGACCCTAAAAGCCGCTTGAAAGTAATAAACACTTCGAGAAAAGTGGCAGGACACAAAAGCAACTTACAAAAATTAGCACTCTTCTTAAATACCAATGACAGACATCCTGAGACATCAGAGAAATAGTCCCATTCACAGATACCCTCATAATACATACATACATAAAATTAAATATCTGTGACTAACCCTAACCAATGCAGTTTCAATCAAAATATCAGTAACATACTTCACAGAAATAGAAAAAAAGAAAAAAAGAAAAAATGTATAGAAGAAAAGATCAAGGACAGCCAAAGCTATCCCAAGCAAAAAGAAAACTGTGAATGGAGGAATCACCATACCTGGTTTCAAATTATATTACAGAGCTACAAAAATAGAAACAGCGTGTACTGGCACAAATGCAGACACATACATAAGTAGAACAGAATAGAAAACCCAGACATAAGCCAACACAGCTACAGCCACCAGAGTTTTTACAAAGATGCCAAAAATACATATTGGAGGAAGGTAGCATCTTTAACAAATGTTGCTGGGGAAAACTAGATTTCAACATACAGAAAAATGAAACTGGATTCTTATCTTTCACCCTGCACAACACTCAATTCTGAATGGATCAAGAACCTCAACAGAAGACCTAACACCCTGAGTCTTACATAGAAAACAGTTGGAAGTCTGTTTCAACATGTGCATAGGTAAAGAGTCATTGAGGGTTGGTCTGGTGCTGCTGTGTATGCAAATGCTAAATACTGGCCCCCAAGATCTGGCTGCTGTTTGTTCTCACATACACCAAGTGATGATATGTAAACTTTGTTCCCCAATATTGTCTGACTGGTTAAATAAAGTTGCTGACAGCCAATTACTAGGCAGAATAGAGGTAGATGGAAGTTCCATTCCCAAGCTTGGAGTTTCAGGTAGGGACCACAAGAGGAGAGACAAAGAGGTGTAAGAAGAAGAAAGAAGTGACCTTGGAGTAGTGTGGACCATGAGCATTTGACCATGAGGGCAGGCCTGATGGAACAGAAGCAGCCCAAACAGAACATATGGCAAGTAATATTGGGGTACATAGCTGGAAAATAGCAAAATACCTTTGAGGTTGATATCTGCCCGGCTCTAGTGCTTTGAAGCTTATTATAAATCAAAAAAGCCAGAGATCCAAGATGGCTGCCACGAGAGAACACTGTGTCTGAGGAGTAGGAGAGCAGAAACAACGCAGCGACCAGGAGACTGAACTCT
>CM053766.1:23144425-23186325 GCA_028658305.1 Pachyuromys duprasi | reverse complement strand
GAGGGAGATGAGGGAGGGAGTGGGAGGGTAGGAGGGAATGAGGGAGGGGGCTACGCCTGGGATTCAAAGTACCTAACCTGTGATTGAGATAAAAATAAATAAATTTAAAAAAATAAGTCAAAAAAGCCTCTGTGTCTTTTATTTGGGAACTAACTAGTCTGAAGTGGGGTAGAAACCCTAAATAGATATTTAGAAACAAAAGAGAGCAGAGCAACCCCCCCCCCCCCACAAAAAAAACAGCATTTCTACAGGAAGGAGTCTCTGCACAGGACTCTGGTAGCTCAGGAACAGGAAATGGGAAATCATGAAACTAAAATTAGATGTCTGTCAAAAGAATCTGTCACTCACGTGAAGAGGCCTACAAAACAGTAGAAACTCTTTGCCAGCTACCTAACTGACAGAAGATTAGCAATTAGCATGCAGGATATACAAAAAAACTAAAAACACAACCCTAAACATTATGAAATTTTACAACCCAACTTAAAAACAGGCTGTAGAACTGGACAGAAAATTATCAAAATAAGATATACAAATAGCTAGAAAGCACTTTGAATGGTGCTCAGTCAACACTCTGCCATCAGAAAAATGCAAGGTAAAACCACTTTAAGAATACATCTCCGGCTGCAGAGATAGCCCAGTGGCTACGAGCACTGTCTGCTCTTCCAAAGAACCCGGGCACCTCCATGGCAGCTCACAGCTGTGTGTAGCTCCAGGTCCACCCTCATACCAATGCACATAAAATTAAATTATTTAAAAAAAAAGGAATATGTCTCACCCCAGTTAAGTGTGGCCACCATTTGGAGTACAAATGACAACAAATACCGGCATGGGTAAAAGAGAACTCTTACCCACTATTGGTGGGAGTGTAAGCTTGAGTAGCTGCTGTGGAAGTCATTCTGTACCAAACCATTCTGTATCAAATAACTAAAACTAGAACAGGGTAAGTATCAAGCATGTATGTATAAAATGGGCTTTCAGGACAGCACTCAATAAATTACACGAGATATTGAGCACTTTATTATGAAGTAACTTTGTATTAGATGTTTTTCCCCAACCATATGGGCTAAAATGAATGTTCTAGATTAAGTTATGACGTTTTGGTGTGCTGAATGCATGTTTTACTGCATACACTGCTTTTAACTTACAATGAGTTTATCAAGACACGATCCCATCTCAAATCAAGGAGCCTCTGATCAAATGGAACTTTTACACACTCCTCCTGGAAGTCCAAGATGATGCAAATGTGGGAGAAAACAATTTGACAATGTGTTGTAAAATAGCCTGTGAAGGGCTTAGGGTGCGCTTCAGCAGTAGAAAACCTACCTAGGAAATGCAAGGCTCCAAGTGTGATCCTTGGCACTAAAAAAGAGTCAGTGAGAGAAACAAATAAAAATAAAGTATAGCCTCATAGTTTCATTCTTAGAGTGACCTGAGAGAAATGATCATATTTTAATTGTCAACTTTCTGCCAGTAAAACAAAACACCTAAGACAATTAACTTTTGTTGAGAAAGATGGAATTTCCAGCAGGGTGTTTTAATGGTGGGGGTTGAATATAGAGCCTCCCAAATGCTAGCCCAAGGGTGTACTACCGTGTTGTAGCCCCAGATCAAGAGAGTTTATTTTGGCTCAAATTTCCAGGATTTCTTGGGCCTCTGGCAAGAGTTGTACATATGGCAGAAATACCTACCTCATGGCACAGGAAGCCAGTTAGAGAAGAAACCCATAGTCCCCTTTGAATGAATGTTCTCAATGCTGTAAGAAGGAAACCTTCATCTCCTAAAAGTTCTACCACCTTTCAGTGCCATGGTCTTGGCCACCAAGCCTTTAACATAGGGATCTGGGTACAGTTTTCCAAACGATAGCACTGAAGATTGCTAGCAGTCCTGCTCTGCACCTAGAAAGATCTTACCAATCCTCACTGCCCTAAATTCATGCATTCATACAATCCCTTTCTCTGAGTATGGTAAGTACGGCTTACCTCTAACACAAGAATAGTAGGTTATGAGTTCTGAGACTAACTTACACAAAGACTGATTTTTCATACTGTTGGATTTCTCGAACCATTTCTTGCTTTTCTCTTTCTATAGAAAGGCCCATAAGCCAAGAAACTGAGTGATACTTTTGATCAATATCTAAGAATGGAACTATAGCCTTATTCCAAAAGATCAGAGTTGATTCCTGCCAGTGCAGACAAGCACTGGCACTTCGGACCATAGTTTCAACTTTGTGGGAAACTGGGAGGCAAAAAAACACCCTCCTAAGCTGTAGCCAAGTTCCTGACTCTCAGAAAGTGTGAGATAATAAATGTTGTTAATATCACTAGGTTCTGTGGTAATTTGTTTTGCATCAACAAATAATACATATTCATAATTGTAAAAGAATGAAAATAAGATAATGCTAAACTTGGTGTTAGTATGTGCACAATAAGAATCTTAAAAAGCTACTAAAAGTAGCTTTCCAGGAGACTTGTATGGAATTTCTTCCAGACAGGGCTGCACATTCTTGGCATTGAAGTCAAGATTCTACACAGGCAGGCTATATTCCTCAGTGAATTCATAACCTTAACTTTCTTGCCTCTAAATTGGGGATATTACTTCTCTGTATGATTGGGGAATGAAACAAAATGGTATACATACAGTTGCATAGACTGTCTTAGCTCATAGAGAAAACTTAATAAACACCAGACCTCCTCTGTCCTTATCAGTACACACATCTAACCTCACAGCAAAATCTGAAGAAATCTGGTGTGCTCCAGAGATCAGCCTAGCTCCATAGGTCAGTCTAGCTCCAGAGGTCAGCCTAGCTTCAGAGGTCAACCTAGCTCCAGTGTAACTCAACAAGGGTTTTTTGAGGGGAAACAAACACCATACCCGATAGGACCTGGAGTTCATGGTTCTATTACTTAAATCATCCCCCTCCCCCCAAAAGTAGTACCTTAGAACAATAGTTCATGATTGACTCTCATAGTTCTGTGGCTTCACAGGGGCTGGTGGGATGATTCTCATGTAAGACAAGCAGATAGCAGCTGAAGTGCCTGAAGACTTACCTATAACACTGTCTTCACTCATATTCCCAGGGCCTCGGCTCTCCTGATATGCCATTTCTCTTCAAGAAAGCAGTATAGACTTCTCACTGGGGGGCCTAAAGCCCCAGTAGAAATCTGTCAGTGGTCATAGAGACTAAGAAAGATCCAGGGATTTTTCTGCCATATGTTGAAAGTCAGCCGAGCAAAGACCATCTCATGTTTAAGGAGAGCAGGGACTGACTCTGCTGATTCTCAGAGAATTGAATGTATATGCACATAGCAAGGAGACCAGTAGTGACAAATTCTATTTCCTACCTTTCTTTCCAAGGGTACCTCTTTTTCTGGCCACTATAAATTCTCCTTGAAGGGCAAATATCTATATCATATTTAAATGTCTTCCTTTTGGCCAAGGCAGTTATATCTCTTGGGAACCTTCGGGACAGAGTTCATCCTCAATATGGCAATTTTTTGTTCCATATGCCTTGGACTAATCAGATTACTGCCTGCTCTCATTCTCTTTTGATGCTTCCTTTCCTTTAGTTTTCAATAATAATGGCTTTGAATGAGTGCCACTTGCTCAGACAATTCTTTCATCTATAATAAGTCTCATGTTTTAATAGGCTCTGGCATTCTTTTAAGGCACACCTCAGTTTGTACTTTGACATTTATGAGATTATATTGGTTTCTAGTTTGCTGGGAAAACTTTAAAGCTGTACATATTTAGGAACCATTTATCTTCAGCATACCTCAAACATACTATATGTGCTGTATAAAATATCCCTTGAAAGGACAGATGGTTCCTTCTCAACAGAACAATTTAATGCGGAGAATTTTATTTTCATAAACATTTGTTTGATTTTCAAGGATAAGACCTTAGAATTCTTTTTTCTTTTCTCTTGTTATTATTTTTAATATTAATTACAGTTTATTTACTTTGTATCCCAGCTGTAGCCCCCTCCCTTATTCCCTCCCAATCCTACCCTCCCTCATCTCCTTCCTGACTCTCTCTAAGTCCACTGATAGGAGGTCTTCCTCCCCTTCCATCTGATCCTAGCTTATCACAGACCTTAAAAATCCTAATGTTCAAATTAAGAAAAGAAAATTGTTTGACTCTGTGCTCAGACAGTACAAAGTGATTCTCCTTAAATATGTGTTCCATGGCAACAGACGTGACCTCAGCCATGCCAGGCTCCACTGAAAGAATACTTCCAGGTTTCAACTCCCACACATCATTCCAGGACAGCTGAACCTCAAATTCCTTTACAGTTGACTAATAGCTGGTTCAGATGGGTATTTCAGATGCAGTATCCACTTGGCTAAAAATCTCCCTGAATTGTATTCACCGCATCTATTCACCGTAATAGCTTCCAAAAATCTGTTCAGCCTTCTTCCACACCCATACTCTGAAATCTTTCCTAAATTCCACACTGTGGAATCTTCTAAATTTTAATACTCTGTTTCTCAACATATTTAGATTCAGCCTGATTTAGTTTCAGTGTTTCCCCAAACTGGAAACACAAATGAGCATTTGATTTCTGAGAATCTTCATTTTTAAATATTTGTTTGTATTTATTTATTTATTTGGTTTGTTTTGGTTTTTCAAGTCAGGTTTTCTCTGTTGTAGCTCGCCCTTGCTGTCCCAGAACTTGCTCTGTGGACCAGGCTGGCCTTGCCTTTATAGGTATCTCCCTGCTTCTGCCTACCCAGTGCTGGGATTAAAGGTGTATGCCACCAGTGCCCAACTTCCAACTTATTTGGACTTTTTATTGTTTCCAAGAATGTGTCTGCATGTTGGTATGTGTACCTGAGTGTGGTGCCTGCAGAGGCCAGAGGCATCAAATCTCCTAGAGCTAGAGTTACAGGTGGTTGTGAGCCAGCTGATATGGCTGCCAGGAATAGAACTTAGGTCCCTAGAAGAACAGCAAATTATCTTATTCTGAACCATTTCTCCAGCTCCTCCAAGAATCTTTTTACTAACCTTTTTCTTTATGGGAAAACTGTCAGGTAAGAAAAAAAATATTATCCTAGTGTTAGTTTTCTCTACTCCTGGCATCCGATACACACACCCATTAAGTAAACACACACATTCTTGTTTAAGATTTATACATGTTTCTTATGACAGCTCTTATTATCCAGTGGAAAATGTGGCACCAAGAGACTACTGGCTTTGCTATTGCCAATGTTTATCAAACAAAGATTGTGACCAGTGTTTGCTAATTTGTGGGTACTTCCCCCTTCCCCTTTAAATCACTGAGGTTTTACCCCTATCACTAGATAGGAGAGAAAGAATAGAGAAGAGAGATCACTGAATAAAGTCAGGAGTCGGAAAGGGGGTGATGTTATTGTTAGACTATGCCCTGCTGGTTGGGTCACTGAGCAACTTGGGGCAAGTTTGATCTTCACTGGCAAGATATCTAATTTTTCTCTCTGTTTCCCCTCTGTGCATGACTACTTAACAAACCACCAATAGCAATCAACAACCAATTAACAACCTCCCTATCTGGGCTCTAGGAAGTCCCCAGAATTCCAAATGTCACACAATCACAGAAACTATCTGCAGCTGGCAAAATCATGCCTCTGCTAGAGCATGAGGCACAGTGAGCTGCAGCAAAGGAGCTGCATGTAAGTTGTAAAGGAGAACATACTTTGTGGGGAATCATACTGTGCTCATTAGAGTTTGTCCGAAAGAAAGTGTTATGTAGTTTGGGTTTTGAGGAGAAACTTTGGAGAATAGCTAAAAAAGCATGACTCACTCTAGGCTGGATGTTATAGAAAACTTGAAGTACTTTATTACTGGCTATCCCCCATAGGCAAAAGGAAAGGAAAGGACCCAGATTTGCTCAGATGGACTTAAATGAGATTCTCTATGGAATTTTTAAATCACTATCAAAAAAGAGCAGTGTGCAGGGAAGATAAAAAAACAGAAGTTCCATAAGAAGACCAAAGGGGGGGGCAGGGGGTCTGCAGAGACTGATACTCCAACCAAGGATCATGCATGGATATAACCTAGAACCCCTGCCCAGATGAATCTCATAGGCTGCTCAGTATCCAAATGGGTTCCCTAGTAAGGGGAGCAGAGGCTGTCTCTGATATGAACTCAGTGGCCTGCTCTTTGATCATCTTTCCCTGGGGGTGAGCAGCCTTGCCAGGCCACAGAGGAAGACAATGCAGCCAGCCCTGATGAGACCTGATATGCTAGGGTCAGATAGAAGGGGAGGAGGACCTCCCCTATCAGTGGACTAAGGGAGAGGCACAGAAAGAGAAGAGGGAGGGAAAGTGGGACCGGGAGGAGATGGGTTGGGGGTGCGAGGGGGGTGCATTGGCAACAGCCGGGATGTAAAGTGAATAAATTGTAATAATAATAAAATAAATTAATTACTTTTTTAAAAGGAGATTTTTAAACTTATTTTTGAACCTCAAGATCTAATGAGGAAAAGAACTTCTTTCTATCTTTAAGAATAGATTAGAGACCAGAAAAGAATAGAATGGTAGGATCCAGCTGAGCACATTAGGATGGATGGCCTGGGACATGGAAGTTGTGATAAGTATAGCAGGTGGGGTTCGTTGTTGCTTTGGAGGCTAGTGAGAGCTGTGCTAGGGAGACCTAATCAGATAGAAAGGGTGGAGCAGCCTCAGGGATATGCCAGCTCTCCAGAGCCAGCCACTCACAGGAGGGAACTGAAGACTGATTCTGCCTCTCCTGAGAAGAGCGCTTAAACATTAACTAAGTGTCTCACTGATCATAGTCGTAGCTTCTGCAAATGCTTGTGACTTCCTCGGAAAATAAGGGGATTCCCACCTATGGTGCATTATGGGTGAACCTTGAAGACCTTATGATAGCTGAGAAAAATCTAACTGTAACAGGAACTTTTATTCGCCTGATTCAATTGTTGTCTGAGAGGTTTATTGCCTCTTTTTCTGCTAGCCTAGGCCTAGTCCTGGAAGCTTCCAGCCTCCATACAATCTAACCTAGGCCTATAATGTTTTCAGCCTCTGAGACTTACTGCTCAACAGGCTTGCCTTTTCTTGTTCATTTATGAGCTCTGGGCTGGCTGGTTCAACTCAGCTGTTCTGGCTCAAATTCTTCTCTCAACTAAATTATTCAATCTGGCTTCTCTCTTAGCCCCTGAATTGCTCTGCTTGTCCTCAAACTAATACCAGCAATCTGCTCTGATCTTTGGATTCCTTCTCATTCTCTGGCTCATTAGGTCTTTACCTGAGTTCTCTCTCTGCAACCCATCTCTATTTCTGTCCTGGTAAGAACTGTCTCTTCTCTCTCTCTGTGTCATTGACCTTTTCTCTTTCTTCTCATAAGAGTTGGAAATATCCTATTCTGTCAAGTCTTTCTCTGATTCATCATTGTTTCTACCACTCAATTAGACATCACTTTCAAACATGGGTGTTTAATTCTGTAAATTATCCCTACCTTAATTGTTTGGGATAAAAGGCATGTACCACCACGCCTGGACCTAAGCTTTTCTTTACCTGAAAGTTGCTCTATACCAGGCTGGCCTTGAACTCAGATCTGCTTGCCTCTGTCTCCTGAATTAAAGGCATGTTTGTAGTTCATCCAGCTCACACAGACCCAGAAGGTGATTACCTGGAAGGTGATCTTTTGCCAGAACAACCATGTTCTGAATTAACATCCCTCTACATATATGCTATGGTTGTGTAGCTTGTTGTTCCTGTGGGACTCCTAATAGTGGGAGCCAGGGCAGTCTCTGACTCTGTTTCCTGCTATAATTTGTCCCCCACATGGGACTCAAAATGATCATAACAGAAAGGAAAAAGACAAACTGGCATGTGCCACTTTTCTGTTTGAAACCTTCCGGCAGCTTCCTGCTGAATAGGACATAAGTAATATCTTCTAACTATGGCCTAAAACATTTCTTTTCCAACATTTCTTGCCCCCTTTCCTCAGGTCCTCACCCTCCAGCCTCTGGTGCAAGGCTTTTTCCCAACAGAGGGTCCTTGCACACACTGTCCCCTCTTCTTGGAATAGGGGCCTCCTTACCCTCACATATCATCCTCCATGGCCCCAAATATGTAGCAAAGCAAGTTCTCCTTACAGACTTCTTGGTACAGTTGCATTAATTTTCTTCCTATTCTGTCTGATTCTTTTAATGTTTTTATTATCTATTGGTTTTATTGTCTATTCAAATAAAATAGAAATAATTCAGCCCTGTAACAATATGAACTATTTTTATAAACCCAGCACTAATTGGTTCAGAAATGACACCCAACAATTATTTGTTGAACTAGTTAATTAATTAATCAATGAATGGGACTATGGTACATACAAGTAAATAAAATAAAAAGTAGAAAGGAAGTTCCAGTAATAAAGAAAGCTGCTAGTGGAAGTCAGACTCAAGTAAAACTTAGCCCAATGTGTATGGGATAGGGAGGTGTGTGTGTGTGTGTGTGTGTGTGTGTGTGTGTGTGTGAAAAGAGAGAGTTAATCAGAGAGAGATATAGATAATGACATTTATTAAACATATTGAATATGTGTGTCTTAGGGCTATTATTGCTACAATGAAACACCGTGACAAAAAGCAACTTGGGGAGGAAAGAGTTTATTTGGCTTACATTTCCATGTCACTTTTCATCATCAGGAAATCAGGACAGAAACTCAAACAAGGCAGAAACCTGGAGTCAGGAGCTGGATCAGAGGTCAGAGGCCAGAGGGCGAACAGGGGATGGTGGAGGGTGGGGGGAATGGCTTTTTACTGGCCTGCTCCTCAGAGGCTCACTCAGCCTGCTTTTTCATAGAACCCAGGTCCACCAGCCCAGGGATGGCACCACCCACAATGGGTGAACCCTCCCCTTTCAATCACTGACTAAGAAAATGCCCTCCAGGCTTGCTTCCAGCCAGATCTTACGGAGGCATTTTCTCAATTGGCATTCCCTCCTCTCAGATGACTGTAGCTTGAGTCAGGCTGACATAAAACTATTCAGCACACTGTGCTTTATAAAGCACATGCATCTGTTACACCTTTTGAAATCGTCTTTATAAAATTGTACTTTAAACACGGGTACACTTTTTCTATTATAACCTAAATAAAACATTTTTCTTTTGTCCTATAATCCTATGGAGATCCAAAAACATTTTTACCTAAGAATGGTTTTCAAATTTTTATGATTGTGAAATTATTTTATATGAGCTAGGAAAAATTAAGGAACACAGCTGAATATGACTCAAATAAAACAGGCATAGAATTCACAAGGGTGGAGATCATGATTTGCAATTGTGTAGAACACCAACTCACCTGGCCATCTTGATCTCTACAGTATTTAGTATGTATCTATCTGTTGCTATATTTCTGAACATACTCATACAGTGTATAGTTCAAAGCAAACTCATGGTATCTACTTATACTTACTGGAAAAAAAAAAAAAGAATGAAGAGACCAGTGTTCATTTGGTGTGCCACACTTGCTCATGCATAGAAATTTAACCATGTGTGGTAGTACAGGCTTTTAATTCTAGCATTCAGGACACAGAAGCAGGCAGATATCTGGGTTCAAGGCCAGCCTGATCCACCTACCAAGTTCCAGGACAGCCAGAGATGTAATGAAGCCCCGTCCTGAAGAAGAAAAAGAAGAAAAGAAGAAAAAAAAAAAGAAAAGAAAAAGAAAGAAAGAAATTTAAAGTCAAGGAGTTTGAAGTTTTCATTGAACAATATGATTACAGAGAGCTTTAGAACACAGTAATGATTTTTAAGAGGCATTATTACAAATTCAAAGTAAATAAAAAGTAAAAATTGAAGACATAATTTTCAACCCATTACTATCATTTAAAGTAGTTTTCTGCTTTCATTCAGCAGCAATAAGTTATAATCCATATAAATGGGCTAGAATAGAAAATCTGAGCTTCTAAGTTCAGCCCCAGCAATGTTGACCACATTCTGCTTGTCTGCTTAGGGAGACTCTTTTGCCTCCCTAGACTTACTTAAAGCCATCGAATTTTTTTGAATGATTTGTTATGCAGCTATGACTGATACAAAAGATGTTGCCTCTTTTAAAACTGGTATTAGTCTGTCAACAAAATGGCTGTGTAATATACACAATAGTCCTTACACACATCTCTTCAATTTACTTTTACCTGGGGTGGGTGGGAAAAGAAAAAGGAGGCTGAGTGAGTTGGAAGTCTTCCCACGTAAGTTTAGAGAGGGGCGTTGCTGTGCCCTCCTGGAGACTTTCTGCTAGACTTCCCTGATTGGCTGCAATTCAAGCCCTAGCTTAGGAGTTAGAGGGTGTTTACTGTAATTTTGATTGCAACTCTCTGGACTTCTCTGGCATACCCTCCCATCTTTCCATGCATCACCAACAGACTATAACAAAACCTAGTTGGTTGGCTTATCCCATTGGGAAGACTGAGTGAGGCTATGACATGATACCCACTGAAACTGAAATATGTCCATGCACATACATGGGCCTGGAATGACTGATGATTTGACCTGTAGCCTCAACTGATCACATTACTAGGCTTTTCAAAACATCTGATAAAAATGTTCAATTAAAAAATAATAGCCAGGAGTTAAGCCTGATAGCTCAGTCTTTGAATCCAAGCTATGGAAAGCACAAATTCAAGGCCTGACTAGGCTATGGCATAAATTCAAGACCAGCTTGGGCAACTTGGCAACACCCTATGTCAAAATGCAAAACAAAGACTAAAAGTATAGGTCATTGTTGGAACGTTTGCCTACCATGTATGAAGTCATAGGTTTCCTTCCTCAGACCAGATGTGGTGACACATGGCAATAATTTCAAAACCAAGGAGGCTGAGGCAGGATGATCAAGTGTGAAGCCAGCCTGAGCTACATGGTGAGACCCTTCCTTCAAAAGAATTTTGTTTTATTTTAAAATAGGTAAAATGTTTTTATATGCATGATATAAATAAGATGTATATATTACAACATATGTAATTACTACTCTTAATTATAAGTGATTGAAGCTGTAAGGGGTAAGTTATGAAGGGGTACAGCTACAAGGCAAGAAAGCCAGAATTTATATCCGAGATACTTTCATTTCCAAGCAAGTTTACTCAAAAAAAGTAAGAGCAGGACTGGAGAGACACTGGCTGCTCTTTCTAAGGACCTGAGTTAAAGTCTCAGCACCCATGGTGGCTCACATGCCTGTAACTCCAGTTCCAGGGGATATGATGCTCTCTTCTGGTCTCCCAGGGCACCAGGCTTGGAAGTGATGTACATACATACATGCAGGCAAAACACCCATACACATATAGAAAACATAAGTAAAGTTTTTAAAGAAGGCAAACTAGCCTTAAAGGCTCACACATAATGTATTCGGGAAGAGTAGCTGCATTTGGGATGGTTGCCAGATGTCTAGGTAAGAGCAAAGTAGAAAACCTAGGGAATAAGTTCTCTCAGCTTGGCATGCTAAAACGATCTCTCTGTTTCCCATCTTGGTTTGTTCCAAAGTGGTGAGTGAACCAAGAGCCTCACAGACAACTTTTGAAGGCACTGAGGGCTAAATAAATATTCAGCAAGCAAATATTAGACATGTCCTGGGTCTGGGAAAAGGGAGGCCTTGAGTGTCATGGTGACTGAGAGCATGCTCTCTTGGGGTTTGTCTGCAAGTATGTACATGTAAGAATGGAATGAGAGATGTGTGTCACATCTCTCAAACATAATTGTCCAGACTGCTGCCAGTGTTCCAAGTGAAGTCATTTTTAACTGTTCATTTTTTTCTCTGATGACGAAGAGACATGTTGCACTTGAATTAAAGTAGAAGAATCCCCTCTTTTCTCATCAGCTCCCCCCTCCCATATTTTCTATAAAGCTCCCACTACTGAATAGATGAACTTATTTCACAGTGTTCAGTTGTGAACAAGTGAGGGATGAGTATTCTTTTATTAGGTTGAAATTTAAACTACATTAAAATGACATTGATACCACAAGAATGTAGGCTTTTAGTCCGGTTGGTTCTTCCAAGTAATTGGATACACAATGAATCCAAAAGGAGTTTGAAAATGAGGGTTCCAGAAGTAGATGAATGGCTGTGTCTTGTGTTCTCCACAGCTAAGTCTTACACTCATGTGCGAATTATAGGTATTATCACTGCTATCACCATTATCAGTTCATATTTTATGATGCCTTCATTAAGTGAGGGCTCTGTACTAGGTACCAGCAAGGACTTTACCTTCCTAGAAGACAGCATCATAGAATTTGATGAATGAATCATTTTCACTGTTGGGGCGGAGTTGAGATTAAAGGTTTTGCCATGTTGATAAGTTTTATAAGTAGATATAGCCCTGGGAAGACCAGGGTAAGCTTCAGAGTGCTCACTTCCAAAGTTCTTCATGGAAAGAACTTAATCACAGATGCTGGGAGAAGAGTGAAAAGCAGTGGGATGTGGCAGAGAGGTTGAAGAAGAAGGCCTAAAAATTGACCACTGGAGTTAGTACAACGCGGCACTGATAAGCTTTGTGGATGGAGGCTAGATAGGAATCAGGTGGCAGGAAGTTGACAGACCCGATGTGGCCAGGAAAAAGGGAGAGGGGCTTGACCACAAAAGGAAACTCAATTAGGTGGCAGTGCAGGGAGAGACCAAAGTCAAAGGAAGATGTCCCCAAGAAAGTGGGAATTAAAAAATGGCACATTTTGCTCAAGTATTAAGTTAGAAAAATAAAGGCAAAAACTGAACATGTGAGAAGAAAGTAGAGAAATGAATTACAAGACAGTATTAAATGTATAAGAGGGAACAGCACACCGGAAAAAGTGGCAAACACCTTACTTCTAGCGCTCAGGGAGGCAGAGGCAAGTGGATCGCTGTGAGTTTGGGGCCAGCCAAACTGTGTAGCCAAGGCTACACAGAGAAACTCTATCTTGAAAAACCAAGGAGCAGGGCTGGGGGGTTGGCTACACAATAGTTAATGATACCATCCCAGGTGTGGATAAGGGAATTTATAACACAATAAAGACACAGAAAAGTGAAAATAAGAATAAAACACAGATTAAAAGAGGAAAGCGAGAAAACAAAAATCAATAAAGTGAAAAGGACAGTAGAAGAGATACTCCAGGCTTCCATTTCAATAAAAAGGGAGGAGAAACTATGGCTTGGGGAAGAATTTGAAGAATGTGAGAAAGGGCTGGGCTGACAGCGATGAATGAATAGCGTAATGGATCCACATCTGCTGATTGGTGGCAAGGTCTGTGCAGTCGGAGCCATCACAACAGCCTAACAGGCTCCCACTGTGAGACAATCCCCTTCACCCCCCCAAAGATTACAGCAAGCAAGCAGAGAGGCAGGGATAACAGCAGAGCCTTCTGAGATTACCACGTTAGAAGTGGCTGCCCAGGAACAGAAGTGTGCTAGAGCAAGCGGCAGCTCTCTGAGGTGCCCACACAGAGCAAAGTGGAAACTTCAGTGGGAGACATCTGAAATGCCCACAAAGAACAAACTGGGAGGACATAGGGGGACACTTGAGATGCCCACAGGGAGCCAAGTGGAAATTCAAAGGGAGGTGTGGTCATCCACTTGATCCCAAATAAAAACAACAATAAGTATGTACAGCACCACCCTGTGGTCTGAGGACTGCCTTCATGAAGCTTGCTAGAGACACCTTCTCAGGGCTCACCTTAGGCCTTCCAAGTCAGAGTCTGGATTTTAACAAGACCACAAATGATTAATTTGTTAGTCAGCATTCTGTCACTGTAACAAGTACCTACAATAACCAACTTAATAAAAGAATAGATTTATTTTGACATGTGCTTTGGAGATTTTTGCCCACCTTTGGTTAGTCCTGTTGTCTTGAGGTCTGTGGGAGGTGGAACATTATGCCTGGGATTTGTGCGGTGAGGCAAAGCTGCCCAACACATGGCTGGTGCCTGCCCGCAATCTCCTTTAAGAACATGCCTTCTGGTGATGTGAAACCTCCAACCAATTCCCACATTATAAAATGATCCACCCCTCCCTTCTCGGTGGCACCAAGATTGAGGCCACGCCTCTGATTCATGGGTCTTTTAATGCCATGTAAGATCCAGACTATGGTGATTCACAAATGAGTTCCACAAAGGCTGTCTCTGACATGAACTCAGTAGCTGGCTCTTTGATCACCTCCTCCTAAGGGGGGAAACAGCCACAGAGGAAGACAGTGCAGCCAGTCCTGATGAAACCTGGTAGGCTAAGGTCAGATGAAAGGGGAGGAGGACCTCCCCTTTCAGTGGACTTGGGGAGAGGCATGGGAGGAGAAGTGGGAGGGAGGATGGGAGGGGGGTGGACAAGGGAGGGGCTACAGCTGGGATACAAAGTGAATGGATTGTAATAAATAAAAAATAAAAATAAACTCATTCCATTTGAGACGTTTAATAGCCTTGCCAGACACGTTCATGGAACTACAGGGAATCACAGAATTTTAAGTCTCTGTCTTAGTTAGGGTTTCTATTGCTGTGAAGAGATACCATGACCACAGCAACTCTTAGAAAGGAAAACATTTAATCGGGGCTGGCTGACAGGTTCAGAGGTGTAGTCCATTATCATGATAGCAGAAGCATGCTGGCTCACAGGCAGACATGGTGCTGGAGAAGAAGCCAAGAGTTCTACATCTGGATCAGCAGGCATCAGACAGAGAAAAAAAAGTGAGCCACTAGGCTTGGTTTGAACTTTAGAGGTCCAAACCCTATTCCTAGTGGCATGCTTCCTTCAGCAAGGTCACAACTACTCCAACAAGGCCTAATCTCTTCAAATAATACCTGTGAGCCTATGGGGGTCATTTCATTCAAACCACCTCAGTCTCAATCACAAACTATTGGAAATAGACACTCTATATGGCTACTAAGGACCCAGACCTATTGAAAAACACAGTTCCCACTCTAAACCCTGTCTACTTTTGCCTCTGCGTTCATTCACCACAGCCACCCCACAAAGTTGCTGTGGATCTAGTAAGAAATTCAGCCTAAGGCCCTCAGCCTACTCCACCTCAGCTCAGTCCGCTAGGGACTTCCACAAGCTGCCCAACCTGCTGCACCACCTTAGGATTTGGGCCCTGTGGACAGACAACTAATATCAAAGCACAATCAGCATTACAGGTCCAGATGCCAGGTCTAATAACAAACAATATGATAACCATGACAACATGCTTCCCCCAAATCACCAAATCCTTTGTAATATTTCCCATGAAGAAAAACTTAGGCAAAATTTAAGACACAGGACAGTAATAGAGAAAGTGGTTGCAGAGAGAGAACTCAGGTGAAAACCTAATGAGTCAGAGAACGAGAAGGATCCAGGAGATTAAAGCAGATTCCCTGAGTGAGTTTGAGGCCAAGCAGAGCAATTCAGAGACTAAGAGAAAGGCAAATAGAGTAAGTTAGTTGGGGGAGAAGTTTGAGCCAGAATAGCTGAGTTAAACCAGCCAGCCCAGAGCTCAGAAAGAACAAGAAACAGTGAGCTTATTAAGCAGTAAGTCTCAGAGGCTGAAAACATTCTAGGCTAAGGTTAGATTGTACGGAGGCTTCTAGGACTAGGCCTATGTCAGCAGAAGGAGGCCGTAAGCCTCCAAGGCAACAACTGAACCAGCCAAATAAAGTTTCATTTTACAGAGTGGGTTATTGATCTCTCCCTTTGTAACTGTCTTGGGATTGATATTCTTGCTCTGATTTGTCACTATTTCTGCCACTTAATTAGACATCACTTTTACACATGGGTTATCTACAAGTTTATTCTTACCTCCATTGTTTGGAATTAAAGGCATATAGCACCATGCCTTTAATCCCAAAGGCTTTTCTTTACCTGATACTTGCTGTATACCAGGCAGGCCTTGAGCTCAGATCTTCTTGATTCTATCTCCTGGATTAAAGGTGTGTTTGTATTCCATCCAGATCACATGGACCTACAAGGTCTTCTGATGTGATCTTTTGCCAGAACAGCCATGTTCTGGATTAAAATTCCTCTACACCACTCTCCTCTCACCAAGCCAGGTCATTCTGACATAAACCAAACAGATACATTGGAAGTAAACAGCACTATAAATCAAATGGACACAAGAGACATTTACAGAACATCCCACAAAGCATTTATTAGTGCACATGAGCTGGAGAGAAACCTCCACAGTTAAGAATGCTTACAACTATCAAAGAGGATCCAGGCTTAGTTCTCAACATCCACATAGCAACTCAGCCATTTGCACCTGTGGTTCCCAGGGATCTGGTCCTGGTCTCTATGGGCTTCTTCATTCACATGGTACACATACATACACTCAGGCACACAAACATACACACAAAATAAAATAAATATATTTTTAAACATAATTCATGTACTTGTTAGCACATATTGGGACATAAAACAAACCTCACAAAAATATAGAAAACTTTAAATAACAATCCTTGCCCTATCTGATCACAACAGAAGAAAGCTAGATCCCAACAGCAAGAGAAACTACAGAAGACGTGCAAACACAGAAATTAAGCAACATACTATTGAATGTAGAATCACCGAGGAAATTAAAAAAGAAAATTTTAAACTCTTAGAACGAAACAAAAATGAAAACACAAGATTAAAAGATCTGTGGGATACAATAAAGGCAGTTCTAAGAGGAAATTTCATTGTAGTGAGTGTCCATATAAAAAAATCTTTAGAGACCCCAAATAAACAACTTAATGATGTACATTAAGTCTTTGGAAAAATCAATAATAAACCAAAACCAAAAGCAGTAGACAGACAGAAATAAATAATACATTACATGAATGGATTCAAAGTCAGAAATTATGTGATCTTATCAAGAAATGCGGGGAGAAAAAAACTTTTGACGAAATCCAACATCTTTTCATTATAAAAGAGGGGCTAGGGGCTAGAGAGATGGCTCAGTGGTTAAAAGCACTGTCTATCCTTCCAAAGAACTCAGGTTCAATTCCCAGCAGCCACATGGCAGCTCACAACTATCTGTAACTCTCGTTCCGGGGGATCTGAAACCTTCACAGTAATGCACATAAAATAAAATTAAATAAATAATTTTTTTAAATAAAGAGAGTGTAGGGATGGAGGAGACATGCTTTAATGTAACAAAGGCTATAGCCAGGAGCATACTAAGTAGAGGAAAATTCAAAACATTCCCACAAGATCAGGAACAAGACAAAGGTGCCCACTCTCCCTAGTCCTATTAACTACAGTGCCTGATGTCTTAGCTGGAGCAATAAGACAAGAAAAAGAAATGAAAAGACACAGTAGAAAAATAAGTAATAGAAAAGATACAATAGAAAAATTTATTTCTGTTTGTACATGGTATGATTCTATACCTAAGAGAACTTAACCAAGAAAACTCTTGAAGTGATTCATGCTTTCAACAAAGTGGAAAGACACAAAATTGGCAAACACACACAAACAATAATCATTTTATAGTATCAGTGAAAAATCACACTGAAAAAGAAATCCAGGAAACAATATCATTCTCAACTACTACAAAAATACTTAAGAATGCAGCCACTTTGCTGAAGGTGTTTATCAGCTGTAGGAGTTCCCTGGTAGAATTTTTTGGGGTCACTCATGTATACTATCATGTAATGGGAACAAGGGCTGTCTCTGATATCAACTCAGTGGCTGGCTCTTTGATCACCTCCCCTGAGTTGTGGGGGCAGCCTTACCAGGCCACAGAGGAAGACAATGCAGCCAGTCCTGATGAGACCTGATAGGCTAGGGTCAGATGGAAAGGGAGGAGGACCTCTCCTATCAGTGGTCTGGGGAAGAGGCATGGGAGACGAAGAGGGAGGGAGGGTGGGATTGGGAGGGGATAAGGCAGGGAGCTACAGCTGGGATACAAAGTGAATAAATTATAATAAATAAAAAATTACAAAAATATATCATCCAGAATAAAAAAAAACCTTAAGAATAAACCTAAACAAGTAAATGAAAGAACTCTACAATTAAAATCAAGACACTAGAGAAAAAGACACTAGAAGATGCAAAGATCTCCTGTGCTTGTAGAACAGAATTAATCTTGGTGAAAATGGTCATCTTACCAAATGTGATATATAGATTCAATAAGATTGCAACCAAACTTCTAGAACCACTCTTTGGAGACATAGAGGATACATTTTTTAAATGTGTAGAGAAGCACAAAAGACCAAGAACAGCCAACCCAGAAGGAGAAGAACAACAACAAAACCTGCAGGAGTTACCACCATATCTGACTTTAGTTATACCGCAAAACCACAGTAATAAAAAAAACAGTATGGTACTGGCACAAAACAGACACGTAAATCAGTGGAATAGATGACCCATATAAGTCTTCACAGCTATGGCTACCTGGGTTTTGATAGTTAGCAAAAATTCACATAGATGAAAGGATGATTATCTTCAGCAAATCATGCTTGGAAACCTGGGTGTCAACACAAAGACAATGAAACTAGATCCTTCTCTCTCGTCCTGCGCAAAACTCAACTCCAAATGGATCAAGGATCTCAACATAAGACCTGATACCCTGAAACTGCTAAAGAGGAAAGTATGGCGTGCATCTCAGCAATATGTGCAGTAGAGGCTTGGTCAGCAGGGCTGCAGTGGCGCAGGCAGTGACAATGAGCGACACACAGTGGAACTGAAAGGAAACTCACTCCAGCAAAGAGGCAGCCCCCAAGATGGGAGAACATTTTTGTCAGTTATAATTCTGACAGAGAATCAATGTATGGAATAAAAAAACAAAAACAAACAAACAAAAACCCTCAAATACCTAAACACCAGAAAAACAGATAATCCAATTACAAATGGGCTGTGGAACAAAACAAAATTGTCAGAAGAAGAAATACAAACAACTAGAAAACTAAGTTTTCAACATCTTTAGCCATTAAAAAAGAGAGAGAGATTGAAACTATTTTAAAGTTCCATCTTACTCTAGTCAGAACGGGCATCGTCAAGACTGTAAGTGACAACACAAGGCTGGAAAGATGGCTCATCGGTTAACAGCGCTTGCTACTTCTGCAGAGTACCCAGTTTAGTTCCCAGCCCCCACGTGGTGACTCACAACTGTCTGTAACTCCAGGTCCAAGACTTTTATGCTCTTCTGGCCTCCACAGGAACCAGGCACACATTTGGTACACATACATACAATCAGGCAAAACACTTAAACATATGAAAATGTAAAAAGAGTATAAATGACAAATACTGGCATGGATGTAGAAAAACCCTTGTACAGTTTTGGTGGGAACGTGAACTAGTTCAATAACTTTGGAAATCAATCTGGGGGTAAAAACCATAGGTAAAACTACCATATGATGCAGCCATACTACTCCTGGAGATATTCCCAAAGGACTATATATCATACCAGAGAGGTGCCTGCACACCTGTGTTCATTGCTGCTCTATTCACAATAGCTAGGAAAAGGAATCGGCATGTAAGGATATCAACAGATGAGTAGAAAATATTACCAGGCGTAATGGCACATGCCTTTAGTCTCAGCACTCAGGAAGCAGAGGCAGGAGGGTCCCTGTGAGTTTGAGGTCAGCCTAGTCTACATATTGAGTTCCGGGATAGTCAGGGCTACATAGAAAGACCCTGCTCGGATTTTGTTTATTTGTTTTGTTTTGTTTTGTTCTGTTGTTGCTGCTGCTGCTGTCATTGAAGATACTGTCCTTTCCGCAATGTTTTTATTAACTGTCAAATATCAGGTAGGAGTTGGTCAGGGCAGCCCCAGAGTCCTCCAAACCAACACAGGCTTCTGTCAGTCTCTTGACTGTCCATTAGTATAAGACCCTGAAGACCTCATACACCTAGTATCAGTGAAAATCACACTGAAAAAGAAATCCAGCCCAGGATGGCACTATCCACAATAGGCTGGGACTTTTTCCATCAATTGCTAATTGATGCCTTACAGCTGGATCTTACAGGGGCATTTTCTCAATTGATGTCCCCTCCTTTCAAACAACTCTAGTATGTGTGTCAAGCTGACATAGGAGTAGCCAAAACACTTCTTGCTACTAATTAGGAGATCTTGAGCAAGCTAACTTGTGCCTTGGTTCCCTTGTAAGGAAAATACAAACTGAAATGGAATCTATTTTATAGAGTTGTCATGAGAAAGTATGCTCCGTATCTGTTTTAGACCAAGTTCCATTGCTATAACAAAAGACTAGAGACCAGATAGTTTACAAAAAACATAAATTCATTTCACTCACATTTCTGGGGACTAGGAAGATCAAGAGTATGGTACTGGCATCTGATAAGGAATCAAGCTACTTCTTAATCTGAAGGAGGATGTAATGGTTGGGCAGACACCCTTTCCTCTTTTCTAAAGTCAGTAATGTGATCATGGGGACCTCACTTTCATGAGCCCAACTTATCTTAATTGTCTCCCAAGAGACAATACCATTAACATACTAACTTGAGGGTTTCCAACACATGCCCTACTAAGGAATACACTCTAACATATTCAGCATCAGTAAGTATTGATACATTCCATATTGTACAGTTAGGATTTATCTTCCTTTCTTATAAGCACCATCTATTTTCAGGTGTCTGTAGTGCATAGCACATAAATTATCAATAAATATTCTGAAAAATATAGAGGTGTCAGAGCTAAAACTGGCACCTGCAGAGATTAATGGACATACTTTTTTTGTAGATTTATTTTTTATTTTTTAAGTAATGTATTTTTATAGTAATCACAGGTTATATATTTTGTATCCCAGCCAAGGCCCCCTCCCTCATTCCCTCCCACTCTCCTCATCCCTCCCTCATCTTCCCCCTGCCCCCCTCCAAGTCCACTGATAGGGGAGGACCTCCCACCTTCCATCTGACCCTAGCTTATCTTGTCTCTTCAGGGCTGGCTACAATGTCCTCTTCTGGGATCTAGTTAGGCTGCTCCTCCCTGGGTGGTGGGGGAGGGGGGCAGTCGACAAGCCAGCCATTGAGTTCATGACCTAAATAGTCCCTGTTCCCCTTACTAGGGTACCCAGTTGGGTACTGGGCTACCGTGGGCCACATCCCAGCAGGGGTTATAGTTTGTATCCATACATGGTCCTTGGTTGGAGAAACGGACATACTTTAAACCAGCAGCCTATTATATAATGTTAGCATATTACTTGTGCTCTTTTAAATTTTTTTTTTGCTGTTTTCAAATATATGTGTAAATTGCTTAGTGTTGGGGGGGAAAAGTGTTCCCTTTTAATTAGGGGAAAGTTGGACACAATGGTGAATGCCCTATGATCTAGCAATCAGAAAGTTGAGGCAGAAGGATCACAAATTTAAGGCCAGCTAGAACAGCATAGTGATGCTCTGTCTAAAAACAAAAAGATAATAATGACCATTACTTATACAAAGGCAAAGACCAAAAGAGTGTTGAAGCATATAGTCAGATTTATAAGCTAAGAAAAATGCAGTGTTAAAGTTTTTTTTTTTTTTTGCATTGAGTTAGTGTATCTGTGTGGAGGAGTGGAAAAAAATCATTTTAAACCTTTAATGTGAAATTTTAAGCTTAGTTTCCTTTAAAGTCCACATGTGTATTTAGTTTTGAAGAAAGATGAGATACAATATATTGCCATTTGACTTCACAGATAGTGGAAGAGAGATAAGTTCTTGTCCAGAGTAACTTTCGCCTGTAACCATGGCAACATGGGAGAATGCTAAAACAAGTCAATATCTGAGCAGGTTGCTCTGGACAGACTTATCAGGCAATGCTCACATCTCTCTGAGAGGTTACAGCCATGCCCTTTTGTATTAGAAAAGTGCTAGAAAAGGCCACACAATACCCCTTTGAGTCACAAGGCAGAATTAACCTTGCTTTTATGCATTCAGAATTTGAAACCAACTGACATGTTGACTCTGGGTATATACAGCACCTGTTAGGTTCTAAGTCCAAATCCTGGCACATGCCAGGATCTGTTCTTCTCTTTCTCCAAATCAGATGTAGCTCTCTGCTGCTATTCCAGTACTATGTTCCTTGCCATGATGATAATGAGCTGACCCTCTGAAACTGTAAGACCCCAATTAAAATACTTCTTGGGTAAGAGTTGCCTTGGTCATGCTGTCTCTTCACAGTAATAGAACAGTGACTTAGACAGATCCTGTGATACCTACAGTGACTCCATATTCTGAGATGGAGAAGGCTGGCAGTGAGGCTCTTGTAGTCATTCTCATATTTAAATGATCTGGGCATGAAGAGGCTATCCATGCCAGTTAGGGTCCATTGCTCCACTTAAAAAACAAAACAAAACAAACAAACAAAAAACAGCTGGTTTGTTATTCTTCTGGCCAGAGGAGGCAAGATGATGTCCACATCTGCTTCCAGTTCCCTCCCTACATGGACATCCAACTGCTCATGCTTTACAAATCACACTCAAACCATATCATCCTATATCATTGTTAAATTTCCTTCCCTCACCAGGCACAGTGGTGCATCCCTTTAATCCCAGTACTCAGGGAGGCAGGTGAATGAATCTCTGAAAGTTCAAGGCCAGTCTGGTCTACAAAGCAAGTCAAGCACAGTCAGGGCTACACTGAGAAACTCTGTCAAAAACAAACAAACAAACAAACAAAAATTCTTCTCTCTGCCAGCACAGACTATAACATGAGCTTTTGGGAAATAAGCAAGCTCCAAATTCTCTAAAGAGTATGATAAGGAATTCTGATCAGGCAAGCTATGCCAAAGCAGAAGACTTCAATGAGCATAAAGCTAATGGCACTGGGTACTACATTCACCAACCAAGTTAAAACCCTAAACTGTTCTGCCATTCAGAGCTTTAGCTTTGCTTTGTTGAATTTCCCCAACATATCAACTACGAAAAGATTTTCTGTTTATTCTTTGAGAATCTCAAACATGCATATATGTTTTGATCAAATCCACCTCTCATTTTCTCTTTTCCAATCCCTCTCCTAATCCCACCTTACTCTATTCTCAGCTACTTTTCCCTCTCAATTTTATGTTCTCTTTGAAAAAAACAAAAAAACAAAAGCAGAGTCAGGCAAGGCATGGTGATGCACACTTCTTTTAATCCCAGCACTCGGGAGACAGAGGCAGGTGGATCTCAATGAGTTCAAGGCTGGCCAGGATTACATAGAGAGGTCCTGCCTCAAAACAAACACACACACAAACAGAAATAAGCAAAGAAACACAAAGTTGGCTTAGTGCTTCCTGTATGTACATTAGTGTAGGACTACGTACTGAAGCTAACCTCTTGGGACAAATTCCAGAAGAAACCGACTCCCCGAGTACCCTGCAGCTAACATTTGCCTATAGCTCCTCAGCTAGGTATGGGGATTTATGAGCCCCACCCATCTATGCTGGAAATTGGTATGGCTTCATCTTGTGCAGGGAGTCCCAGCTGCTGTGAGTTCATGTGTGTGATGACACTGTCATGTCCATCTCTGTCATGGAGCTCCATGACAACTACGTATCACTTATTTTTTATTTACCAACAACTTGAACCCCTAAATATTTTACTTACTGTCCTTAGTTTTAACCTGTAGACACTCAGTAAAGAGCTAGAAAGAATCTCTTCTCCACCCCTTAGGCCTCTGGTTGATTCATCATGCAGTACCAGGACAAGTCAATGCATCATGTGGTCTAAGTGTGGCTGAGGCATCATGAGTGACAGAAAACAAGCTAATAACTGACTTGTGCTCCTGCAAGGTGACAAAGCTTCCAGTGTGGGTGTGTTTTACTTCCTCCCACATGATAACTGCCATTCAGTCACCTCCTCTCTGCCTCCACTGTCCATGTCTCTCTTCTCCTAGTGCTTCTCACTTTTCTCCTTAGACACAGGTTTCTATTGCTGCATGAAGTAACCAAACAACCCAATTAGAAAAATTGGTTTTGCTAATTCTATGACGTGTTGGGAAGAGCATGGTATTTAATTACCTAATTGAGTAAACAAGTAATGAAATACAGTAGCCATGCAGTAAAATAAATAGCTGTTCTGCAGGACAGGAGCCTACCATAGAGGGCCTCTGAAAGGCTCTACCCTGTAGGGTAGGCAGATGCTGAGACTCATAGCCAAACTTTGGGCAGAGTACAGGGAATCTTATGAAAGAAGTGGGAGATAGTAAGACCTGGAGAGGACAGGAGCTCCACAAGGACAGCAACAGATCCATAAAGTCTGGGCACAGGGGTCTTTCCTGAAACTGATACTCCAGCCAAGGACCACTCATGGAAATGGCGTGGAACCCCTGCACAGAGGTAGCCGATGGAAGTTCAGTGTCCAAGTGGCCTCCATAGTAATGGGGACAGGGACTGTCTATGACAGGAACTGACTGGTCTGCTCTTTGATCACCTCCTGCTTGGGGGAGCAGCCTTACCAAGCCACAGAAGAAGACAATGCAAGCACTCCTGATGAGACCTGATAGACTAGGATCAGAGGGAAGGGGAGGAGGACCTCCCTTATCAGTAGACTGGGAGAGGGACAGGGGTGGGGAAGAAGAGTGGGGTTGGGAGGGGAGGAAGGAGGGAGGTACAGGGGGATACAAAGTGAATAAAGTGTAATTAATAAAAATAAAAATAATTTTAAAAAATCACCCCCCCCCAATAAATAAATAAATAGCCATTCTGATTTGATCCCTTAAAAACTTCAGGCCTGAATTCAGCAGTATTCAGTAAGGCCATCAAATTACTTTCATATTAAGGAAAACAAGACCATCTGGATGAACCTGTGTTTCAGGCTTTCCATGAACAAGACCAAAGAAGGGCCAGGCAGATCACTCAGTACTTGGGAGCCATAACGCTAATCAGGATGTTAGTGGATTATGAGATCGTGTATGTAATGCCTAGGGAATAAGTCTTTATTTGGGCAGAGGCATTATGAAATTAAAGGGGCAGTGCTGAACACTGCCTGTCCCAGCCTTCTCTTCAGTTGCAACAACTTGCATGTGTTGTCTGTGCTGGTGGATTATTAACAGAGGTGATTGGTCTCCATGGCAAAACAATTGAACGATTGCACAGAACGTAATCTCATTTATGAGAGTGCAAAAAAAAAAAGACATAGGGTCAGGAATATAAATGCCCATTGCCACTGAAGGCCTGCTGCAGTTGAGAAGGGAAGCGACTCCAAGCTCACAGTTCAAAACGCTCTGACATTTGGTCCCACGTTTTTTTATTGAGTCGGGTACAGCCCCTGGAACGTGCTGTCGAAATCCCCGAGGAGCCGCGTGAAGCAGGTGGTGAGGAGCCTTTGGTCTCGTGCTTTACCACCCCAACATGTGCACTGGGGGCTGTGCCAAGTGCCTGGGGGGCACCCTCATTCCCCTGGCTGTGTTTGGCCTCCTGGCGAATATCCTGTTGTTCTTCCCTGGAGGAAAGGTGGTAGATGACAACAGTCACCTTTCGGATGAGGTCTGGTATTTCGGAGGAATCCTGGGAAGTGGAGTCTTGGTGAGTAGAGAAACCTTAACTCCCCTTGCTCCTACCCTTTTCCATTCGGCTCTTAGTGCATGGGATGCCATTCTGAAGCTAACAAGGCTTTATGTGATGCCTTAGTGTACTTTTCCTTTCTGTTAGCGGCTGGGGACAGTTGGGTTTACGAAGTGGTTTGTCCCCAAGCTGGGGCTAGAATCACCATAGAACACTGAGCCCAGAAAACCAAGCCAGCGACTTGATTTCTGTACTGCAATAACATAGTACCAAAAAAGACTTAAAAACACAGCACAGTGCTTCATACAAATGGACTGACTTAGGATGAACGGATGCAGAAGCTGCGGATCAGCTTTCATTCGGGAACTCACCAGGTCCTTAATCCCTTGTTTCCAATACAGGCAGGACCTCCAGCTTGTAGCAGCTGAGGGCCTCACCTTTTATGACACCGAGTCTCCTTCCCCTAAGCCACCCTCTAGGTGAAAACACCAGATGCCAGCTCATACAATCTCTTCACAGAAGTTGGTCAGTCAGGCCAAATGGAACCCCCATACTCAAAACCACCTATCTACCCACGAGCTGTGTCTTGCCTGCCCCCCTTAAATCACTGAGACCTGAGGTCTTCACTGGCAAGAAAAATGTGGGCTTCCCTCAGACCCTCTAAGCGCTTCTCTTGCTGGCAGATGATCTTCCCTGCGTTGGTGTTCTTGGGCCTGAAGAACAATGACTGCTGCGGATGCTGTGGCAATGAGAGCTGCGGGAAGCGATTTGCGGTGAGTTGTTGTGGGGTCAGCTGCCAGAATCGCCGGGTTCCCTGACGGCTCGTGCAGGGCAGCGTGGGTGCGCCGCAGAAGTCACCAGCCCCGGACAATCCTCTTGGGTCATTTGGCACATGAATAAGCTCTGGTCCTCGGTGGCACAGAATAATAACAGTAAATATATTAAATGCTACAACCTTCATGTTAGAGGTATAAGTACATTTAAACTTTACAAGTACATGCCACAGAAAGGAGGTAGAGGTGGGACCACAGATTCGCCTTTGCCGCTAGGAAACCATGAGAACTTCAACGAGTCATCGCTGTGTCTTGCCTCTTAATTAAGGAGACCTGGGGCAGGATAACAGACGGTATTTCTCCTCCCTGACAGCTCACCAAGCTCCCTTCTTTACCAAGGGCGCTCCTGATGAAGGCCCTGCATTTCCACTCCCACCCAGAATCTGCCTCAGGATTTCAGCTTCCTCTCTTTTTGACCTGGTCATCCATCTTTTAGTGGGTGAAGTGGAGATTAGGCAGGCATCCATGTTCCCAGGGGATCAGAAGGAGTGCTGGCATGTGGGTCAGGTCCCGTTTCTGCAACTGGGCAAGTCACCAAGTGTAAGATAACCAAGTTGAACTGGCTCAGAATTCCCTAGATATGGACCAAACCCTGGTACAGAGATATGAGTATCCAAACAACAAAGAATGTTTTCTTTCACTTTTCCTCCGGTTGTTTTCATTTTAGGAAGGAAAGAAATCTTTATTTTGATGGGGATAAGTCTTTGCTGTTTCTAAACCTTCAAGCTTCCCTTCATAACAAAGGAAGAACAACCCAAGGCTCTGGGGATACGAACGACATAGGATGACTAAAAATTATTAACACTGTTCATGTTTGCTAACAATTTCAGGTTTTTGTTCAAAGTAGTGATACAAATTAATAAAAAAGTTGGCTTAAAAACTATTACACCTTTGGGTATATGATAAGGCAAAGTATAATGAAAGTAGATCCTGAGCTTGATGATGAGTAAGGGATGTTCCTACTCCAACGTCCCAGGATTCAAATTCCCATCGAGGAGACTCTTAAGCCCACTTTAAATTCATTTTTCATTTTTCTTTTATTCAAGACAAGGTTTCTCTGTGTAGCCTTGGTTGTCCTGGACTTGCTTGGTAGACTAGGCTAGCCTGGAATTCAGAGATCCATTTGCCTTTGCCTCCCCTAGTGCTGGGATTACAGGCATGTACCACTGTGTTCGGTTCCCACTTTAAATTCTTGAAAGTCTATCTCCTCATTCTGAGACAGAACCATGCTGACATTTCTTTCTCATCATCATTTGTTGACTTATTCCAAAAAGAAGGTATCTACCAAGCACACACATAAGGCTGCTGTGCTCTGTGTGTTACACACTATAATTTTTTTGTATGACATCACACCATTCATAGAATATTTACCATTCATAGGATATTTACCTTCAAAAAAATCCTCATAAGTACTGAAAATTGTCATTTTGGCACTTAAAATCATCATTTAAGAAATGATTTAAGCATAATTTAAGCATAAGAAATAGCAAACATTCATTTGATATAATTACATGTCAAATGTAACAGATACTTGATAATATTTTCACATGATTGACTTTAAAGGAAAAGAAGTGCTATATAACTCATTTTCCCATCAGACCATTTATAATTTGTCAACTTTGGAAGATAAATTGGAGATGATATTTTGAAAAAAATAGCAATTAAGGAATTTGGATGAAAACAAAGAAAAAATATATATTTTAAAAAATCTGTCTTTGCATTTCTGGTGCTGAGCAGAGATGCATACTGGCTGCCTGGTACAAAACAGGCAGGCAGGTGGACAGGTGGGCAGGTGGGCAGGCTTGCTTCTTTGTTTCTAGAGTTCTCTAAAACCATAGAGAGAAGTGAAACGATGCCCAAAGTGTTATTCAAAACTTTAATGTCATTGGATTTAAGTGAAGAATACAGCAAGAAAGTCGCTGCCAGCACAGTTGAGCCATGTTCTGAAACATTTGGTCTGGTCAATATCTAACATCTAGTAGGGCTCCTGAGGCCTCCAGCTGGGATCTGCCCTCAGAGAGAGTTGAGTTGAGAATGGCCTCATCCTACCTTCCAGCTGTGCAGACTGAAAACCAAGGTTCTAAGCCCCAGCTACTGGAGATCAGGGCACCGTTTGCTGAATGGTCAGCAACCAGGTTTCTTGGTTTGGTTCGGTTTGTTTTTAATCAAATACCAGCTTTTAAAAGATAACAGCACAAAATGCATCTGTGGTTTTTTTGTTTTGTTTTGTTTTGTTTTGTTTTTTTGTTTTTTCTGAGACAGGGTTTCTCTGTGTTGCCTTGGCTGTCCTAGACTCGCTTTGTAGACCAGGCTGGCCTCGAACTCACAGAGATCTGCCTGCTTCTGCCTCCCCTAGTGCTGAGATTAAAGGTGTGCCCCACAATGTCTGGCTATCTTACTTCTTTTCAAATAGAAAATTATCCTGACCTCAAAGCACAACGATGGCCTACCCTGTGTTGCTATGGATTGCACTGTCATGGCTAACTTGGCTCTAGGGTTCCATACTAGCTGCATTGTGGAATCTGGTAGTGTCCTTATGCCTCTCCAAGACCATGTTTATAGTTCAAAGCCCCTGATTCATAGTTGTACTCCTTCTGTTCAGAGGTGCTGGGACACCAAGTGACGTGATTAAAGACATTTTGTCAGAAACACACACACAGAGCTGCAGCATCACTTAAGCACTGCAGTGGGGACAGTCTGAATTATTTTTGTAAATGCTCAAGGCATTTCCTTACAAATGGACACGGCCACAGTTGTCTGTGGGGTTCTGAGAAGCCCGGCCAGCAGAAAGATCTGTGAGCAAACACGGCAGATGCTATAGCAGCAGTCTGCCCCCACCTGGCTGGCATTGCTGTTTTTCTAGAGCTCTCCTCAAATGTGTCCTGGACCTGCACCATTCTTGTTGTTCAATAATAAAAAGCAGGAATTGGAAGGTAGGGTCAGGATGTGGTAGCTATGGAGATAAAAATGAACTTGTGAGCTGTAAACAACTTTGGAATCACCTAATTCTTAGTTTCATTTTGAAGCCCGAGAAAATGGTTCTGTGGTCTCTCTCTCTCTCTCTCACCTCTCACCCTCAACAGGCTCCCGTGAGGGGAGAGAGACTCAGGCTCAGCCCCAAGGTCTTAACTCTCTCAGATAAATGAGGCTGAAGTGAGCCCATAAACTGTAAGGTTGGGTACATTTCAGGGTAGCCTCTGAAGCCCTAACCTGCTTTTGATTTTAGGTCACTACCTCTTTTTCCCGTGCCTAAGAGTCTCAGTGGCTTCTACCCACTTGTCTGGTCACTGCCCCCTATCTCACCCCATACTCTCTTTCATCTTTCAGAAATGTTCCTCTCCCAGGGCTCAGTGGGACAACTAATTAATTTTATCAACTCATTCACTTAGTAAAGGGCCGTTTAGAAACCTTGGACTCAACTCAAAGTTGAGTGTCTTTAATAATGGGATGGAAAGCAGATTGATAAGGAGACAGCAGGGGGCAAGGCAGACACTTCAGCGTTCTTAACCGTAGCAGGCAATAAACCCGCCATCCCACCCCAGGCAGGGCAATCTGGATGACTTTTTGAAGAAAGATCTTGGGCTCATCACAAGCCAACCTGTGTGCAATTAAGTCAGCATTTCCTTTGCCCAGCTCACCACTGCGCCCTACAGACAGATCCTGGCTAACTGGCTCTTTACTTCTTCCAATGGCAGCCAGATTGAAGGAAAGTTAAGAAAAGCAATGCTTTTTAAAGGACTCTTATCATGAAGTAAGAAGTTAAAAGTATAGAACTACATTTCCTCACTGTTCTCTACTCTTAAAAAAAATAATCTTTTTTTTTTTTGGTTAGGAATGACACACATTAAGGAAATGCTTACCTATCATGCATAAGCCACAGCATAACAAAAATTTGAAACAAACACACAAACAAAAAAAGCAAAACAGAAAAGCAAAATGTCCTGCTATAAAATGGGTATGGCAATGACAGTTGTTAACCAGAATCAGAGAAAGGAGTTGCAACATTATCATAAGGAGAAGGAAGGGAAGTCCCAAGTGACTGTTCTGGTGTCAAGGACACATAAATCCTGGGTAAATACTTGCAAGGAAATAAAGTAAGGAATGCCAGGAGAAGTGTCAGGGGGTTTCTAAATTTTCTCAGGCTTAATCCCCACAAAATCCCTTTGAGTTACACAATAAAGTCCTTATTCTGCAAGTGAGGAAACCCAGTCTGTACATTACTTTCCTGATGGTAGCCCTCCTAGCTTTCTCAAGCAGAACCAAGGCAGAAAATACAGAATACTACTGCTTTCAGAGAAAAACAGCTGAGCTTGCTGTATCGTGCAATCCCATCCCGCAGTAGGCTAGAGGGAGAGCGTGAGAACTGACTTCAGGTTCCTCTATAGGTCTCTTGGAATGTTTGTCAAGTGGGAAGGGCTGTGCCCACCAGAGGCATTTCTATAACTCATTGCCATTGCCCAACACTGTAAATACCATATCCCCAGGGCATATACTTTCCCTCCCCTTCCAGTTTCATGTCCTTTGAATGTGTTCTGTCCATATATAGATATATATCTATGGACATATATATGCGGACATATATGTGGACACACACACACACACTTTGACCTTAGCTCAGTTATCACTGGACCCTGATAGGGAGGTCATAATGCTGGCAGGGGTGATTTAGAAGGCATCTGACTACAGGACTTTCATATCATCTGTTTCAAGGAAGGCTTTCACAGCATACAATGTGTCCGTTCATATTTAGCGTGTGTTTGTTGGGGGGATAGCTCAGCGGTAGAGCATTTGACTGCAAGGTGTTTCTAGAATCTGAAAAGAAATCCATTTACTTCTGGATTTCTCCCTAGATTTTTGCATTTACTACGATAAAAATATTATAGCATAATAATACTAAATTCTTGTGTGCTGATACTAATGTGTTGAATTTGTTATAGCGTCACAGGCATTTTCCTTAGAACAAGCACAAAGGATCCCTGGCGTCTAATCAGTGAATGGCATGCTCACCTTAACCCTGAGGAAAATCTCGTTCTTCTAGAGGGGTCACTAGTTACTACTGCACAGCTTCTCTTACTCATTAATTATTATTATTGAACCTCGTTATACAGAAGAGGAAATGAGAAATAATGATTAACTTCTCAAGGTCCTGTGGGAGGAGCCATGACTTAGACCCAGTTCCTGCTGCCTGTAACTCATAGCTGTTGTCATGACACATTAGTGTTAGTGTTCCTCTTTTCTATTTACTCCTTTCAGAGAGAGAAAGCATACTGCAGTACAAAGCTTAGGATGCGTGTTCCCATACTGGACTCCAAAATCTGGCAGACAGTGCTGCTCTCAAGAATCGTAACCTTGGAAGCTGGCCCAAATCCTTTGCCTATTCATTTTAAATATTATCAGTTTGGGAGAGGCTACCCTAACATTTAATTTAAGCTCAATTAATTTTATCTTAATAAAAAAGTTTTAGCATAAACCTTTGATAGATGGGACTTAATCCATGCTGGTTTTAGGTCAGATATATCTGGCTGGACATGGTGACACACACCTTTAATCCAGCACTTGAGAGAGGCAGAAGCAGGTGGATCTCTGTGAGTTCTAGACAAATTTGGTCTACATAGTAAGATCCTGTTTCAAAACGATAAAAAATATATATGTCATATACCTTACTAGTGAGCTTAATAACATTAAAGACATTTTATGTGATAGAAATTAAAGCAGTGTAATGTAAAGTGCACCTTCCTTTATGTGACTCACCTAGTCTGTAAGATTATGAAAATTAGAGTGTTTGTTTTATTTATTTTATGGTGTGGTATTTCAAACTGGAACTCAGTAATAGAACATACCACTTACAGCTTTCTGAAACTGTAACCCACTGGCCCTCCTGTCCAGATACATCATATGGTGAAAGAAAGTATAATCTGTTCACTTAAGAATGGCCACACATTCTTTCTGTCACATTCCCTTCTTTCTTGAGAGGAAGCGTAGACACGAATTCGATGAACCCCAAAGCCATGAATTTTAAAACTTTTACTACCAAAAATTCAAATGACCTAGACAAAGGTTGTTCAACATGAGAGCCATGTGTGGCTCCTGAGAAGGCGGAAAGTTCCTAATCTATGCAAAATATGGTTATATTCCAAAGACCGTAGGCAAAAGACATATTTGATACTGATTACATGTTGAAATGATAGTATGTTAAATGTGTAAAATAAAACAAAACGCATTGTTAAATTTAATTCCTTCTATTTCTTTCTTTAAGCTAAGACATTTATGTTATATATGAGGTTAAGATTATAGACAGAGGTGGTCTAGTAGAAGTTCAAATGGTTACACTTTGATAAACAGGAACACTATCCCCTTGTGATGGTTTTTGTTAACCTGACTTCTCATTTGCCTAAATGAGGATGTTCACATCCGTCTACTCACTCTTTGCCATTATCCTTTTATAGTCTAGTTAAAAATTATAAATGAACATCCTCTCAAATATAACTTTCATTTTTTTTTCTAGACAGGGTCTCATGTGTCCCAGGCTGGTTTAAATATGACATATAGCCAAGAATGACTTTAAATTTATTATTCTCCTGCCTGGATTGTAGGTATGCATCATTGTGTATCAGACAGTGTTGCATTCCTCAACCAATGAATGAGTTGAAAAGATGGAATTGAAGTAAAAAATAAAAATAAAAAAGGAAAATATGATACAGACTTCATTCTGAAAACTCTTAAGCCTATGGTCATCCTGTTCAGCTTCAGGCTGGGCAGATTTGCTGAAGGGTGTAACTGGACACAAATACTCTCTGCACAGTAAGGACTTTGCTGTCTCTCTTCCCTTTCAGATGTTCACGTCCACCTTGTTTGCTGTGGTTGGGTTCTTGGGTGCTGGATATTCATTTATCGTGTCAGCTGTCTCCATCAACAAGGGTCCTAAGTGCTTCATGAGCAATGATACATGGGGATACCCCTTCCACAACGGGTAAGGCCCCACCGTGCAATGTCTTGGACTCTTCATTATGTACTGTCGACATGTTTCCCCTTCAAGGCAAAGCTGGCAGTGTGGTTAGGAGAAGTTGCATGGTTTTCACTTCTGATTGTCCTCTGGACAATCACAAGAGAAATAACTGGAAGAAGGTGCCTTGGTTGTCCAGAGGAAATGCGTTGTGTCTCAACTCAGCTCCAAACATTAACAAAAATGTATTTATATTTTTATCCTCCAGGACTATAGCTAAGACCAGAAGGCAGAACATCTAGATTATTGGTCTTTGGTAGCATAAGCAGAATCTGCCCAACCACATAGGAGATCGTGGTGACAGTCCCAGAAGAATAAATGATTTCTAAGATATTGAATCTAATTCCACAATTTTAGCCATATTTCAAGTACTCACTAGCTGTTTGTGGCTTGTAGCCACTATGCTGAATAGCAAAACATGTAGAACATTTTCACTGTGGCAGATGTTCTGTGCGATAGCTACTCTATCCTCTGAGAAGCTCAGACCATTTCTCATTTGTTCATTATCTCAGACCCTCCATTTTACACAAAGACTGAATATCCTTGGGAGTCAGGAAGTATGGCTGTTGGATCTTCTAGTACATAGAGAATGTGTCCATTTAAAGAAACAATACTAATAAACAGTTATCCTTCATCAATTGTGAAGGCTCCAAAACATCTGTAGTTATTGATACACAAGTGCCTTGCACAGACATGCACAGCATTTGCATATGGGCTTATAGTACTTGGTGCAATGCAAATGTAATGGAAACAACTGATACATTGGTTTGTTTACAGGACAAGGACATGTTCATTACAGATAGAATTTTATCAGCTATTTATGATCAAACTTACATATGTGGAACCTGAACATGCAGAGGGATGGTTGTATTAACTTAGATTCTTGTTTGTTGATTTACAATGAAATCCTTAGAAACTTCAAGAACTGTATTCAGACTGGGGAGCTGTAGGCACTGGCTCTCATCTGATGGTCTTGGTGTATTCACTGGCGTTAAGTACTCCAACCTTATTCTCACAGTTAAACAAGCAAAGATCTCTGTCTTCCTCACATTACGTGCATGAACTTCAAAATGTTTCTTTTACTATGGAAAGCCCTCCTAACTTGCAGAAAACTGTTAAGTTTCCATCACCATGGGGTTAGATTGAAGAACACAGAATTCAGACACCAGCAGGCTGAGCCTTCTCTTAAGGCATTTTGTCAGTCTATAAAGCTCAGTCTTTCTCCAGGGATGAGTCAGGAAAGCAGTGGATTATGTCTTCCTGAAGGACTCTCCTGCTATTGCTTTCATCAACAGCATCCAGGCACTGTTACCATAGCTTTCTGTGTCCTGCTGTGTGAATGACATTGCCCTCCACGAATTTAATATCATTTAGCCTGAAGGCTGTGTCAAAAACAAAGGCTAGAGGAAAGGAAACACCATAGGGGCAAGGTACCACTCCAAAGCCCAGTAGTTCTGATGAAACCCGTTCTCACCCCACCCCTCCCCCTCACGGCTGTTTCCAGCACATTACTCATGCATGTTCTCATCTTCTGCCATTCCATCTGTTCCTCACAGTGACAGACTACTCATTCATCAACACTGGTAGGTGATGGTTTCGTTACGAAAACATCACAGCATCATCTTATTAGAAGGAGAAAGATTGCAGAATCCTTCCATCTCTGTTCACTGCACAAGAAGAAATTACCCAGGATTAGGAGTGAGAAGAAAAGGCAAATGTTATGGAGGTGGCCTCTGAGATAGTGGCCAGCTTGAACTATAAAGTCCATTGTCTCTCAATACTGAGTAAGGTTGCACTGTTTTTCTTGCTGCTGATAATATTAAACTAGCAAAGGGCACCAGAGTGTCATGGCATATGTAATCCCATCACTCAGGGAGGCAGAGGCAGGAGGATCACTGTGAGTTTGAGGCCAACATGGTCTACAAACCGAATCCAGGACATCCAAGGCTACACAGAGAAACCCTGTCTCAAAAATCCAAACCAAAACCAAAAAAGGAGCAAAGAGAAAAATTTATATGCCCAGAGATCCACATTAGAGAAACATCCTAGAGGAAAAAGAAACATTAAGAGACACTTCTGCTTTATTTCCTTTGGGTAGAACTTCCTTTTACCTATCTCTTCCTATCTCTCCCTCTTTGAGACTGTGAGCCACCACACAGCCTTGAACCATAGCCAAGGGTACAGGAGGAAGAATATTGGGGCAAGTGTTCAACAGTACAGGGAAGGGGTACCTGATAAGCATCCTTCCAAAGACGAAATGAGACAATTCAAGCTAAGTTTCAGTTTTTAAAAGCAGATTTATTGGGGGAAGCTCTGGGCAGGTTCAAGGGTGGGGCAAGTCTGCATGCAGAGAGAAAGAGAGGAGAGGAAATAAAGACACACAGAGGGGAAGAGACAGAAAGAGAGAGGCAGGGACCAAAATGTCTGGATTACACAGTGAAGATACTGCCCCTGGGCTGTAAAGTTCAGGGTAGAGGGTGGAGTATGCCAGCCTATAACAGGTAGGGACTGAGGGACACTGGGAGAACCTGGAGGCTAGGTCCAGGCACCTCAGGCCCTTGTCTCGGGTCTGAAGCCCAACAGTATCCATACCAGACACTTTTTGTCTCTACTCTTCTGAGCAATGTATGGGCTGTTTATTAGGCTGGACCCAGAACCAAATACAATTAAATATTCTCAGTTAAGTCTATTGCGCTGCAATCAAGATTACTGCCATAGATCTCTCGTGTCTTCTGTGACACTGAGGTGACAACTAGGTCTACCCTAAGGCTCCCCACAGTGAGAAAAAAGAAGTGGCATAATGTACATAAAGTACTTCCACACTTCCCGTGAGCGTCTGCCAAGGAAGAGCAGTTGGCCCTTGGTGGCCAGGCTTGTGTCCCCCCTGTGTGGCCGTGTGGTACCACCTCTTCAGGAGAAGCTCCTCCAGCTCCCCCTGTGCTCAGCAGGCATGGGGGAGGGACGCAGTGTGGGTAGGAGTTGGACGGCACTCGTGTACTCCAGGCTTACTCTCGCTGAGCCCCTGAACCCCTGTGCTGTCATTGTCTGTCCACCTGCTTGTCTTCTTTTTGGGATCATTCGCCCCTAAAGGAAGAGTACCTGTGTTTCTGTGTCCACCGCTCCCCGACCCCCGATCTGTTCCCACACCCAGCACAGCATGTGTTCAGTGCATAAGCAGCTGTCATCGAGTGGGTCTTTACTGGCACTGTGAATCTTTCCAGTCACATGTTCCCTGACATGCAATGCTTGCATAGTGGCCACCTTCAGTAAGTCCTTACTGAGAAAATGAACACACCCATTTTGGAGATTAAGAGGTTGAAGCTAGTAAGTGGAAGTGTGTGGATTTGGCTTAGGTCTTCGAAATTCCTAAGCAAGTTCTTTTTACCATTACACAAAGCTCCATTTGAGAAGTTATAGAAGTATGATAATTCAAGAAACTCACAGGTCAAGATTGGGTATGATGGCAAATGCCTTTAATCTCAGAACTCAGAAGGCAGAGGCAGAAGTATCTCTGAGAGTTTGGGGCTAGCCTCGACTATGTAGCCAGTTCCAGGGTAGCCCAGACTACATAGAGAGACCCTGCCTAAAAACAAACAAACAAACAAAAAAACCTGTAAAGAAAGGAACAACTACAGAAAGACAAGTGTTTAAAGTAAAAGAAATACACTGCTATGAAAGAGGTGTGTTATCTTTGAATCCTATGTCACAAATAACTGATGCCAAGGAAGAGTAACTAATTTATGTGATGAGCATTCACGGAGTAAGCAGACTGTCTAGATTTAAACCGAGTTCCATCCGAATTTACAACACCAAAGCTTTCTGTAGACTAAGTGAACTAATGACAGCATTAATATTTATTGGTCACTTGCTGTAGGCTATGCGATGTAAATACCTTGTTCTTATTTGCACATGTAAGACAAGAATCCTATCTGATAAGGCTATTCAAATCCAGTTTATAAAGCAGTGTATGAAAGCTGATGGCACGAACAACATCCTACTCCTAAACAAAGCACGAAACAAGGCAGGCATAGCTCAGCTCTAGAACAGGGCCTGGCATTCTCGAAGCCCTGGGTTCTGTCCCCAGTCATACACCCTTCTTGTTGTTGTTACATCTATCTATAGATAGATAGATAGATAGATAGATAGATAGATAGATAGATAGATAGATAGATAGATAGATATAGATAGATACATAGATGGATGGATTTGTAATATATATATTAAAGTAGTGTCTTCTTTTACTTCCTCCATTCTACTAAGCTCCGAGGTTTCTTCTTTCACTTTGAAAAATTTCCAAAATGTATGCGGTAAAGAGTACAGTGCACCCAAGAGTTCCTAAGAAGCAGAGGTCACCAGAAAGATCTGAAAGAAATAAGGTCTTTCCCGCTGAGGCTCTGAAAATGAGGGACAGTAAAGGAGGGGGAAGGGCCAGGGTGTGGTTGTTGGCGTGGAAGAAGGGAGCCCTGGTCCCCCACAACTGCTGCCCACTGTTTCTAGGAAACCATACTTCCCATTTCTCCCTAGCGATATCTCACCTAGACTGCAACAAGGCCTCCCTATGCAGATAAAATAAAATGGAAACACTGCAGTGTCTCTTGGCTCAGAGTGCACACAAAATGTAAGTCTTTTCCTGTGTGGAATTCCTGAATACTAACAAAAATATATTTGAGTTACACTTTCAATTTGGTTATTAGTAATGGCAACTCTCTAGGGAGTCAGACACATTTGACAAGTTTCTCCTTCCTCCCTGCCTCCCTGTCACCTGTAGTGATTACCTTAATGACCAAGCCTTGTGGGTCAAGTGCCAACAGCCCCGTGATGTGGTCCCCTGGAATCTGACCCTCTTCTCCATTCTGCTGGTCGTCGGAGGGATCCAGATGGTTCTCTGTGCCATCCAGGTGATCAACGGTCTTCTGGGAACCCTCTGTGGAGACTGCCAGTGCTGCGGCTGCTGTGGGGTGAGTCAGGATTCCCTCGTTTCTTCTCAAAGGAGGCCACCATCACCATGAGATGAGGGTAGTAAGTATGGCTGCCTGGGAAAAACCTACCATTCTGGGGTTCCCGCCAGCTCAAATGAACAGCGGTGTTATGTTATTGCATATGTAGTGAGCAATTTGATCACACTCTCCAGCCTCCCACCTATCTGTGTGTGTGTGTGTGTGTGTGTGTGTGTGTGTGTGTGTGTGTGTGTGTACAGAACATTTACAGAAAGGTTTGGGCATGTTCCTTGCAGCAATACAATACAGCTGGCCTAGAACTCTCAGCTCCACCATAAGGAGGATGAGTGTAGAACCTAAACAATTTCTGATACAAGAAGAGAAAGAAAAAACGAAAAGAAATTAGCCAAGACGACTCTCTAAATTTCACCATAAACTATAAAAATTAAAAACAAGTCTATAGATAATAAAATGGTCTGATTATTTCAACACATAACCAAATTAGATCAGACAATTGTGTATCCACACATATTTATTATAAACAGAGTGAGACATGGCTAGAATAGTAACCTTTTTTACATTTCAAATAAGTGATGTGTGTGAAAAAATGTGTGAAGACGCAAACAAAAAAAAACAATGACCTGGAAAGTCTCTCTTCCTCCCTTCTACTCACCCAGCCTTTTCCCCAGTTCTCACTGTATAAAGCTACAACTTTCCTATGTATCCTCCCAGTCTTTTTATTTTTTAATGTAATTTATTTATTTTTATATCAATCACAGGTTAGGTACTTTGCATCCCAGGCGTAGCCCCCTCCCTCATTTTCTCCCACCCTCCCTATCCCTCCCTCATCTCCTCCCCGCCCCCTCCAAGTCAACCAACGGGGGGAGGACCTCCTCTCCTTCCATCCGACCCCAGATCATCTTGTCTCCTCAGGGCTGGCTGCAATGTCCTCCCCTGGGATCTAGCCAGTCTGTCACTCCCTGGCGTGTATGGGGGAGTATGGATATGGCCTAGAACCCCCGCTCAGATGTGGCCCATGGTAGCTTGGTGTCCAACTGAAGACTCTAGTAAGGGGAACAGGGACTGTTTCAGTCATGAACTCAATGGCTGGCTCTTCGACCCTCCCAGTCTTTTTAAATTATTTTTATTTCCTATATGTGAAATAATGTTCTCCCTAAACTGCAATAACATTAAAAACACTAGACTGAGAATATTAGTGGACTGGTCCATTGAGAAAGCAATTTCCTAGCATGCACAAGGCTCCCTTGCAGCACCATGCATGAGTGTGTTGGGACTGTCACTTGAAAATGGAGTATAAAACTTGCATATTAAATAATATACAATTGCAAAAATAAGAATAATAACCACGAATAAAAATCCAAAAAAAAAGCTAAGTCAGAATTATTTTAAATAAAGACTAAGTTTTTCCCTTCCTTCTAAATTGTAGTATTGCAAAAGTTAATAATCTTATATTGCTTTGAAAATATAGAACATCTGGGCTGGCAAGATGGTTCAGTGGGTAGAGGCACTTGTGGCCGAGCCTGACAACCTGAGTTCAATTCACAGGACCTGCATAGAAGGAGAAAGCCAACTCCCAAAGTTGTTCACCGATCTTCTCTCAGGCAACACACACAAATAAATAACTAATAAATAAAACTGTAAAAATGTAATAAAGAAAAATGTTTTTAAATGCAAGTTTTATTTATATTCCCAGAACCCACGGTGGAAGGAGAAAACTGACTCCTGAGAGTTGCCCTTAGACACACCTCAACCATACACACTATAGCACATATGCACACACTTAACATACCACTAATCATAAGTAAAAAATTTAAATACATATGTAGTAAATAAAATTTCCCCACATGAATGGTAAAAATGTATGTACAATAACCTGTACCAGCTATTACTTTTTTCTGTAAAATTTTTTATCTTCTATGCTGCTTATTTGTTTGTTTTGTTTTTTGAGACAAGGTCTCATCCTGGATGACCAGAAATTCCCTAAGTGCACCAGGCTGTCCTGAAACTCACAGAGATCCACCTGCCTCTACCTCCTAAGCACTGGGATTAAAGGTGTGCACCGCCACGCCTGGTTTTTGTTGTTGTTGTTGTTGGTTGGTTGGTTTATCTTTAAACAACTAGAAAGTCTGAGTATCAGCCAACAAAGTATGTATTTTTTTCTGTGATGGCAATTAAGAATATTGAGCATTTGGGGGCTGGACAGATGGCTCAGTGATTAAGAACACTGGCTGCTTTTGCAGAGGACCCAGGTTGGATTCCCATCACCCACATGGTTGCCCACAACCATCTGTAAGTCCAGTTCCAGCTGATATGATGGCTTCCTTTAACCTCCTCAGCACTAAGCTCAAAGGTAGTATACATACATACACACAAGCAAAATACCCATATATGTAAGACAAAAATAAAGACTATTGAACATGTAGATCTCACAGTTCATTTGAAATGAATAAACACTTCCTAAGCCAGCTAAACTGATAGTCATATATTATCTGGATGGCAAATTTTCTTCCATATTTATTAAGAAAAGAATTGCTTCCTAGGTAGACAGTAATAGTTCACGAAATCTAAGGAGATCTGTCTTAAAAGCATGCTCATAAATAAATGGCAGTATATTAAGTCTCTTTATTGCATTTAATTTGTCAAGACTGCATTTTGGTGATAGAATGACTAAATCAGAGACAATGAGCAGATTCATGGTTTTCAGCATGTGGGCACAGGGGGATTGACTACAGAGGTTGCCAGAATTTCCTTTTTCTTTCCTTCTTTCACATCCCCTCCCAACTTTATTTTGAAAACTAATCAGAAAAAGTAAAGGATGCACAACACACATTGAATTCTCTCACCTGTGTCCATGGGTTTTCAATATCTGTTCCCCTTCCCTTTCTCGTTGAAATGTGCAGGAAGCGATTCGTAGACTGTGAGACACCATTGAGCTGTATTTCAGTGTATGCCTGAGCAGTTCTGAATGCCGTCTCTCAAGGAGTCCTTTCTTATGAGCACCCTGCCTCTAATCTAGTCAGCACCCCTCCCCGCCCAGCAGCATAGTGTGGAAAGAGCCCACCACCACATCAGCTAGTCTAGTGACTTAAGCAAGTCAGCTGACTTCTTAGCATCCTGCTCTCCCAACTACCAGTTGCCTCACTTATGCAGAAACTGCGTAGGGTGACTTTGGTCCACTCAAGCTGAAGGCCTCTAGAGCCTGGCAACCTTTGAAAAGTGATAGATGGGAAGGTTCCTTAAAATCAAAGCTGTGACAACTGGGTAGGGGTCAACTAGTGGCCAGGCGCCCCGAATTGTTTATCTATAAAATGGGAGCATTAGCTCCACTCCTGAGATTACCGGCTCCATGTCTGCTACCAGGCAACACTTACACGTTGATCTTTGTATTCATGCGACTCAGCAAATGATGTTTATAATTGTTTACTCACCATATTAAATTCAGGAAGGCAGCATAGGCGCCACGGGTTCTGGATTCAAATCCTCATACCTCTGTATATTCATTACAGCTTTCAAAAAAAGAACTTTTTTTTTTTTCAAAAAATTGTGTTTACTAATAAATGATGCAAAAGAAAAAAGAAACTGGTTTTCCATTCCTGTAACTGAAAACAAGCAAGCCACAGACTAAAGTCTGAAACTAAGTCAGCAAAGCATAGAAAACATTTCGCAGGTAACCCACTAATGGAAAAGAGAAATCAAAAGGAAGAAGGGTCAGAGGAGGGTTAGAGCAGGGAGAGAATTGAAGAAGGAAAAAAAGACATTTTAATGAATTTTCTTTTCCTACACTCTAGGGTGATCGGCC
>CM053766.1:23105474-23143925 GCA_028658305.1 Pachyuromys duprasi | reverse complement strand
TGAAAACAAGCAAGCCACAGACTAAAGTCTGAAACTAAGTCAGCAAAGCATAGAAAACATTTCGCAGGTAACCCACTAATGGAAAAGAGAAATCAAAAGGAAGAAGGGTCAGAGGAGGGTTAGAGCAGGGAGAGAATTGAAGAAGGAAAAAAAGACATTTTAATGAATTTTCTTTTCCTACACTCTAGGGTGATCGGCCTGTCTAACAGGTCTCGATGAGTCGCTCCAAGTCTGCAGCACATGGCGTGGGAAGACATATCCCAGACCCAGCCTGGCCCACACGGGCTGCTGATTCCTGTCTGTTTCCTCTCTGGCAGAGCTTGGGAGGCACAAGGCATCCTTATCTCTCTCCAAACAGCTTATTTCAACTTAGCTAGAAATTTGGTGTTTTTGTTTTTAAATTGAAAAACAAATAGTTAGGAAACTTTAAAAATTAACTCCCTTTTAGATTCCAGAACAAGTCCAAAGCAGATTTTTTTATGATTTCCTATTTAAAAAAAAAAAGCTAAAATAGATGAAGTCGTTTGTTCTACCACATTGCATCTTGTATATAAAGATATTCATATTTTAGGAATATTTGCATAACTTGAAGGGATACAACATTAAAATGAAAACCAGTTTTTTAGGAGGCAGAGGTAAGGAATGATTGCTATGTCATATATAATTTTTATGTGAAGCCTGTTTTGGCTAACTTGTCTGGGCTACTTGTAACTAGTTTTATGAGCCTGTCATAATTCGCCAGTGTTCCCACATGTATATTAAATTAAATTAATTAAACTCAGAATTAAAATAATAAACGTTTTGTGTGTGTCTGTGTGTTAGCGAGGAAGAATGAATCATACCTGCTTGTCTTTTTCTTTTTATAAATGCATTGTTGTTGTTGTTTGCTTTTCGTTTGTTTATTTATTGGCTTGGTTGATTGGTTGTTTGTGTTTTAATTTTTTGAGACTTGCTATGTAATCTAAGCTGCTATAGAAATCATGGTCTTCCCACAACTGCCTTCTCGGTGTGTGCATTACAAGTATTCACCATCACGCCCAGCCAACTACGTTATTTGATCAAACATTAAAAAGCTGTAAGAAATGGCCACACAGAGAAATCTTGTCTCAAAAAAAAAAAAAAGAAAGAAAGAAAGGAAGGAAGGAAGGAAGAAAAAGAAAGAACGAGGAAAGCTGATTTGGATAATAATTTTTCAGCCTATTGGGTAAGATTAAGAGTTCATGCTAATCCCACATGCTGTGATAATAGGTTAACTTTGGTTTTATTGGTCAGGCACTAATGTGAAACCAAGTTCATTTGATCCCAAAAGCGAATTTGTAAGTCTCAGTTTCCGCATCTGTAAAATGGGTACTTTGAAGTCACCCAGTTTGAAACAATGACTTTCAGAATGGTCAGTGCAACTTGTGAACAATACAGAGAAACCCAGAGGGACACACCATCCACCCTCACTTCCACAGCCACAAATCAGGTAAACTGCACTGAGTGGATTAGGCACACTCAAAACTTGGTTCTCAGTGCTCACCACCTATTCTGTGCCACCCAAAAGGTCAGGCACTGAAGACACAAAGCGCCCCAAGATGTGGCGATTTTGCTCTTACTGTCATATTACAATAAACTCTGTGAGGTAAGTGATCATATCTGAGACCTGAAATTCAGTTAGCAGGGAGAATATGGCCAATTTGGCCAGGCAAATGAGTTCTTGGGATGTTCTGGGGGAATTTCACACAAACACACACACACACACAACATGCACTTCAATTCGGTTTAGACCATTGGTTCTGATGTGTGGCTGATTATCAAATTTACCCAGGAAATACTCTACATGTTTCCAAGCCCTAACTAACTTTCTTCATCTAAACATTGAGGTGGTTCTGGGACCAACCATGCTGTGCCACCGTTGTTGTCTACAGCAGCTGGTCAACCAGGAGAGAGTGTAATCAGGCCAAATTAACACTCCCAGGAGTGCCACCTGCTTGAAGCATGTGAGATCAGTGTGGCCCGGTGGCGATGCTCAGAACAGAGCCTGTCCATTACAGCAAAGCCACCCACTCGAGTCCTTGATGGGGAAATGAGAACGGGCATCAGAGGAGCAGTTGTGTGGGGCTGTCGCTGGTCCCCTGTTTTAGGAGAAAAGTGGTTTTATGCAGCTATCGTCACACCTGGTCTCATTATTTTACACATCAAGAACTGAAACAAGTATGTGACAAGTTCTCATCCCGAAGGACCTGCTTCAAATGCTGTTTCCACAAGATTAGGAGAAATGGCATATCTCAGTAAGAGGACTTAAAAGGAGGAGATAAAAGACAAAGAGGGGAGTTCTCCCTGGGGTGATCCCTCTCCCCGAAAGTGTGTTCATGTCTCTGTCCCTCTCTCCCTCCCTCACTTCCTTCCCTTTCCCTCTGGCTACTTGTGTGTGCACCTCTGTGTGTGTGTGTGTGTGTACGCGCGCGCATGTGCTCAGCGTCTCCCGAAACTTCTTTCCTCAGAGCAGCCAATTTTGTGTTGCTCACTTGAGTGCCTGAGTCTTCTATGCTCAGCACTCAAGTGGAGATTAGTCACTTTTCTATTGCTGACGAAGCCTGTGATAGAGGCAACTGTTAAATGTTTGACGTGGAATTCGCAGCTGCATGGGGTTAACGTCTATTACCGTCGCGCGGTGCGGAGCCTGGCAACACGCAGGCAGACTCAGCACCGGAGCAACAACTGAGACTGACATCCATATCTGCAGGAAGTGGGGAGACGTGCGGGGAATGGCGTGGGGCTTTGAAACCTCAAAACCAATCCTCAGTGACACGTCCTCCGACAAGACCACTCCTCCTAATCCTCCCCAAACTATTCAATCAACTTGGTGAAGTATCTGAGCCCTGTGGAGGCCATTCTCACTCAAATCACCATAGAGGTAAAGACAGTATCTAGCTTAAATGTATGCTTGAGAGACCAATATGGCATAGTGACATAACTGACGGAATTACTCCAGTTTTCCCGTATTCTTACTGAGAATATTCATATTCAAAATACATATTCAAAGAACTGTTCTCTTTTGGTTTCTAACTCTGAATTCCACGGTGCCTTGCTTTGATGTGGGCTATTCTTGGGGTTGTCTGCTTTGCCTTATAACTATATTATGCCCATGAGCATGAGACCAATTGCACAGGAGAAGAGAGATATTGGGGGGGGGGGTTATTATGTAAAAAAAATGTTCCAGGGGGCACCCACATCATCTAGGGAACCTAGACTATTAGTGGCAATGGAGGCAGAGAAGAGGAATGGCTCCCTAGAGTTCATCCAAACCTGTCAGCCATATATCACACCATAGGCACGTGGCTATTAAGAGGTGCCGAGTAAGGCAAATGTTAAGAAAAGTAGTACCAGCTCCTCCTCCCGCTGCTCAAACCTTAGTGGTGTTTGCTCAAGAGCGAGAGCTGATCTGCACTGATCTCAAAATGGGCAAAAACCAAATGCTCAGATAGACCATCACGAGGCAGCAGTCTTCAGTCTACCAAGAGCCAGGTGGCAGCAAAAAAGGGCTGAAGGCTGTGGGCTAAACAGGGCATGCACCACTATTTAGTCACCAGGTCATGGGAGTCTTGGCATACAACCCTTGAGAGACAGGAGGAACATTCTAGAACATCTAGACCAGGAACTCAAATAGTACGGTTTGTTGTTTTTGTTGTTGTTTTCTTTCTCCTCCAGGCATCTACAGAGATCGACACCATGCCTGTCCTGGGGCTTTTATCTTAAACTCTAATAAACTATTTTTCTTAACCTTCCATTTGAGTCCACTATTAAATTCTTTTTACTAAGAACCTCAAAAAGGGGCCTCGACTTCCCAATATCATCTGGGGAACTACAAAGAAGCCACTAAAATTCTTGTAACACATACCATAACAATTCTAAAATACCGTGTGTGTGTGTGTGTGTGTGTGTGTGTGTGTGTGTGCTCACATAACACACTTGTTATGGTGACTTCACTTGGAACAACTTAATTGTCAACATCAGTGAAGCAGTCAGGTTGCTGTCTTCACGCTTGATGCTGGGGGTCGAAGTGCTCAGTGTAGGCCATCAGTAAAGCAATCAGACCTGGGTATAAAAGTCTGACAAAAAAAAGTTAAGTTCAAACCCACAAGCACGAGCTGGAATTCATGGGATGGACTAAGACTGTATTCTTTTTCCTGTGACATCCGTGGTATGTATGTACTGCAGAAATGAGAGGCCTTCATCATAGAACGAAAAAGATGCCTTCTGAACCAGGGGCCAGAGATGCTAAGGGGGACCCTGGGGAAAGTAGAGAGTTGCAGAGTTGTGTGTGAGAGAGGTGAGGTTGTGGATCAGCAGTAGTGCAGGTGAGCTGAAGGGTGGCTGCTGCTTTCCTCCTGTCCAGCAGAACTCCCAAGGATCTGGGTAGTACCCTAACAGAAAACACAGGAAGCAGTTATGTATGGTGAGATGTCATGCAGCTGAGCCAAGCTTACATGTTACAGAGCTACTATGCCAAACTTAGAGGAGGGGAGTGGTTTTTAGTTTCCTTGTGTGTGCACACATATTATTTCTTCTTCTTTTTTTAAATAAAATTGCTTTTAGTTATTGTGCATGTAGGGAGGTTCGTGTGGAGAGATCCGAGGACAGCTTTGAAAAGTCCCGTCTCTCCATCTGCCATGTGGATCGAACTCAGGCTGCCGGGCTTGGCAACGTAACACCTGACCCTGTTGAGCCACCTTACCAGCCCTTTCTGTTGTTTCCTAGTCTAGGCCAGGGTTTCACAACCTCTACGCCCTTTGCCAGCCCGGTATACTCTCCCATGACCCCCTGTATATACTATATCATTGTCATAGCACCTAAAATTTCTTTCCTTCCCTGCCCGATTATGGGCTTGCCGTTCATGGCCTACATGGCTTCTCCCTTTTGGTTAGCTTTGGTCCCCGCCTGTTACCTTCTTCAGCAGACATTCCATATTCCTGGATTCTCCCCACAATAGGCTTGGCTGTATTTTCATAGTCTGTACATGGCCTGCAGGGACCCCCATCCTATCACACATGGCCTGGCCTTCCATCCTTTACTTTGAAATCTGAGTAGACGCTTTGGTGATCCCCAACCCATTATATTCTCCTTTCTTTCCTCTGGAGTGAGAACTCTTTGATATCAGAGATTTTGTCTTGTCAAGATGTGCACTTCTTTGAACACTGGACTAGGCACATAGTAAGTAATTATTAAAGGAGAGGTTAGCTCTGTTATATTAATGGAGCTAAATTGTCCTGCTCAGGAGAAGAAAAGAAAGCCTTTAATACATGTGCCTTTGGGAGGAGGGACACTTAAAGATCATATGAAGTAAATATAGCATTTCCAAGCATCAAATGTAATTAATAGGGGAGTGAGAGCTAACTCAATGATTATAAGCTCTGACTACCTTTCCAGACCACCTTGATTCAATTCCTAGCACCCACATGGGGCCTTACAACCATTTGAACCTTCAATTCCAGGGGATCCAATGTCTTCTCCAGGCTTCCAAGGGCACCAAGAATGTACTCAGTGCATAGACATACATACAGACAAACCACCCATACACATAAAATAAAAGTAAATCTTCTAAAGATGTGAATGTTGTGTGGTAGCAGAGAAACAGAGAGGGGAAGATAAAGATAGAATTCCTGACAACGTTGTTGAAGCAAAAATAAAACCTCTGCGGAGACTCATGCTGCCTCCTACTGCCTGCTGGAAAAAAAACAAAGCCATGATGCATGATCAAATCAAAACTCGTGACGCATTAATTGGCATCTGTTCTTTCCATTATCACCCAGATGCCATCTGAAATGTTCCCATGTAAACTTTAATTTGTTGTTTATGTTTTTAATTTTTGTGTTTATGTATATGTTATAACAAACTCAGTAATTTAGGACAGCCATAAGTACGTAAGTTATAAACTAAAATTTAAACCAGCAAACAGACCCACTTTCGGCCTCAGTAAGGGTAGTGGTTCTCAAACATGAGGCCATTCTGGCTTGCCAAGTGCAGATTCCCATCCGTCAGCCTCCTGCAGAGCCAAGAAGTCTGAGGAAGTCTAATTTTATGCAGCTCTGCTCTGAACCCTTTCTTATCATTTTATTCCTCCCTATTCCTTTGTCTTTCATAACCTCATTAGCACTAAAAAGCCACAGCTCTCCCCACCAAAAGATGCGCAGATAAATGCAAAAAAGGAAGCTGAAATATCTGACCCACACATCTTTTTCTTTTCCCCTTCCTATGATCCCCTGGCCTGTGCTCTGTCACCACACACAAAAAGCATCTGCTTCCCTCTAGTGGTCAATACATAACTGGCGGCTGCAGTTTCTTCCAACATGGATTTGGTTACCTTCCTGGAGAATTCAGCTTTTCTCTAATAGCTTCCCAGGAAGCTATTAGATGTTTGAATGGGGCCTTTTATCCTGATGGTGGGAAGGAGGATCAGGTCTCCTGGCTGGGTAGTAAGAAAATGCTTTGGGATATGGTTTGTTAAATGTGTCTTTCACAAAGAACATAGCTGTAGTCAAAATGCCAAGTCCATTTTGAGATGGTTCGGTGGGTGTACAGATTTGAATGATAATGGGTCCCCTAGGCTCATGTGTGTGAATGCTTGGTCCTCAGTTGGTGCGACAGTTTGGGAAGGATTAAGAGGCATGGCCTTGTTGGAGGAGGTATGTCACTGTGGGGTGAGATTTGAGGTTTCAAAAGTCTATACCACTCCCTGTTAGACACACACACACACACACACACACACACACACACACACACACACCAGTGCTTTGTGGAGCAGATGTAAGGTTTTAGCTATTGCTCCAGAGCCATGCCTGCTTGCTAGCTGCCATGTTCACCACCATGATGGTTATGAACTACTGTGGAACTATGAGCCTCAAATTAAATGCTTTCCTTCCTTCCTTCCTCCCTTTCTCCCTTCCTTCCTCCCTCCTTCCCTCCCTCCCTCCCTCCCTCCCTCCCTTCCTTCCTTCCTTCCTTCCTTCTTTTCATAATTTGCCTTGCTCTTGGTGTTTTGCCATGGCTATAGTTAACTAAGACAGTAGATTAAAAAAAAAAAAAAACTTCCTGAGTAAGTGTGAGACCTGAGTTTTGTCCCCAGAATCCAAGAAAGCCAGAGACTATAGTGAACTTCTATAATCCCAGAATCCCCAGATTTTGATGAAAGGTGAAGACAGGACAGTCCCACGGGCTATTGTGCCAGCAAGAGTAATACATGCAGCAGCAAACACAAGGCTTGGTATCAAGCAAGGTAGACAGCAATGACCACCATCTGAGATTGCCCTCTGACATCCACATATCACACACATCTACATACATAAAGATAACGCCATATTCTTAACCTTCAATCCACTATAACCAGGATGTCATAGGACATCCTGAAACCAGTATTTGTGGACAAGGAGAGACTTCAATTTCTCCCAGTGTTCCTGGTGCCACCTAGGTCATTGGGCATGGAAAGGGACAACCTCTCTACATTCCTTTAAGTTATCTACCCATCAAAATCTTCTAGTTCTCTATGCTGTGACACTCTAATATAATTTCTCACATTGTGATGACCCCAACCACAAAACTATTTCATTGCTACTTCATAACTGTAATTTTGCTACTGTTATGAATTGTAAATATTCGACATGCAGAATATCTGGTATGTGGCCCCCCAAAAGTGTGGCAACTCACAGGTTGAGCTACACTGTTCTAGTGGGTTCTAGGATATAAAATAAATTCCAACTCTGAAACAGCTCATATAATCCCTTCAGGGTTACTGTATACTTGGTTTCTCTGGTTTTGCTTCCCACCCCATTGCCCTCATTCACAGGCATGGACTTTCAAACTATATGAATGGTGGCACATTTATATAGTCCCAGCATTCACAGGATTCAGACAAGGATCGCAAGTCTGAATCAGCCTACTCTGTATACAGACTAGGATCAGCCTAGTCTACAAAGCAAAGCCTGTCTTGGAATGAATGAGTGAATATTCATAGTCTTTTATGTGTTGTTTCCTTTGCCTGAAATGCCTGAGACATTACTGAAGAAAAAGGCTCAGGCCATCATCAGCCACCTGACACTGTCCACACTTTCCTTGATAGCGATGTGTTCCCATAACTCTGTCATAGGCATTGATTGCACTTTCAGAGTTCTAGAAAACATGATCAAGTTTACTTCCACCCTATGCCTCTATAGTGCTTGTGGTGTACCAAAGGATCAGCCACATACTTGCTGAGGAACCCTTAGCTCCTTCTTTGCCTGGGCATGGAAAATACAAGGTTAAATAAACCTCATTCTTCTTTAGAGATATTTGTTATGTTATCAGAACTGTGCTGTGGAGAGCAGAGGAAGGGTGAGCAAATGAAGTCCTAAGTGAATGGGTGCTGTTGACACAGATGTGACTATGTCAAGGATCCTTGCCTCACACCCAAAGGAAAATAACAGACTCTTTCTCTGGAGTCCAAGTATAGGTGTTGATAGTGCAGAAAATGTCTACCATCACTTCCTGTCCCTGGATATTTATGGCCTGAAGACTACTTCTATCAAAATTATCTAAACCTGTCTCTTTGATCCAGCTGTGTCCCTATAAACCTTACTTCCTGTTCAGCTGTATGCAAAAACTCTGCCTCTCTCTTCAACTCTAAATAATAAACACTTGTGGGTTTTTTTTTTTTCCCCAGCAGAGAGCCAAGTCAACTCAACCTCAGCTTCTTCTTGTATGTTTTTCTTCTCTTCATTCCATTGCCATCCAGTCCTTTGACACCATATCTTCCAGGGAATAGAGTTAGGTACATATATCTATGAGCTGTCCAGACATTCCAGATATTCCAGATTCAGTGTAAATTTGTGGAAACATCTTACTACAACCAGTGGACACTGAAATCTGGCACATTTGATCAAGTTCTGTGTCTCATACTGAGTTCTGCTTCAAGGATCTGAGCATAGCAGGCTGCCTCAATTCTGTTTCAGGAACACAGTTCACTGACTTGCCTCACTCAAGTGAATGGAAACCCATCCAAAGGATATAAGGTTTCTGACCTAGATTTATTCTAATACATTTAGTGAACTTGTTTATTCTGGGTGAGGCAGATGTCAGCACTACACCTGAAAGATCCTCCAATTATGCTCCCAGTGGAGGGCAAGCAGATTAAATATCCAGGGGGTCTGATGTCCACACAGTCATGCAGTGTGTCCAAAGAAAAAACACAGTAGTCACTTTTGAAAACAGAGTTTCTCTGTGTAGTCCTGGCTGACCTTGAACTTGCTCTGTAGACTGCACTGGCTTCCCCTATCTCTGTGTCTGGGGCCCTGGGGTTACAGGTGTGTACCACCACACCCAGCTTAAGTCATAAATTTTAATATTGGAAATAGCAACACACAAATTCTCCATACATTATGATCCAAGGAAAGAGTTTAAAGGAGGGAGGAAAAGGGAAGGGGTGAAAGACACAGGAGAGAGGGAGAAGATGAGGGGTGAGAGAGGGATACAGACAGGGAGAGAGAAATCCTGAACACTTGTGTCAGCTGCCGTGCCTGTCACAGATCTGCTCAACCAACTCCATTTACCTACCACACAAACTTGCTGAGACACTGTTCCATTAATGAACTGGCAAACTTTTCCAACCAACCAGCTTTCCTTAGAAACTCCTTTCCCTCTTTGCAGCACTATTTTTCTGTGTGTCTTCTCTGTAACTGCCTCAAGTATTGCTTGGCCCATGTGCTACACTGAGGTTAAATCTCCAGTATCCACTCAGACACCCACCAGCTCTGCAGAACTAGCCCTGTTTCCCTACAGTGTAGCCAGCACCTGTTACAAGCCTTTTTAAATTCTGATATTAGAGGTGAAAGTGTATAACGGTATAAACTTCTGATTAGTAATGAGTTTGTAATGAAATGTCTTTGTCTTCTTTCATGTATTCTGATTGCTGAGCCATTTTCCTTATCACTTATGTAAGCACCTGTTGTGGGTTTTGGCTATCACCGGAAGAGTTTTCCTGTGATAATCCCTGACACAGGGACTCATGAAGCATAATTAGGAAAGGATTTCTCAAGGAAGTAGATGGTGGGTTTAGCTATTGGGTGTCTCCTGTGCTGAGGGCTTGTTCTCTGGCTGGAGGTATTATTGACAAGTGATGAGATACTGATTCATCAATGCACTGATTATTTCAGAGTTTCTTGACTGTTAGGTGGTGGGGCCTAGATGGAAGAAGGTCATTGGGAGAATGTTTTTGAAGGGCATATCTTATTCCTGAACCCTTTTCTCTTTGTTTCCGGTTATCAAAAAGGAAACACCTTTCCTTGACTATGCCTTTCTAACGTGTTTCAGCCTTGGCAGGGGCTGACAGTAGATGGAGCCAGCCTATCATGAAATAAAACTTCCTACATTGTCTCCTCTAAACTGAACTCTGGTATTTTGTCACAAAGACCAGTGAGACAGTAGAAAAAGCAGGAAAGAGACCTGTGGTGGTTTCACTGAAATGTCTTTTATAGTGCCCTCAAGTGATGGTGCACTTTGGGAAATTTAGAAGGCATGACCTTGATGGAGAAAGTATGTCACTGGACGTGTGCATTGAGAACCCTGCTTGTGATTCAAAATGTGAGCCTTCATCTTCCTGCTCCGGCCAGCATGTCTGCTACTTGTTGTCACGAGACAGACTCTCATGCCTCAGAAACTGTAAGCCCAAATAAACCCATCCTCCTATAAGCAACATTGGCCATGGTGTTTAACCAAAGCAACAAAAAGTAACTAATGTATGAAAAAACAAAACCAGAAATTCTTTCAGGCAGAAGCCCACAGGAGTGCTCTGCTGGATGCCTAGGAAACTCTACAGTACCAGTCATACACACACACACACCCTATTTCTAGCTCTGCTTGTGAAGGGTCAAATGAACTCAGAGGGAGGGTAAGTCAGGAGGATTTAAAGTAAGCTTAGTAAACTGACAGAATGCACTAAAGAAACAGTATATATCTTGATGTCAGCAATAATACAAGAAATGTACTATAAAAGAGTGAAATACATTCTCATCTATCATACCTGTGAAGATTGAAGGGGTACGCAATGTCAAACTCTAGACTAGTAACGCTGACAAGGAGTTTTGCATATATGTTACCGGGAATATAAATTGACAGTCATGTCATTTTTTTAGGAAAAATAGTTGGTAAAATACATCAAATTTAAAGGCACATACTTTTGAGATAGGCAGGATTCCATCCCAGGAACTTATTTCTAGCCACAGGTTGATTGTCCACTGCAGCACAGAACAACCAGGGGCACCCAGACAGAATATATTATTCACAGTTTAAAATGACAAAGTATGATAATATAAACCAGCAAGGAGAGCTGCTCATGAGACACTTGTAGCTTACAGTGTGACCTTGTGTGAATTAACTACTTTCCCTAGCGTCACTCATCCACAACAATGTGAGAAAAGTGATGTTGTTGGAAAAAGATTGCTACTATACAGATGAAACCAGACAAAAATTTTTAGTGCTTTTCAAAGTTTCAACATGTAAATGGCTTAACAAGCAGTAACAATGCCATGTTATTGCTAAGCAAAAAATATAAGTATCAAACAGCATATATGATTGCTTTTTGTTTTTAAAAATATGAATTATACTATAGGAAAAAAAATTTGAGTCTGAAATTTGGGGGCTATAAACCATCTACTATTTGAGCTGGTACTTAACATTTTCAGCAAAAAGCCCTTATAACCTTAAATGTAAGGATGCAGGCTGAAGGATACAGTGTAGTGGTCAGGCGCCTGTTTAGCATGTGTGAGACTCTGACTTTAAGCCTCAAGATGGCATGGGAAACAGGTGATGAAGAAACACAGCTGTAAAAACAATGTGAGACTGATTCCGGGTGGTGGCAAGCTAACCCCAGCATCTCATTCCTGAGTGAGCCCCCAGTATCAAAAGCAGGTGGGTGGGGGAAATCATGGTAAAAGTCTTTGTAGATACCTCAAATGAAATAGAACCTAAAAGCCTGTGGACATTCATAATTCTGAAGGCCGCATAGCCAAAAGAATATTGATTTGGCTACAGCCTACCCTGTCTTCTGTCTTTCTCATCATCTGACAGGGGTGATAGAAGCCTCCTGTGTTCCACCCAAAGCCCTCAGTAAATGACCAAACCAAATGACAGAAACGAAGGCTGGAGTGGAAGTTCAATCGTATTTATTTTTTATATAGAATTAAAAAGTAAAACCTGTACCAAACTCTAGGTAAAATGGTTTGATTTGATGGATTTGGCGGCACATTTCCTGTATGTAGAACATACTGGACTAGAAATCAATAACACAGGTCCCATTTGATAAAAAACAAAACAAAACAAAACAAAAAAACATTAAATTAAAGTATTAGCACATGTATAATACAGTGTCAGGGAAATGGTCTCTGTCAATCATCCATTTTCCCAATCAATCGATAGTTTCCTTTTTTTGAATGGCTTACTTTTTTCCCCATGAAAGTTGTCCTTTCAGTAGCTGCTTCTGATTACATCACAAGAACACAGAGCTCAGTGACACTCAGTCTGTCACTTTACATCCCCTTCTGCAGATTCCTTTCTGCTGGGCAGTGCCCAGGAGGCTAAAACTTGTTCTGTTTTATGAGCTTCTCTCACACTGAGAAGTCATTGAAAGAAATACATTTTACATCCTAGATGTTACAGTCAAACACTGCCTAAATAATGTTAACAAATGACAGGATGTTTTCACTATGTAAATGCTTCAATAAAGTGTATTTCATTAGGAAAAAAAACTTCTTTGAATCTAACTTCAAGAATTTTGCCTATTCTATGACAAATCTTGGGGATGAGATGGTAAAATTCATTGACATAGGACTAAGAAGACTAGATAGTCTGATAGTTGTCTTATAGTATGGTATAGTATATGAATAGCACCTTATTATGACTTCTTAGAGAGTATCGATACTTACAATAATACCAAAGAATCATTGAGAGATTACTGCAAGGGGGGGGGGGTTGTCGCTCCATTGCAGAGCACTTGCCTAACACACATGAACTCTTGGGTTCAATCAGAACTAGAAAAAAAAAAAAGTCTGATTTCTGATTTCTAGCTTTAGCGCCCTTTAACAAAGGCCACATTTTATGTTCTTTAAAAGAAAGTATATCTGTCTTTATCTATTAGTAAACAGTCATGGGCCATATTCTAGAAAAAATACTATATTAATTAAAAAGGTTAAAACTAATTTACTAAGAAAATTATTCTAGTATTTCATAATGCCACAAGCTTACTAGAAAATTGCTTCTAAAACTTGGTAACATAAATCATAGATGATTTAACTATTTTTTTTAAAAAGAGCATCTTTTTTTTTTACACTTAATAACCTGAAATGCATCTATAAAAATATTTTTAAATACAGTAACACTGTCGAGTTTTGTTAGGTCCCTTGTGTTTTGGCTTGTTTTTTTTGTTTTTGTTTTTGTTTTTTTTCCCTCAGAAAGAATGTACAACTCTTTTTGCAATTTTTGCTAACAAAAGAGAAAACAAAAGAGTGCTCCCTTTCAACCTAGTAGCTACATACATATCTACCCCCCTCTCTCAGAATGCTCAGAGAGAGCAAGGAATCAACTGGACATAAATTGGGGTTCCTTCGGGAAAAGCAAAATCACGTAAGAGCGCTGGAAGCAACAGTAGTCCATGCTCTTGCCTGCTGCCATGCTTAGCAAGTTCATGAGCAGAGTGCCACAGCCTACCCTTCCTCCTCTCTGCCTCTCCCAGTAAAGTGCACCCTAACCCTCTTCTCTCTGACAACAGCGTCTTTTGGTATAAAGGCTATGAGGGAAAAACACTGCTTTGTTCTCTGGGGCACTTTTCATGCGACTTGCTTGCCTTGCTTGAGGGGTTCTGACACATCTGCTTCATTTCACCTCGACTTGCCTTCCCGCCATATTCCACGGCCCTACTACATTGTCTCTGACCTTTCACTTGCCTCTTCCCACCAGATCAAATGTACTCTGTGCACTTATATTCCAATGGATCAAAAGGGATCTTGCTGAAGATCCTCTCAACAAAGAAGCCTTCACTCTCACAGGAGCTGAAAGCTTCCTCCCAGATTCTTGATGTCTTTCAAAAAAATAAAAAAAGAGATTAAATTCATAGATTATAAATAATGTCAGTTCAAAATATTAAACAGCTAAGGACTTCATTGCAAGTGCAAGCAGACTGCCTGCCAGATGAGCACGATACTCTCGGTCCTTAAAAGCTAACAACAACAATAAAAAATTAAAAATGTTGGTTACATAAGAGGTATTGAGTACATACCTTATACCTATTTTTTTTAACCAACTTAGCAAAAGGATTAAGATAATATACTTAGGAATCAATTTTACTCAATCCAGAAGTAAAAATCTACATCATATGCCTTCCTGCATATGTTAATCAGAAATTTGCCTCATTCTTCAAACAGTTTCATAGACAGGATTGTTTTAAACACTGGAGGTCTTGAAAGCAGAATTGTTAATGCCTCAGAATACAAAATGCAGCAGCTAATTCACGTGTTACCAGGCTGAGGGCTATGTTGGCCTGAGGTTCAAAAGACAGAAAAATGCGCTCGCCACTGATTTATCAAAAATATTTGGATGCCCTTTGTCAGGAGCTATGAAATTACAGTGTTTTATAAAACAAACATCAAATTCTAAACAGCATTCTGAAAAAAAAATCCAAGTTGCAATTAAAAAAAAAAGTTTTGTTTTATAATCATTCGTGCTAGTACCAAACTGGTCTCTTTCACATGATCTGTCATGCAAAGACTGTGACAAATGCTGCTATGACCCTTCCACTTACAGAACGGAGCTGCTATGAAGCAAAATGATGAAGGGTGGTTAACATCAGGACTCTGTGTCCTTGTATACAGAATGAGAAAAGCCATGGATTCCAAAGTACACTGTATTCCATACAGCAGAGCTTTACTATCGATACAATCATCTTTAAAGATCAAGTTAAATAGTTTTAAAGCATTTGTTACTACTGTTACCAGTACAGCTTTTGAAACTGTAAATCAGGTCTCTGTGCATCAATTTCCTGGACCAAGCTGCCTATCAGAATTCACTGCCTGTGGTCAGCTTCTACGGTTTAGAATCAATTGATACATGAATTTAAGGGAATTGTGATAAAGCCCAGCCATAGGGCAGCAGGGATTTTTAAAAAGTTATTCTGTACAATCACTTCCACATTATCTGTCCCAGAAGTGCAGGCTTGCAGAAAGTGAGAAGACAGTAATTTATTTATGTGTAACTTAAGTTCCTGCAATGATTAACTGGCCACACGGACAAGAGGGAGTGTGAGTATGAGGGCAGAAAGCGGTACACCTGCAGACCTGCTTCACTCCATCACTTGTTCCGTAAGGCCCAGGAAACGTCATGTCCCAGCTGCCTCACATGACAATGGTCGTGATTACAGCCAGGTAAGAAAGGGCTCACTTTTGTTCAGAGCAGACTCTACATCATTGAAGAGAGGGATCAGATCTTCAGACTCCAAAGTCCCTAGGTCAACGTTTGTTCCTGGGAGGCAGTCAAGGAAATCGGGGAAGCGGCTCTGCTGGGGGTTGACGGTCATGGCTGTCTGACCTGCATTTTCTCCTGTAATAGAATGAAGGATAACCATGTTACTTCCTTCTTTTTTAAGATTTAGTTATTATTTATACAGTATTCTGCCTGTATATATGCCTACATGCCAGATATCATTGTAAATGGTTATGAGCCACCAAGTGATTGCTGGGAATTGAACTCAGGACCTTTGGAAGAACAGCCAGTGCTCTTAACATCTCAGCCATCTCTCCAGCCTTGTTGCTTCCTTCTTGTAAGTTTTTTTTTTTTTAATTTAAATTTTCACTGCTGTTCTTGTTGTTCTAAACAGTGGTTCACTATGTACCTCTGAATGTCCTAGAACTCAGTATGTAGACCAGGCTGGCCTCAAACTCACAGAGATCTGCCTGCCTCTGCCTCCCAAGTGCTGGGATTTAAGGCGTATGCCACTGAGCCTGCTTAAACTTTATTTTTTATAGGTATTTTGCCCACGTGTTATGTCTGTGCTACATGTGTGTGCCTGATGCCCACTTTCGGACTTTCATGTCCGAAGATACCACATTAGTGATCTCATCCTATTTAGGGAGAGTGTTTATCCCAATAAGGCTTGCGTTCTGCAGGACACAACTGAGGAAAATGCTAGAAAGTTAAGCATCTGGAACTAGACATTAGAATGTGTTCTTTTCATAACAGTATTTTGGGAGGAACTATATGAAAACTGGTCTTTTTACTGTGTGATCTAAGGCACACTTAATTCATCTCATTCTTTTCTTTACCACCTGGAATGGAGACCACAGGGTTACTGGAATAATCTCTTTGCGTGCTGTGTAAAGGTTGTCTTTGTATATACAAATGCTGGTTTTTGTACCAGTAGAGAGTTGATTACAGGCTGGATTTTGGTATTAGTATTTTAATCAAGCAGCTCCAGTCTCAGTGTTTGGCAAACATTCTTCTCTATCACCTGATTGGTTTAATAAAGGGCTGAACGGCCTATAGCAAAAGCAGGAGAGCATAGGCAGAACTTCTGAACAGAAATAGAAACTCTGGGAAAGAATCAGGCACTCGAGAGAACACAGATTAGTATAAACAGGTTAGTTTGAATTATATAAGCTAATTGGGAACAAGCCTAAGCTAAGGCCAAGCTATCATATTAACAAAAGGTCTCCAAGTCTTACTTGGGTGCCTGATGGGTTGAGACAGTCCGGTGATACAGGGTTTTTCTGCACAAGTTGGAATGAAGTATCAAAGCCTGTGTCATCTATCTAATATAGTTCATTACAGGGGCTGGAGAGATGGCTCAGCAGTTGAGAGCACTTAACTAGTCTTCCAGAATTGCTGGGTTCTGTTACTAGCACCTACATATTGGCCCACAAACACCTGTAACTCCAGCTTCAGGAAATCTGAGGCCCTCTGGGCTCCAGACATATGCGCACATGTGGCACACATAAATTCACACAGGCACACACATGCACAAAAACACATCTTTTTAAAGGTTCAAAATACCATTACAATCTTCTAATTCTTGAATATATATATATATATATATATATATATATATATATATATATACTTAGCCAAACAAAGTCTTTGTTTTAAAGAATTCTTCCTATTCTTTCTCGCCAGAAATGAACACGAGTAGACATATCAGCCATCTTCATCAAGGTTAACAGTCTTTGCAGTGACTCTACAATGCCACTGTGGTCCTTTGTTAATCCTTGTAATTTTAGCTGCTTAAGTTGGTTACTTAAACTACTTAAGACAAAAACAAAACAAAACAACAACAAAAAAAGGACAATTCTTTGAGGAATATGATTTTCCTGGAACATTCTGGAAGGATGAATGGCTGCCCAGCCTTTGCTCTGCCTGCCCTTGGTTCCTCCTCACCTAATCACTACCTATTGTACGTCTCTCTTTAGCACTTTATACCCATTTCCTACAAACACCTCACAGAGGTGACCCTGAACTCAATGAGTTGACATGCATTTAACCAGATTAATGGGAACCATAGTACTTATCAAAATGATTTCATTAACAGCTTTCTTCACTAGAGAGGCAGAAGTGAGAACATTGCTCTCACTTCACTGGTGAGAAGCTGAGGCTCACAGGGGTTCCACAGAGAACACTGCTACCAGAGAGGGGAGAAACAAAGATTCAACTCAGGTTGAATGTTGCCTGTGGTCTTTTCAAGACATCATTTAACTGTATATGACTTCAAAAACACTCCCTATCTCCCTTATGGGATTCCCAGTGTTTAAAAGATGAAAGTAAACAACAAAGCAAGGAGCCATTACATAAGACTAATTCCAAGATGCAAAATAATTCACACACACACAGGGGTGGGGATGAAAAAATGAAAGGGTTGGGGAAGGGAAGAGCAGTAACAAATAGAAAACAGCAACAATGCAAGCCGTTCCTACGTGACTCCTCACAAGCCAACCCCTCCTATGTTCTCCACATAGTGCTGTCAGCCCTTTTGCCAGGCTGCACTTTTGCAAGGCTGCACTGTAAACCTGGCTATAAGTCTGGCATTCAGACTCAACAATTTAGACTAACAGCAGCAGCACACAGCAGTTGTACAGGCACAGAGTATGCCAAACCACAGGTACCGTGAACCAATGATTCAGGGGGCATTTTTTTTTTTTTTTGGAGAACTATTCACATGTGTATGAGTGTTTTTAGGCATAAGCGTTTGTGTAACTCCTGCAAGTCTGGAGCCTACAGAAGTCAGAGAGGGCATTGCATGCCCTGGAAGTGGAGTTATGGATAATTGTAAGCCACATGTAGATGCTGGCCACTCAACCTGGGTCTTCTGGAAGAGCATCAAGTGCTGAATCATCTCTCCAATGCAACAACTGCCTCTCTGTCAATGAATAACAATAGAAGAGAAACTTGCACAAGTATTACAAAGAACACACACTAAGGCTGCCATTTCTTTTCAGCTTGGCTAGTGAGACACAAAAGAGCTTTATGTAAACTGAGCATGGTGGCACACACCTTAAATTGCTATTACTGCTGTACTCGGGAGGCAGAGGCAGGTGGATCTCTTCGAGTTCAAGGTCAGCTTGGTGTACAAACCAAATTTCAGGACAGCCAGAGCTACATGGGAGACACTCTCTCAAAATTAAAAGAAAAGAAGGAAGAAGGGGGGGGGAGGAAGGGAAGAAAGGAGGGGAAGAAGAGCTATATTATGTGTCCCAACACCAAAGTATAAACTTACTTAAAACACTGAAATTATTTTACATTTTTTAACAGCTCAATCAAGCAGGTCTCAAATGTGAACTTAGCAACTGATCCTTGTCCCAATGCCAATAGTTTGGACATGCCTACTCTATAGGGTGTACAGGCTAGGGACTAAGAAAGTCCAGCTGGTTGTCTTCTTGTCAATTGCTGAAGGCAAGTGTTGTGCTAGAAATTGGAACTGACAATTAGAAAATCCTCACTTGTTAATTTTCTAAATGGCTGCTGTCAATCCCTTCCAAAACCAGTGAGTAACACGAAAATATAAGCATCCTTGGAGAACCAAAAGCAGTATCATTTCCCAGTAGAAAGAGTGGACTCTTTATTACGACTAAAAAGGGGGTACAGCACAGTCACCACTCCAGGTAAGGACAGTATGGTTCTGAAGAAAGGGCAATTCTAAAAAGGATTAGGGGGACTTAAAAATCTCACATCTATATGAAGCCATATTTGAGTAAATTCTGAAAGGTCTGCCTTTTCAGCGTAGTGCCTGTGTATTGAGTGGGATATGAGTTGTTATTTTATGTTGAGGGTTTGTGTTTCCCATTGGATGTTACTATTGCAATAACAGAGGGAACGATTTGAAAATAAAAACACCCTGAAGATAGTTGCAGGCTGCATACCCACCTGTGTCCATCTCATCCACGTTGCTAAGGAAGTCTTCTGGGGTTGTGGGGACACTGTAGCATCCTAACCCCAGGCCACTGTCTGTGCTCTGTTCCCTTGAATGATAGGGGCCTCTGGAGAGAGAGAGGGAGAGACACAGAGAGACCCCAATGAGAGACTACTAAATAAAGTTCTCAATTAAAATGCAGACACCAAACTCAATCAGTGAAAGAGAGAAAATTCTACATGGTCCTTTTAATTCTGAAACAAATAACTTGAAACTAATGAATTATGTGCAAGAAAACTGGCCACTCGACATACATGGGCACTGATTTCCTTTGTTATCTCAAAATAACCATTTGGACCCTAGTCTACATACAGATATTATTTACGTAAAAATTTAAAAACCAGAGAACAGTGCTGAATTGTGCTCAGGGATACGTACATTAATGCTAAAAGAAGCATGCATAAAGCCAGTCATGGTAGTCCATGCCTATAATCTCTGGAGGAAAAGGGTCCAGAAAAAGAGCAAAGTCACTGTGATGAGCACACACTGCTTTCTGAAGTATGGCTGCTCCTGGGGGAAGAAGAAAGGGAAAATGCTTGGTGGTTGAGGTGGGCTCAAACAGGAAGCCTGGATGGTGAGTACCTCAGTTTTCTTTTCTTCTATTTTTAAAAATAAACATCTTTTAAAAATCTATTTGTTCATCTGTTTTTGCACCTGTATCTTCATTTGTATTTGTTTGCCTGGAGCCTTGAGAGAGCAGAAAAGGGCAGAAACACAATGGCTACAGTTACCTCCCCCCTCCTCTCTCTCCATTGGTCCTACAATTAAGGTCCACTGTTTCTGTCAATCAGAAACTTCCAGCTAACTCAACTTTTCCTTCGGCTACTACTTTTCTTTCTCTCCCCCCTTCAAAACCAATGTTTTTTTGTTTTAATTCATTTTTAATTATGGAATGACTTAAAAATCAAGCCAAACAAGCAAACAGGCATATTGTTTCTATATACCTTCCATCTGGCTCCCTTAATTAAAACAGTTTTCATAACCACAGCATAATTACCCAAAGCAGAAAATTAACATTACCTAAACTATACACCTTATTTACCTTTCACCATAAATACTTCTAGATCCCCTTGTTCTACAGGCCATGACATGCTTCCAACCCCACCCTTACTCCCAATAGCTTCAAGATCTCTTGCACTTGATTATCAAACAGCACTGTCCTGTTTAAATTTGAAATTCATCGTCATGCGCAAAGCACTGAAGGATATACTCTGTGTCATGCAACTAGGTTTTGAAATACAGATGTTGTTTTAAAAGCTTTCTTTTCCTTCATTCTGTCAGCTTTTCTACCCTCCTCCCATCCCCCAAGATCCCCACCTTTTCTCAAAGTAAAACAAAACAAAAAAACACCCCACTACGATCTAAACCACAGGTAAGGAAGCAAAAGTCAATGGTCCCCAGTGAGAGCTTACCCATTGAGGAAAGGATCTGAGCTATTGTTGGTAATAGATCTCATATCTGTGCTCATAGCAGGCGTGTTGACAGAGGCCATGGTCTCAGTTTCCATGGGGAGCTGTCTGCAGAGGGCAGCTTCCTATACAGGAGTCAGATGGAAAGAGAGTTACTCAGTTGCCACAAAGGGTTGCCTGGTAATAAGCTTCATCTGAAAAACTGCTCAACAAGCACAGGACACTTTGTATCTGTTTCAGGAGGTCAAGGCCGTCAGGAGACTAGAGTTCTTTTCAGACTTGCCACTCTCTTCCACTCCCAGCTTGAAGAGCCTAAGGGAACTCCCGGCTCTGGGCACTTACTTTAAAAACACACATTTTCCCACAGAATTGTTAAGACACCCAAGGTCATATCATGTCTAAATCAATCAAAGCAACTGTATATCCCTGGACTAGCAAGCACATGCTGGTCTCTGCCATTTATATGCTAAGTGTAATTGGGAGGTTCAGTATTCAGACCCTACATGAAATTTCACTTAGCAGTGGTGTTAATTACCAGATGAACAAAATAACCAGTTAAAAAGTCAGCTTTAAAAAGAAAAAGATCAGTATCAGGAGGTGGATAGGATAGGACACCAAACCTGACATCCCAACTTCCATTTCCAGGGCCAACATAATGGAAGGACCAACTTTGACAAGTTGTTCTTGACCTCCATAAGCATGTTACATCATGGATGCACACATAATAAATTTATATGTATCATGATAAATAAATAAAAATTGGTAAGATGTCTGCATGGGTAAAGGTGCTTCCTGTACAAGCCTCGCCACTTGAATTAAATCTCCAGGCCCACATACGAGTGGAAGGGGAGAACTGACCCCACAAAATTGTCCTCTAGCCTCTACATACAAGCTTTGGCACAAGTATGCCTGTACTTAAGTATCCAACAAAGCTTTCCTGAAAGTCTCATGCAGAAAACAAAGCTTGAACTGGGATGAGGAAACGTGAGACTACCAAACTCTTATGAACACTCACATACTCTGACATGAGAACAACTGGTCAATGATTTATGTTCTAGCAAATACAAGAATCCTTTGGCTAATAGCTTCACTATCCAAAAACACTGATTTAACTGGAATGTCACTCTTCAACTATTCAGAATAAGTATAAAACAGATGGCTTTTTTGTTGGTTGGTTGCTTTTGTTTGTTTGTTTGTTCACTTAAACTCCTTTCTGTTTTTGAGATAGAGTCACACTATGTAGCCTGGGTTGGCCCTAAACTTGCAATTCTTCTGCATCAGCCTCTTGAGAGCTGGGGGCACAGATGCCCCACTATGTCCAGCAATTTAATACAATTTTATAAGAACAAAGGCCATGGCAGGGGCTTGACTTAAAAGCACTTGTTGCATGGAGACTCGAATTCAGGTTTGTAGTGCCTACTGAAGGAGCTGATTACAGCAGTGCACACCTGTAACAGCGGAGCTGAAGGAGGAGGGGACACAGCTCCCTGGCTACTCCCGATTTAGTGAGAGACCGGTCTCAAGAGCTACGGCAGGAAGCAACCGAGGAAGACACTCAACATCAACCTCTAGCCTCCACGTACACGTGTGTGTGTTTACAGGCATCCATGTGTGTAGCTGCACACATGAGCAAATTTACAAGCTAGCTGTATTTCCTCATGATTCATACATTTTTCTTCCTTATTTAACTCACCCACAGCATATTTCAAATACATATAATACAATGCTCACTTGTGGCAAAATATACTAGCATAATTTTAAAAGACCTCATAGCATGTTATAAAAGCCGGGGGGCGGTGGGGGGGGGGGGGAGGAGCAAGACCACTCAGTGGGTGCAAGCACTTGCCATAAAAGCCTGATGACCTGAATAATGTTTCTAGAACCCATTTAAAAAATCCAGATGAAGTAGTGTGTGTGAGGGACAGAGACAGGAGAATTTCCTGGAATACACAGCACTGTGGAAATGCTGAGACCGCCTCGACGACGCAGAGAGAATCTAGTCCTGAGAGCTGCCTTCTGACCTCCACAGGGGCACCAGTGCACGAGCGTGCTCACATGCGCACAAAGTAAAAACTCACTTAACAACAGGGAAGGGAACTATCTGGAGGGACGGAGGGGACAGTCAATGGGATAAGAGGAAATATGTCCGGGAAGTGAAAGCGTCACAATGAAATTCATTTCTTTCTACGCAGTAAGCAAGAAAAAAATTGAAAGACTGTGTGTGTGTGTTGGATAAAGTACGTGCAGCTGAGGGAGGGGGAGGGAATGTTCACTGTGCCACTTCTCATCTATTCCCTGTATTTTAAATCCAAGAGAAGTACCAATCTCCAAGTCACCCAAAGAGGAAATGCAACATTCTGTCTGTAGGGGGCTCACGGGATCACGTTTCTACAATAATCACGGGTCTCCAAATAACTAACAAAATGCAAGAACTACAGAGGGGTGTTTTAATCCTAAGGACGTTAAAAGAAACAAAAAATCAGACCATTTGTTATTACCGGTGCAATGACCTGTTTCAGGTTGCTGCAAGATCATTCTTGGGCCACAGATCATTCCAAAGAGCAGCTAAATATAAGGTAGACCTCTACTTCCTACCCCAGCAGGATGATGGATAGAGGGGGCACATCTTCTCTGTAGTCCAGTGGCCTAACTACCACTCCACCATGGCTCTGACACACGGTCTCCCAATCTTAGCATCTGTCTTTGCTGTTGCATTCACATCTGAATCTGTAAACTAGTCCCTCTATCTGGAACACACTTCCCAACAAAGCCCATTCCCCTCACTTACCAACCCACAAATGCCACTTACCAGAGACATCCCTCCCTGCCATTATCTCAAAGAGCACCCCCGCCCGTCACTGTCTGTCTTTTAACCTGCATCCATCCATTCGCTTCACAGCAGCTTGCAGTTTATCTTACCCTCTCCAGCAGAATATCAGTTCCATGAGGGAAGAGACCTTTTTCACTATGTTCATGCCTACATTCCCTCTATCTGTGACCACGCTAACTATGTCAAAGATTCTCAGAAATTACATTCTAAGTAAGTAAATGAGAAATCGTACCTATTCATATAGAAATACTTTAAATTATGCTAGTAATAAGCAAATAAGGACTTAAAAGAAAAACCACATGTTGAACCACAAATTAGTACACACCTGCTTAGCTAACAGCTCAGCTGACTCCTCCCCTATCCCTACCACAAGATGGACAGTGCTGGGTGGCCAGCGGCAGAAACAGTCACACCAAATACTTGGATTTGAATTTGGGCCCCATTGTCTCCCAGGGAGTTATTTCACAATTTTGTCATTTGCCAATTCACAGTGAGGATAATAAAGAAATCACACATGCAAGGAGCTGCTGTTATGACAAAGGTGCTCAGAACAGAGCTTCCGCCAGAAGTCCTGCACAGAGCTCTAATTATCACCTCACCTCCTGTTCTGCTAGGATCAGATGGAAGGGGAGGAGGTCCTCCACTATCAGTGGACTGGGGAAGGGGCATGGATGGAGATGAGGGAGGGCAGGATTGGGGGGGGTGAGGGGGCGCTACAGCTGGGATACAAAATGAATAAATTGTAACAAATAAAAAATTATATTAAAAAAACAAAATAGGGGGCTGGAGAGATGTTAAGAATACTGCCTGTTCTTCCAGAGGTCCTGAGTTCAATTCCCAGCAACCACATGATAGCTCACAACTACCTGTAATGAGATCTTGTGTCCTCTTATGGCATGAAGGTGCACATGAAGCCAAAACACTGTATATATAATAAATAAAATCTTTAAAAAAATTAAACACATTAGTGGTAGAGTACTTGCCTAGCAAGCACAAGATCCTGGGTTCCATCCCCACTACTTCAAAAATAAATGAATAAACAGATAACTTTAAAAGTGTCACTCACTGTTGTGTGAAACAGCCCATTTTGACACCTGAGATTTTCTTCCTAGTCAACATTCACCTTGGAAAGATTTAATCAAAATCCGAAATTCATCACAAAGCTAAGAAAACATTTTTTTTTAAGGAGGGAAACATTTAGAGACTAATTGCCTAAAATTAGTTTTAACTGTAAAGTACTGAGAGTGTATTTTATAGTATAATAGTTCTACATTTAGAACTTTAAAAATTCTACCTCCCTGGTTTGTTTTGTCTTGTTGTGTTTTGTTTTTGGTCAAGCTGACTCATGTTAAAGTTATCTGCACAAAGGAATCTCAATTGAGAAAATGCCTCCACCAGACAGCTTTTAGGCAAGCTTTTTAGGCAGCTTTTAGGGCGTTTTCTTGGCTAATAACTGACATGGAAGGGCCCGGCTCACTGGGGGCAGACAGTGCTGCCCCTACACAGGTGGTCTTAGGTTGTGTGCAGAAATCAGGCTCAGTAAACATATTCTTCCAGAGCCTTTGCTTCAGTCCCTGCCTGTAGGAAGTCCCTGACTTCCCTCAGTGATGGACTGTTACATAGAAGCACAAACCAACCCTGTCTTCCCCAAGTTGCTTTTACTCATGGTGTTTTACCACAGCAACCGAAACCCAGGCAAGACACTACCGCTTTGAAAAGTAAAAACTCCCCGTACCTGCTCACAAATCTGAGAGTGGGGAAGGCTAAACATAAAGGACCAACCTCAGCGGGTTTACAGTCTAGAGCAGTGAGATTTTTGACTGTCACCTGACATTTGCAGTCATTAATAAGCAGAAGGCAAATATCCAACTTTACCTAGAAGAAGAAAAGTACTCAGAACTAATTATCAGCTTTTCTAGTCTTGGCAGGTCACAAATTAGAGTCACCTGGGAAGAGGAAACTGCCCATATAAGATTGGCCCTGGGGCATGCCTGTGGGGCACTTTGTTGATTAATGACAGATGGGAGGGAGGCCATCCCTGGGCACATGATCCTGGGTTATAGGTGAAAGCAAGCTGAGCAAGTTAGTGGTTTTTGCTTCAGTACCTGCCTCTGGGTTCCTGCCCAGAGCTCCTGCCTTGGCTTCCCTAAATGAGGGACTGTACACACTCTTTCCTCCTTCGAGTTGCTTTTGGTCAGTGTTTAATCACAGCAACAGAAAAGCCATCTAGCAGAGTTGGACAGCAGTGAGAACTGAGGGCAATATTTTAATCCAGATTAGTTTTCTTGCCCACTTCCATTCTGGTTGAACAGGTCTAGTCAAGGGCCCCATCAGTCAAATCATTTCTCTTTCACCCCTCCTGACCTCTACAACAGGCCTTCAGGTCTCTCTTCCTACCAGCTTTAGTAGCCAGGTTATTCAGCCACATTTAAGATGCTTTCCCAAACCATCACAGCCACAGAGGGTCTCACCATCCCCCACCCCACCCCACCCCCGGGCTTCAAACAGCTAAGTGCATATGCCTAGCTGGTACTCAAAAGTACACATACTTGGCTTAATACAGCTCTGCTTATTATTTTCAGATTTCATCTAATGTTATCACTACCCATTCAGCTTTAAACGTGATTGAGACTGTCAATTTGACAAGATTTGGATTACTCTATATGCCTTTGGACATACTTGTGAAGAATTACCTATGATTAAATTAGCCTGTGGGCTGTGAGAACAAGCTAGGTTAAGGGAGGTAGAAAGATGTACCCTAAATATGGGCAGTACCAACTGACGGGCTGGGATCCTGGACCACATAAAAATGGGAAAGCTAGCTACACTCCATTCATCTCTCTCTGCTTCTTGACTAGACACACTGTGACCACCTTCTGCTGCCACGCCTTCCATATGATGAGGAGATGTACTGTGTCACCTGGAGCCATAACCCAAAACACACCTGTCCTTCCCTATCACACATCAGACACGATTCTCAGCAACAATAAATACTAAGAAATGTCCCATCTTCCTAGAAGATTCTAGAGGGGTGGATAGACAATCATAAAGAACTTACAACGGTCAGGCTTTATGCTGTTCATCTAACCCCTATACCAATGTTTCCCAGTCTCACATCCATCTCAAGTAACAGTCATCATTACTTCTGTTGTACTCCAACTGATTTTCCTGCCATGCCATCAACCTCTGTGTGCCGGACTTTGGACAAGTTCCAATACTTCAACCATGTCACATAAAGTGTGACTACTGGAAAACAACAGCATCTAGGAAGAGGCAGGACAGAGCGAAACTCAAAGGCCTCACAAAGGCTCTTAGACTACTGATGAACTGAAGATTCCCCCAGCCAGAGATTTGGGGCAGATAGGGCGAAGAACTTTCTAGTTGTAATCAGTTCAATTAAGGTACTGGCTTCGTCTCAGTTCTGGGAGCTATTGGCCAACTGAATTCTCGAGAAGTATTTAAGGACTGAATGCTGTTGAACCAGTCCTGAGCTTGGCATAACAAAACCCAGCAATGCAATGCAGGGAAAGTGACTTTAAAATCAGAAACATTTAGGGTTCAAACCCTAGTTCAATTACAATGTAGCTGTGAGATTTTGAACTAAATTCTCTTTTTAAAAATTTTTTAAATGAGATTTATTTTTATGTGTATGGGTGTTTTGCCTGTATGTATATATGTCTACTAAGTGTGTGTGCAGTGCCCAAGAAGTCCAAAAGAGGACATGGGACCCCCCTGGAACTAGAGTTATAGCTGGTTGAAATGGCATGTGGGTGCTGGGATTCAAACTGTGCCCTTTAGACATGCAGTCAGTGCTCTTAACCATCTCTTCAGCCCCTTGGACTACATTTTTGACAGTTCATTAAAATGCTTTATAAAAACCTCTCTTGAAGGGCATGTTACAAAAATCAAAAAGCATAGTGAGGCACTCCATAGAAGGAGTCAGGGATAGCGCTGAAAAGTTTGAGGGTAGAAGTATACACCTAGACCATGCAATTCGCTAGCTACAGGTGAAGCCTGAACATAGGACCAAGTTAACTGAACTCTACTGATAAGGAAGCTGAGGAATAGAGAAAGTGGCTTTCCCAGGTAGCTAACATCAGGTAGAGCCAGTATCTAAATCCAGGCAGTTTGACTTCTGAGTCTATTCCGGTAATTTCCACAGACAGAGTGGCAGGGAGAAGGAAGTGAAGGCTGAAGTTGGCAAACCTCAAACTCGAACCCTTTCACCCACTACTACTGGCCATGAGTCTTGGCCAAGTTACTTCATTTCTCTGATCCTGTTTTCCCAGCTATAAAATGGAAATACCAACCCCATGACCTCACTCAGCCTGTTTAGAAGAAAATTTAATGAAGCAGACTATTCACAGTACAGCACAGTTTTTCCTCCACAAGTTGTGAGGAAGATGGAATTGGAAGTGTTTTACGATATACGGGTGGAGCTAGTGTCCTGGGAATTCACACCGTATTTTAGCAGAGCTTTAAGTTCAGATGGTAAAGGCCAGTTTCAGAAAGTTCTGAACAGCTGCCAGGGCAGTCCGGCCCCAGCCCTTCCCCTCCCCCCTCCCCAGCGGCTTTCATTTTTCTTCACATACAAGGGGGAATGGAAAGCCTTTGTAAAGCAGGGGCTTTGGAAACTTTGTGAGTTTGTGGCAGTCTGTTAGCTCCCTTAAACAGCAACAACAAAAATCATTTGCAGATTCAAAAGACACCGTCCTAGAACTGGTGGGGGTGTGGGAGGGGGTGCTGTGCAGTGTGGGGGGGTAGCTGGAGAGGATAATGAAAGGCACGGGATGATTTTCGAGTTAAGATGTTCTGGAGACTTCCCCTCCTGACGTTCCCCACCGGCCTGCAGTTCTCCTGTGGAATAAATCAACAGAAGAGGCAAGAAAGTAAACAGCAGTGGAAAGCATCTCTTGGCTCCGTGTGTTCTTGGCTCCGGGGGCACCTCCCACCAGCCAGCTCCTGCCCTCACTGGAATGTACTTCAAAGGGAACTGAATGGTAATAACCTCTTCTGAGGGTGCTCAGCTTGACTTAAGTGTGTAGCCAGGGATTCTACAGAAATGGAAGACTGGATTGTTTTAATTATAAAGGGTGGGGCAAGCAGAAACAAATGAAAAGGGGGAAAAATGAAAACAATATTTTAAAATCCTGCCATTAAAAGTTACTTTGGTGCAAAGATGCAGCTCACTCTAGGTTAAACCATGGAGTCTTCTGAGGCAGGTTGCTTGGTGGGGGAGGCGAGGGAGCTCTGATGTGACTCCTTCATACCCTGTGCCAAGAGATTCTAGAAATTCACTGTCGCATTTCCTGGAGTGTCTCTTTAAAGCACCTCATCCCACGTGCTCAGCTGCCAGACTGTCTCTATAAAAGTGCAGATTCGAAACTCTGCTACTTTGGAGAAAACATTTGTTGAATCTATAATTATTACCCCAAACCTGTTATCTCCTAGAATGACATAAAGGAAGACAAAATTTAGACATTCTTTTTACTTGAACAAAAAGGTGAAGTGGATTTTTGAAGTGGAATACTTCCTCAGGCCTCTTGTGATCTAGTTTTCCTCAGCACAACACAGGTCTCCATTTTAAAGCAATGTCTGATTTGTCTTCAAAAGGACTTTTTATTGTGTATGTATTTATTTAAAGGAACAAGTAAACACTGTATAACATACAACCAGTTGGTTCAAAATGGTAAGAGGAGTCCTTCTAAAAAGATTTTATTTGATCCTCTTTTTCTTTTTTCCCCATTTCCCTACCCTTAGCTGGACCACTATGTAGCCCTGGCTTGGCCTGAAACTTGCTGTGTAGACCAGACTGACCTGTGACTGGCAGTAGTCTTCTCTTCCTGAGTGCACAAAAGTGTCCAGCACACACCACCACTCCTTGTGGTGGACCACAACAGATGCCCTCGACTCCTAGACAAATTCAACACTTGCTAAAAGCTGAAATGGAAGCTCAGGGACAGAGTCTGTTCCTGGCCCACCATGTGTGATAGGAATATTTGTTGAGTATATAAATAAATGAATGAACATAGGTAGCCATTTCACTACAGATGATTTAGGTATATGGTAAATGCTGGATGACAGGACCCCATCAAGAGCCTGGTCAACTCTGAAACCTAACTCCACAGTGTGCCTTTCTAAAAGTTAGACCCCATGTTTCAAAGGTTCTGAAACAGCCACTATTTACCCTACATGCTTTGCTAGGCATATTCTTAAGTTTTCTGAAAAGTTCTTAAGAATCATAAGATAGAAAACGGCCCTCAAAGCCTTCCCTGAGACCAGCACTGCTCTTCAGTTCTGTGCCCCTCTTCATGGAACCACAGGGTCTGAAATGGCTGTGACACTGGTCAACTGACTTCCTCTACAGTGGCTATCAAGCTTGTCAGAAATCTGTAAGAATTCTGTGCCTGCCCCCCTCCATCTGTGTCCCTGTTGCCCTGGAAACCAAAGGCCAAGCTTAGTCAGCAGTTTTGCTTACAAGCTATATTCTCCAGGCCCCAGTTCCAATTAAAGAGAGGATAGAGGGAAAACGGTATGGAATTTGCTTGAAAATAATAACAGTCTCTCAACAGTACAGGCTCTGAAAACTCAATGCTGTTGCTTCAGTAAATAATGCTAAATTTAGGGACCACATTTAAGGAAATTTTCCCAGTTGAGAGAGATAGAGACAGACAGAGAGAGAAAAAAAATGTGTGTGTGTGATGTGATATGGGGATGTTGAGACTCAGGGCCAAACTTTGGGCAGAGCACAGGAACTCTTCTGAAAGAAGAGGGGAGTAGGGATAGAGGGGCATGGAGGGGACAGGAGCCCCACAAGGAGAGCAACAAAGCGAAAAGATCTGAGCCCAGGGGGTCCTGCAGAGACTGATGTACCAACTAAGGACCATGCATGGAGAGGACCTATGTCCCCTGCTCAGATGTGGCCGATTGGCAGCTAAGATTCCATGTGGATTTCCGAGTGAGGCGAGCAGGGGCTGCCTCCATCGTGAACTCTGGTGTCTGCTCTTTGATCACTCACTCCTAGTGATTTGGCAGGACACAGAGGACAGTGATCCAGGCAGTCCTGAGGAGACTGAACAAGCTATGGGCAGATGGCAATAGTGGAGAACTCCCCCTTTCAGGGGACTAGGGGAAGGGGATGGGGGGAAGAGGAAGGGAGGGTGGGACTGGTGGGGAGTTAAGGATGGGGTCGTCAATCTGGATATAGAATGAGTAAATTGTGAAAAAAAAAATAAAAAATTTTAAAAATAAAAAGAAATGGTTGTGAACCACTATGTGGGTGCTGGGAAGTGACCTCTGCAAGAACAGCAACTGTTCTTACTTGCTAAATCATTTCTCCAGCTCTTTGGCAGGCTTTGACAGCATTTGGCAGGCTACTGGGCCATGCTGCCCACCCCAGTAGGCAACCAAGTTCATGACAGAGGCAGCCTCTGCTCCTCTCTCTCGTAAATCCACAGGGAGACTTAGGTGTCAATAAGCCACCTCTGAGCAGGGGGTCTAGGTCCTCTCCATGCATGGTCCTTGGTCGGTGCATCATTCTCTGCAGGACACCCTGGGCTCAGATTGTTTAACTGTTTCTGGTTGGAGTAGGGGCGGGTGGGGAAACCAACATTCCATGATTAGTGAGTCTACTTAGACATTTTCGCCCTATACTCCAGTAACAAAATTAAAAAGACATCAAAACCATCCATCTTATCTTCTAACTAGAAACACTCACCACACACACTCGCAGTCAAACCTAAGCAAAAGTTGCTAGCCTTTTTGCCTTGCTGTGCTTTGTGAAGGACTGTACACTGTGCTACCCTAAAATGCACCAAGTTCCCAGCTGCCAGGGATCGGTACTGAAGGAACTATGTTGGCATTTCTGTAATATGAACCATCAAAACTATCTGTGGCTCAAAGGAACCTACAGCTAGCATAAAGGAAACAATCCCAGGCACTTTTCCACCACCCTTTTTCAAAAATTCTTTCTGTGGGAAAGGAGGAGACAGGGTAAAAGAAAAAAAAATTATATAAGGAGGAAGAAACAGAAACAAACTATTCCTAGCAGAAGAGTGATTTAAAAACACACACACACATACACACACTTAAGATCATTTAAATTCAAAACTGGGAGAATTTATAAATGTTACTATAATACTGTAAAATTCACATTATATTTCCAAATAAGAAACTGATTGATTCTATTTAGAAATATCCAAAAGTGGAAAACAATAATATGATTATTTCCTTCCAAGAAACATCATAGTATATACTTAAAAACAGTAAAACAACCTATTACCATGATGCAGCCAAGAAAGCAAAAACTTAGATTTGTTTGTTTGTTTGTTGTTGAGGGGTTCTCTGTGTAACAAGCCCTGGCTGTCCTGGACTCACTCTGGAGACCAGGCTGGCCTTGAACTCACAGAGATCTGCCTGCCTCAGCCACCAGAGTGCCAGGGTTACAGGTGTATGCCACCACGGGGCTTAAAAATTTAGATTCTGAGAGTAAATACTACAACTGCGGTTCCCTAATGGCTGTCCTCCTTAACTTGATATTCATTTCTCTTATTTTCAAAGACTACATCTGAGATGTGTTTGGTGAGCAAGACAATACACTATCGACAGAAGATAGTGTATAGATTTTAAAATAACAGCTGTAACTTGAGAAAGCATTTACCCCATAAGACCCTCATATCACTTCCAAGGACACTCTCTGAACAGTTAGAGTTATTTGCTTAAGAGTGGCAAAAGGACTCAAACTTGACCAGGTTGTCTTCCTCTCTCCCACGTCCCTTCCTCTGTGATGGGGACTGAGAACAGAACCTTGAACATGCTAGGCAAGTACTCTACTGCTGAGCTACAGGCCCAGCTCTGGGGCCTCGCTCTCTCAACTCCAACTCGGCCTTTTGAGTTCTGGATTGAGGTGTGCATTGTCACTCCTGGCTTTCTCTTTTGTTTATGAAGTACAGTCCTGAACCCCCAGAAGACACACAGCAGTACCTATTGACCAAACAGGTGAACGGACACACATACCATGGGTAACACAGTAACCAGACTGAGCCAGACATCATGGTACATTCCTGCCCCAGGATTTAGGAGCTGAGGCAGGAGGAGCTCAAGTTTGACACCAGCCTGGGACGTACAACAATATAATATTCTGTTTGTTGTTTTGGAGACAATGTCTCACTATATAGCTCTGGCTGGAGCTCACTCTGTACACCAGGGTGGCCTTGAACTCACATGGATCCACCTACCTCTGCCTCCAAAGGGCTGGGATTAAAGGTATGTACGCCACCATGCCCAGCTGTAACAAGATGTTCTTAAAACAAAAATGTTTGACTGATGCCCGTGCAGTTTTATACAACATTCTGCATTCTTCTAAGTCATATCCAAACCAGTTTTCTTTCTCATTCTGCTTTGACTTCATCCTTTTTCATGCTCTACAGTAGAACAAGATGGCTACCTGAAGAGGGCTTGTTTTGTGGAATACCTGTCTACTATCTGCTTTAATAAGGGAAGGGGGGCCTAGTTGACTTCATTTCTAGCACCAGTTGCACTGGCAGCTTCTATCTCCCATCTCTTTCAATATTCTCTTGGGGGATTGCTGTTATATGTCCTGGTACTCTTGAGATTGCCATGCTTCGTGTAATCCCCACTGAGCCCAACCTGCAAGCAATCCTCACCGTTAGCGAACATCCTCCTGGACCTTGCAAACCATCCTCCAGCGTACTACCACTAAGTAACCTCAAGCCAGTGACAACAGAGGAACAGCTTACCTCAGCCCTTTCCAAATTCTTGACCCACCAAACTGTGTGTTTAAAGTAAATGCCTATTTCAAGTCCCTGAGTTTGGGAGATAATAATTTGGTACAAAGTAATAGCGGATTGAAACATGTTCTTTACTTAATTTCTCCTTTCTCCCCTTTTAAACTCTATCAGTGGAAGCCAAGGCAACCACGCCAATGTGAGCTCCTAAGTAAGTTTAGCCCTGAAGAGAGTGCAGGCACAGAGAGTTGGCAGAAGAAACTGGCCTGTGAACTTGAGTCTTTGGCCTCATTCTGAAAGTAAACAGACACCCAAGGCCACAGAGCCTCTACTGGGTACCATGGAAGACCGTACCTGTCTCATGAGCTCCTCTTGACGCATCCGAATCCTCTCCCTCTCCATCTGGATCCTCTGAAGCCGGAGTTTCTGCTGCTGCTGCTGCTGAGTGGTCAGAGCACTGGGCACACTCATGAGCCCCGTAGGTGGGTTCTGATTTGGGTGGCTCTGTGCATTCAGGCTACTGGGCACGACTTGCTGCTGGTGTTGGTGATTCATCACTACAGGAGGGAAGAACAAATAGATCAATGACTGCGTCCTATGATTACTTATCATAAAGAGCTCACCAGAATGCTTTGTGCTTTGGAATAGAGATTCCCGAATTCCTTCCAGCTCTTTAGTGATAATCATTACTATTTAACAATTAATTGCCTTAATTCAATTCATGAAGGTACGGGTACCAGCCCCATACTATCTCGTCTTGGCTTTCTGTGCTGTTAAAAGCTCTTTTAAAAAAAAGACTTATTTTATGTATATGAGTCTTCTATCTGAATTTACACCTGCCAGAGGAGGAAATCAGTTCACATTATAGATGGTTGTGAGCCACCATGTTGTCACCGGGAATTGAACTCATGACCTTTGGAAGAGCAGACAGTGTTCTTAACCACTGAGCCATCTCGCCAGCCCCCTGTTAAAAACTCTTATTTCATATGTTTCCTATGCCTAGAATACTGTTATAATTTTATCATACTAATTTGTGTGTGTGTGTGTGTGTGTGTGTGTGTGTGCGCGCGCGCACATGTTCGTACATGTGTGGGCACATACATGTGTAAGCCCTAGTTGGTCCTCTACTTTCACCATGTGGATTCCAGAGCTGGACTCAGGTTGTTAGGTTTACAGCGAGTACTTTTCCCTATTGAGCCATCTCACAAGCTCCACCCTAGAATACATATTAAACTTAACATAAAACATAATGGTAAACATATGTCCCACAAAGTTTGTCACAAGTTAGGAAAGATTTTTTTCTCCAGGATGCCCAGAAGTGTGTGGATTTTTCAGACACCCTGCATATCTGCAGCAGCAATGCAGAGGGCATGCAGTCAACTCTCAATATCCAATGGGTATACAAGAATACCCAGGATGAATGGTTGACCCGGAGAGCAACAGGTAAAAAACAAAACAAACAAACAAACAAACAAAACCCTCAATCATAAAAGGGATCCACTACGTACTTTGTTAAAAAAAAAAAAAAAAGAGTAACCCCTGGGACAGGAAGTGTAGCTCAGTTAACAGAGGACTTGCCTAACACGCAGGAGGCCCTGGGTTCCATCCGCATCATATAAGTCTGGAGTGATGGCGCATTCCTATAATCCTAGCACCCAAGAAACAGGAGAACCAGAAATGCAGGGTAATCATCAGCAATACAGCAAGAGACTGGGCAGTCATGGAGCATGCCTTCAACCCCAGCATTCGGGAGGTAGAGGCAGGTGGGTCTCTGAGTTTCAGGCCACCTTAGTCCACAGATTGAGTTCCTGGGGCAGCCAGAGCTACACAGAGAAACCCTGTCTCAAAAAAAAAAAAAAAAAAGGGTACAGGGCTGGAAATGTGACCTGGTTAAGAGCCCTGTGGCTGCTCTTCTAGAGGCCCCAGGTTCATTCCCAGTACTCATATGGCAGCTCACAACCATTCTGGAGATCCAAGACCCTCTTCTGACCTCTGCAGACACCCGGCATGAATGCAGTACACAGACATACATGCCAGTAAATACCCTACAGTAAATAACATACTTTTTCTTTCTTTCTTTTCTTTCCTTTTTTTCCTTTTTTTGAGATAGGGCTGCACGGGAACACAGAATCTGTCTGATTCTGCCTCAAAAGTACAAAGATATTTTAACTAAAGCCCAAATGTTACAAGCTTTTCTTTACATGTGTCCTGGGGGTGGAGCCTTGTATGTAAAGAATGTGTTGTGTCACTACACTCCAGCCCCCACAGCTGAATATTTTAATCCTCAGTTTGCCATAGCTGCTTTGTGGAAGCATGCTGTATAACTGAAGTCGCAGAAAGCAGCCTAGCTTCTATGAGTAAAGCATGTGCAGCAGGCACGAGGCGGTGCCACTCCATTCCTAAGCTGGAGGTGAGGAGCCAATGGAACCGCTGGGCATGTCTTACACTCTTAGTTTGAGAACAGAGAAGAAAAAATAAGAACAACAAAAGCCCTTACTTCCAGAGCTTAGTATAGCCAGGTTTTACTAATGGCTGGAGGAAGAAGAATTTTGCACATATGGTGTCAAAAGGATAATGTTCCCTCATATACAATTTCACCTAAAACAAAAATTCACACATCTAGAAGAGCTTAATTAATAACATCTATTTAAAGTCACAGGAAGTAAGTGTTAAGCAATTATTGCAAGGGACAGACATTTCTGAACTCTCTGGAATGGAGCATTTCTATTTTTCTGACATAACCAAAAAAGACAAAGAATGTTCCAAAGAGTGGAAACCTCCCGATTGGGGATGGGGCGGGTTAAAAGGACAGGCTGTTAAGATTTTTTTCTAAATGTAGATTATCCAAAAACTCTTATTTATGTGTCGCGTACAGGTACCCAGGGAAGCCAGACGAACCACCTAACACGGGTGTTGAGATCTGAATTAGGTCCTCTGAAAGAACAACACGCATACTTGACTACTGTGTCACTTCTCCGAGCCAGAATCTCACGTTTTTAAAGCTCTGACTTAGGCCTGACACGAGAGTTACTAACATGACAAGGTTTGTGTGGAACTGTCTCCAGCCACTTAGGAAGGACACCTTTGCGGCGGACAAACGCTGCCCAGGGCTCAATTACAAACACTGTGCCCCTCTGAGATTCAAACGAGCAGATGCTCCTTTTAGATTTTATTAATGTCTGTTTTGTTTTAAGCTGGTTATTTAAGACTCCAAGGCTGGCTCTCCCCAAACCATGGCCCTGCTCATCTTCAGAACATCTACTCTTAATAGGTGTTCACTTAGACAGGAGATGTTCCTGGCGAGGGAAGGGGGGCTGCTGTCTTCTTCCACTGACTGTGAATTTGAACATTTAGACTAAACATCCCTGGTTATTAACTGTAGTCTGGAAAAGACTAGGCCTTAGGTAATGGTTTTGTTTTCAAAATAAAACATTCAAGTACAGCATATTCATCACAGCATGTGAGAATACATGGAGTAATATTACTTATAATAGTAAAAGACTAAACATGATCTTTTATTTATTTAGTTAGTTAGTTGATTAGTTAGTTGGTTAGTTAGTGTGCACCAGTGTTTTGCCTACATGGACATCTGGGTAAGAATGTTGGATCCCCTGAAACTGGAGCTGAAGACAGTTGTGAGCTGCCATGTGGGTGTTAGGAATCAAACCTGCATGCCCTGGAAGAGCAACCAGTGCTCTTAACCACTGAGCCATCTCTACAACCCCCTAAACATGACTGTACTCTCAATCAGTTCCACATTATAATCTGTCCATTCAGGGCATTCTTCATGTAATATCAATTCCAGAGGATAAAGGACTCTATCTATTTATGGAAAGGAGAGGGTGGATTATACACACACAACACTTGTCCCAGAATGTGCCTGAAATTGATGACAGTGGTCCTTCTGGGGAGGAGTCTGGGTGTCAAAGATGAAAGACCCTCTTCTCATTCTGCATCATTTGAGTTCTGCCAACATGCACATACTGTTTATGTGGAACACAGTGAAATCTTTAAAATAAAAATTGAATAACAGGGGCTGGAGAGACGGCTCAGAAGTTAAGACCAATTGTTGTTCTTGCAGAAGTAGATTTTCTAACACAGGTATAGCAGCTTACAACCTTCCTTAACCCCAGTTCCCCGACACCCAGTCCACCCTTCCAGCCTCCCTGGGCACCAGGCAGGCCTGCAGTTCATACAAAGTACATGCATGCAAAGTACTCACACACATAACATAAAAATAAATCTCCTTTCAAAAGTTAAAAAAATGAACAAAACCCATGGTCCTCCAAGCATCAAACTCAGTATTTTCCTGGTGTAGTGAATTAAAACAACACTAAAATTATTTCAAACACAACAAAGAAGGCTGAAAAAACAAGACCATCAGAGCAACTGCTCTTTATAAAAAGGAGGAAAACAAAACTCAAGAGAAAGAAGCCTAGAATCCAGGTGTCTTGACTTAATTCACTATTTGACTTTGTTCCTTCCAACTGATGAATTTCCAAGAGCTATTGGGCTGCCTCAAGACTAGAGCTGGTGACCTTCACTGCTGCAATGCTCCTCAAAACTATTATTGTGATTCAAAACAAGGACAGCCTACAAAATGGTCACAGCCAAGCAGGACTTCAGACATGGTAGGTGAAGGTACTATCTGTATGCTATACAGAGATGTGGAACAGAAAAAACATCAGATAAAAAAGCTAATGAAATCTGAAAGAAGTTATTTAAGTTTTAATTTTTGTTGTTGTTGTTCTTATTTACTTATTTGTTTGGTCTTTTTGAGACAGGATCTAACTATGTATCCCTGGCTATCCTGAAACTTGGTATGTAAACCAGGGCTGGTCTCCAATTTTAGTAATGCTACAACCTTGGCCTCCCGAGAGAGTGAGTTACCACATCTGGATTTTAATTAGCAATAATGAGTCAATACTTGTTTATTAGTTATCATAAATGTAGCATATGAATGTGAGGTTTAACAGCAGATGAAACTGAGCATGGAGGTTTGTAGAAATTCTA
>CM053766.1:23026324-23105374 GCA_028658305.1 Pachyuromys duprasi | reverse complement strand
GGTGTGCTATGTTGTCAATCAGGACCGTGGAATCTTAGAGCAGACTAGAAGAATCTATTTTACTGCTGGATTTCTCAGTCTTGAATATACTAATGTCCCCTTTCCATTTCTGAGGGAAATAAAATTAGAAACAAGTCTACCTTGCAGGACTCTTCCTCCTGAGTAGGATAATTAAGAAATGCTGGTCAACTTCAGTTCAGTAGACGTGTACGAAGATACACACGAAAACCATAAAAGAACAAAGCGAAAAGAAAAAAAAAACATATATCACACACACACAGACACACTGAAGCATAATGCCCTAAGCCAAGGCAGTTTGAGACCAGCTAGAATACTGCAAGACTCTCTGAAAGAAAACAAAAACAAAACAAACAATAAAGCAGGAAAGGGGCTATAAATTTTAAACATCTATCTATTCCAAAGTCTTCACACACAAATGCTGATGAGGAGGAAGAAGTCACAGATGGCTTAACATGTACATCAGTTTTCAGAGGTGCTTAGAAACTTTGGTTCCTTATATTCAAAATAATATGTTTAACACTTAAAAAAAAAGGCGTTAGGCTATGGTGGTGGGGTGGTGCACACCTTTAATCCCAGCACTCAGGAAGCAGAGGCAGGTGGGTCTCTGTAAATTCAAGGCTGGGCTTGGTTTACAGAGTGAATCCCCAGACAGCCAAGAGTAACATGGTAAGGCTTTGTCTAAAAGATAAACAAAAACCTTACTTCTATGATAAAAAAGCAACAACTACACACACACACACACATAACCTTTAACATCCTCTGTGATCACAGGGCTATAGAGAGGCTGACATACTGTTTGAAAACCGAGTAGCACCTCTTCAAAACATGTAAGCATGGAGCAAGCCAGTACCACACTGGATTTTGTAACCTGAAAAACTTCCTTCTTGGAACAGTGTTTCCTTCAGTCCAGTGTTTAGGCTAAGAACTTTACTAAGCTGCATCATCAGAAGCACCTTTGGCAACCTAAATACACAGGAGAGAGGCGAGAGAGAGCTATAAAATTAGACTCTATGGGTTAAAAACCTACCCACAACCCCATTCTTTCTCTTCAAATGTTGAAACTAAGCTCTGACCAGTCATCCTTCCTTCCCTGGAACTGAGGGATTTCCTAAGGAATAGGACTAATTCAGGGCAAGTCCCTACCAAACAGAATGGCCTGTGTGTGACCCTAGGCCTGTGTGACTCAGGTAACCCAGGGTTACCTCATCATGACAGATCTCTTAATAGAACCAGCTGTAGTAACCAAGTGATATTCTAGGATTAAGGCCAGCAATGCAGGATGGCAGTCAGTATACCCTACAACACCCATTATTAACCAAGGGCATTTATTTTATTTGCTCCATATGCCTTCACCCGCCCCCCAAAAAAGTCTGAGGTCTTGGTCTATGTAGACCTGTGCTTCCCAAACTTTCTTTAGTGGAAGGTTCTTTCCCAGAATTCCCTATCTAGCTTGAATGGGCGTCCTATGCCTGGGCTGCTATCAATAGGGCAGTAATAGAATGTCAACGCTTTGTGCTCTCTAGAGTGTCTTGGGATCACTTTCACCCTATAGGCATTTCTATCATGTTGAAAGTTTGGAGACTATACACTACATTAGTTACTGCATACACCCTCTAGGGTTCTAGTGTGGTTTCACTGATGATTTTCACCAATTCACTGATTTACTGATTTTAGGGCTGAAGAAACTTGAAGGCTAAATGACTCAGCACAAATCACACATTCAGATCCCTACAAACCTGAAGGGGCAGGGCGCACCAGAATACTGCATAGGTATCAACTAAGGGTCCCCCATCCCTGCCCTACCCACACCCAGAAGTCAAAAATCCCAGGGGAGGACATTGCAGCCAGCCCTGAGGAGACAAGATGATCTGGGGTCGGATGGAAGGGGAGGAGATCATCCCCCGTTGGTGGACTTGGAGGGGGCAGGGAGGAGATGAGGGAGGGTTGGGCAGGGTGGAAGGGAATGAGGGAGGGGACTACGCATGGGATGCAAAAAACCTAACCTGTGATTGATATAAAAATAAATAAATTTATTTAAAAAAATCTGGTAAGCTAATTTGAAGAGGATAGCTAGTTTCCTTTGTCCTACTTCATGAAGCCTCACGCAGACCCTTTGAAAAGGTGTAAACCTGAATCACATTTTGATGGTGCCCTAGTGGTGTGATCTAATTTTACACACACAGAAGTTACAGCACTTTGTTCTTGAATAATAATAATTTTTTAAAAAGAGACAAAACCACATGCGCTTTTGAAAGATTAAGTTTCACGATCCACTGCTGTCACCCCTATCGGGTAATACTAGATCTTCTGGCCATGTAACGATAAGGAACTACAAGAAGCCAAGCCAAAACATACAGGTGGAAATTGACTCCATCCACACAGACCCGGTGTACTAAGTTCACAAAATATTCCAGCAGGAAGCGTGTCTGCGTGCAGCTGCAGGCCTTTTCCTAAACTCTGTTTATATGCTATGCATGGTTTCACTCGTGCCGGCCTACTCCAGGTGTCAGGCAGCCCTGTCTGATGGAAAACACATGTCCACAGAGGAAAGAGAAAACAGCCACAAGTACAGCCTTCACTGGTCAGGACACAATGATTGTAGGTGCATCTGCCATCCTTGTGTGTCTCTCAGCTTTGGTCAGCAGACAGACAGACAGACAGACAGACAAGACAGATGATGGATAGCAAGCTTTTCACTTCAAGCAAGGCACATTCAGTTCCAAAGATCTGTAAAGTATTAAACCTAAAAGTTTCACTACCCGGACTTCATACTGAAGTCTTTATTCTAATTCTGGGTGAGAATACTATAAAGGAAATTCTCGGCTGGCCCAACTGATAAGCACAGAGCTCAAGGCCAACACACACTCAGCTAAACAGGTTCTCCAAAGACTGACATCAGCTTGCAACTCTCCAAAGTTTCCAGTCCCTTCTAGTAAAAGAACTTGCAACCCAACTTGTATTTGCTTCCCAGACAACCTTGAAGTTTTAGCACCAAGAAACTATTTTCCTGCTTGTGATCCTGTCTGCCCATTTAAAAAGTAATCTTATCCATAGACCAGTACACAAGTGACTGGGCACCTCTACTCTGCTAGCTAGAAAACAAATTCTTGTGCCTCTGGCCTTACGCTCTCCTGGTGAGCACATTCCCTGGATGTACAGTTAAAGGCTCTAACTAAAGCATCTAGGTAGACACTGACTCTCATTGTTATTATATAGCTAGAGAAAAAGGGTTGCAGGGGCAACACTCACATTTTTCTGTCATGTTTATTTCTCAATTCTTCGAGTATGTGCGTGCGTGCGTGTGTTTTCACCTAAAGCAGTACTAGAATGTGCAACCCCAATTCCATCCTATTACTGGACTATCTCAAGATTTGTCCCAAGTGCTCTGTCAGGGAGCACATCTATGGGGCTACTGTATCAAGCAAACAGTGTCTAATAGGGAACAACAGAAACTAAGATCTTTCCTGTGCTATCCCAGAAAGACAACCTTCTGCTTTTGAATTTGTTTCCATGGCTGGGCACTCTCAGGGAAAACAAAATTGTTCTCCTATCATCAGATAGGAAGTATACCTTTCTCCCGACAGGAAATGGCAGCTCTGATTCATGCCATTTTTTTTCATTAGTTAGGAAAGGTTGTGGTCACTCTGTATTGGCCAGCTTTGCTGCGTGATTTTAAAAGCATTCCAGGTGCTAGGCATTGCAGGCCAAGCTAAAGAGCAGAAAATGGGCACCCACGAGGAGCAGAGAAAATGCTGCCAGTGTGCTTGTTTTAATCTGCTATTTGTATATTGTTCTAGTAAATGCCCTTATTATTTAAAGAGGTAACAGAAGAGACACTAAGAGTGAAAGAGGCAGTCCAGGCATCTGGACAGTTTGTGAGAGGGATCTTGCAGGTAACAAGCAAACCTTGTTTGATTTTAGGCTCTTCAAAAAAAAAAAAATCACAAAAAAGTCATGACGAGGCATTAACAAAGGTAGCAATGGGATATCAGTGCTTTTCAGTTTAGAACCACTTGGGGGACAAAGGGGTCCGGACACGGGATTAGCAAACTATAGTTTAACCCAGGGTGTCAAGATGAAGAAAGCTGGTCCAGCTGTGCATGTGCAGTGTACATGAGTGCTTTTCACAGAAGACTGCACCTAGCTCATAACAGGATGCCCAGCGAAAGTCTTGGAAATAAAAAGGATCAATACAAAGAATGGAGACTGGGGGTGTTAAACTACCGTTATTCTTTCATTACTTCTGGTGTTCTGTGGGTAAGTTCAGTGATGGAAACAGAGCTCGGGGCCTTCCCCTCAGGAGATTCTAGTCTAGTGGGCAGATACACCAACAGCAGGTAAACAGTAATGTTTTACTCAGGGACCATAGCCCAAGAGTTGGTGTAGGGGATCTGGGAGGACACCAGCAAAGCAGTGTGCTCTGCACACAGGACGCTGCAAGCATGAGCTGGAGGCCACTGTGGCTGCCTGAGCAAGCCAATTGTCATGCTAGCATGGAGAGCCCCCACCCTAACCTACGAGCTGCAGACGGTTAATAGCTTTAAGAATATGGCTCCTGGTTGGCTGATGTCCACCGGATGGCTCCACACAGTAGTATATGTTCATGGGTTTTAAAATTAAATTTAAAAAGGATAAAAAATTGGGGGGACAGGGAGATGGGTACAGGTAGATCTGGGAGGAGGTAAAGGAAGAGATGAGGGTGAATATGATAAATGACATTGTATGAAGTCCTCGAAGATTTAATAAAGATACTTTTAAGGTGAGAACATTCCTGGCCCATGAGCTTAAGGTACTTATGCAAAAAAGTATATAGTCCATGTGTTCCAAGGCAAAGGCCAAGGGGCGGCTGACAGGCTCTGTGTGGCGTAAAGGCTATGGATGTATAGGAATCTCCTTCAGACACCCTGCTTAAATAACACAGCAAACTGCCAAGTGATTCACTTGCTGGGACCAAATATAAAATTCTGGTGGAGGTTGGGAGGGGGTGATCCAGATAGGGAGAAATTACAAAATCCACTGTGAAGTGGCATGAAGGTCAAAGGACACCTGAGACGTAATGTCTCCCAACTGCCTCTCTCAGCCCTGTGTGGAGGATCAGGATCATACTTGGAGGGAAAAGGAGCATGGTTTTGCAAGGAGCGGGAAGTGGCAGGAACAAAGAAGCTTTGCTTTTAACACGCAGCCAAGTCTGGCCCCAAGTAAAACAAAACACGCCTGAAGCTCTGCATTTTATTGGCAAGAGTGAACTAAAAAGGGTTGTTATTAACAACAGGAACCACTCAACAGGGGAGTTGTGGCTCTCTGACTTTCTAAGCCTCATCCATGAGTTAAGCAGAGATCAGGCCTGCCCGCCCCTGCAGGAAGGCTACAGAAACCTCCTGAGCACTCCCACTGTCCTCTGCTGGTTGAAAACTCCACATGGTGTCCAGACAACCATGAGGAATCACTGCTTTGTGTTTCACACTCAGAAAAAAAGTTTATTTATCCTCAAAAGCATGAGGGCCTGCCCCTCAAGAATGACCTGTAAATAGTCCCATCAGAGCCCAGGAACCTCAAGGTACATTCTGTCACCACATAGGGTTTCCTATTATTCACTTTTTCCTTTATCTTCATTGGTTTGGTTTTCTTTCCATTTTTCAGCCACAGTTTCCTTTTAGTCCAATTAACTTGCTTGTTTACTTTTATTATTTTGAATGTTACATGCTATAAAGGAGAAATAAATACATGGATGGAAGTATCAGTTTATTTCTCTTTTCCCACCCCGAACAAGAAGAATTAGTATTTTTAAATAAGAGTTGCTCATATATTTGAATTCTTAAGTCACCAGGGAGTGGAACTGCTTAAAAGAATTAGAAGGATTAGGAGGTGTGGCCTTTTGGGATGGGGGTGAGGGGGTGGTTTCCAAAACCCATGTCAGACCCAGTCACTCTCTCTGCCTACCTACCAGCAGACTAAGGTGTAAAGCTCTCAGCTGCCTTCCCTAGCATGCCTGCCATGCTTCCTGCCGCAATGATAATGGGCTAACTTCTGAAACTTTAAGCAAGCTGTCTCTTCACACCAATAGATCAGAGACTAAGACAACTAGCATAGTTTATTAAGAAATGAATGTCCTGGAAGCTGCACAGGAAGCCATTTTAAGTAAAACCCCACATCGAAAGGTATGCTGACACCACCTCTCACGCGCCCTGATGAATGAAGCAGGCACATTTGCGAAATAAACTCACGAAGCATGCCAAAAGCTCCCATGAGATGAGAAATAAAAAGAAGGAGCACAAAAAATATCTAGTCTAATGTTTCCAGACTGAATTAAAACATGCATGCAGAAATGTTCAGAGGGATAGTAGCTGAAGTCCTTACGCTACACGTAAAGGCAGGGCAAAAAAATATAAGTATATTCCAGCAATATTTTTGAATTCAATAACAGCCTGAAATAGGCAAAAATTAAATTTATCTATGTAGACAGCTGCACAAATGTACTGCTTGTCACGTGAATTATAAAATAATACCCCGTGTAAGCTTAACTGAACCACACTGGAAATTATCATTCGAGATGATCATCCATTTCAAGGGAGTCCCCACGTCTCTGAGAACACCTCATTTCTTCATAGCTCAATCTCTGTTCTGAATTATTAAAGCAACCAGTGACCCAGGAACTCTGCCTCCACGCCCAGTGAGTTCAACCAAAATGATCAAAGTTAACATCCCCAGTCCTATGACGAGTTAGCACTGTGTGCCTCTTAAGACGATGTGATGATAAGGCATTCCTGCTGTTTCCTGCCAAGCCAGTATTACCAAAAATCGAAGTCGTGGGAAGCATGAGACAAATCCAAATTTGATACAGTCTACTAAATAACTGGCCAATAGTCTCAAAAAGGAAAACATCAAGGTAAACAAACAAACAAAAACTGTAATTGGGGACTCCAAGTTAAAACAATTTAAGGCAAGGTTGGGAACATTTGTTTGTGTTGCATGGCTGAAGGTCTCGATTTGATCCCAGCACCTCAGGAAGAAGAAGGGGGAAGAAGGGTGGACTAAATGTAACAGTTTCCTAACAGGAAACAAAGCTCATAGGGACTGAACACACAGGGGCTGTCTCCATGACAGAGTGCGCTGATTTCGGTGCCTGTTCTGTTCTTAGAAAGCACAACCTAAAGCCCTGCAGATATGTAGGGGTACAGATCATGATATCTCCAGTTTTGCCTTCAATAATTAAAAAAGGTGTAGCAAAGTGGTAGACTAACTGTAAAATATTCTAGGCTTTGGGAACGACTAGGGAGGCTGACATAGCCACTAGTTTGAAGATAGCCAGGTGGGATGTTTCTGAGAAAGAGAGAGAGAGACAGAGAGAGAGAATAAAAGTGAAAAAGGAAAAGAAAAATATGCATCTACAAACAGAAAAACAAACTAAGAAAATCACCAACATCTATCAAGGGTGTACGTGACAAAGGATAAATCGAGCGGTTCCTTACACTGAACTTGTACTTTTCTGAAGTTTAAGGTTGTTTCAAATAGATTCCTTTTCCCCAAATGAAACCTATGTGACCACAGCCCAAACTACAGAGACTAGCAGGTTTTGGCTGGCAGAGTCCATAGAAACTGCTTGTTCTTGGGCCACTGTTTCTATTACACACTTGGGCTTTGAGGAAACCCCATCAAACAATGGTTTGGGTTTCAAAGGAAGAACAGAACCTTGGTTTTGAAATGGGCTACATAATGCTGTGTGGGTGTACACCTATACCTTATATTTACTGTTCCTCCTAGCTCCCAACCAAACTGTGAATTAAATAAAAATAAACAGCTTAATAAGGCAAGATGCAGAGCTCAAATCTAGCTAACCTTTCATAAGAAACCTTCTGGAAAGTGGTCACTAAGGACAAGACACCCAAGTCAGGAAACTCTTAGGAGGAACCTAGGGCACCGAGAGTTTCCATAGTAACAGTGGAGACCTGACATGAAAGCCTTTACTTTTCCAAGCTCAGAACTAGAACACTGTACTTATGTGGCCTATGGCAGTAATAAAATAAATACCACAAAGGGGGGGAGTGAAAGATGCAGAAGAAACCAGCAACTGTCAACATGTGCAGCAGGAATATATTAGGGCGAAGCCATTTTGTTGTTCATGTAATTTAGGACTTGCGATTTTCCCAGCTTGTAAGAAAAATATGCTGTATATTTAGGACAAGATTGGCTACAGAGAAGGCACAGGCATACCATGCACGCTGGGGGTCTAAGAAGAGAGACCCCTTGGGAACATCCCTAGGTTCTGCTGGCCCAGGCAGCAACAACAGAAATACAGTAAATAGTATATGATGAAACAATGGCATCCTGGAGCCTTTAGAATGAAACTGCTCTGGGCATTTCTTTTGTGATGATGGAATGATCCAATGACACCAAGGAAGAAGCCAGAGCACTAACTAGTTCAGTTACTGACAAGAGTGGACAAACTGGAAAAAAAATGTTTTTCTTGCTATCCGGAGTACGATGTTTGGAACAGCTAAATGAAACTAAGCCAGAACGAAGTCAGCCATGTTCACTTCTCTCTCTCTCTTTTTTTCCCTCTCTCTTTCTTTTCCAACTTTATTCTTTCCAGCTCTGCAAACATTTAAATCTTGGCAAAATTCAAAACTCACAACTCACTCTTCACTGCTGTCTGAGAAATATAATACTGGAAAGGGAAAGGACAAAAATAATACGGAATGAAATGCATGACGTGTGCTGGGAAGCAAACTAACACCCACTGAGATTTCCATTTATGGCTTAGCAGAAAACATCTGGCCATACGGGTAGAAGGCATATGGATACACAGGTAGGAAGCATGGGAACACACGAGTAGGAAATATATGGGCATACGGAAAGGTGTCACAAGGATGGCTGGATACACACGTCAGGAAACAGAGCCAGACAGCAACAAAGCTAGGTGCACTGAGAAAACATACTTCCTCCACTGCTGAAAATTGTCTATTAAAAGACCAACAGTCCAGGGCCTACAGAGGCGGCTCCAGAGTAGACAGCACTCGTTCTTACAGAGGACGAGAGTTTGATCCCAGCACTTACACAGCACCTCACAATTGTCCATAACTCCAGTTCTAAGGGATCAGCTGCCCTCTTCTGACCTCCATGGGAGCCATGCATGCACAGGGGACACATGACGTAAGAGGTGAGGTTAAGTGTGCAGAGGCATATAAAATAAAACAGGTCAGAGAGAGAACAAGTGGGAAAGCAATCCTCCAAACAAGTTTTCTTTCTTCACCATGGTGACTCTCTAGACAGCTCTTTAACTTCAATAAGCAAACCATGGCAAAGCTCTATTTTTAATAAAAATTTTAGATCCTTACTCCCAAACATCCAAAGAAAGTGAAAATATAAATGAAGTAAAGGGTGGCAAACGAGCATATTAATATATGTATTGCAATAACACTCAGAATGGTAAAAAGTAGAATAAACCTTTATGTCTAACCACAGGAGATTATAAAAATTACAATTAGGAAATTATAAAAACTAGACAGGATAGCCGAATTAATTCCAAGTATGGGGGAGCCTAGGATGGGAAACTGAAGAATTTTAGGTCAGATAAGATTACACAGTGAAACCCTGCCTCAAGAAATCAATGAATAGGCTGGGATCTGGCTTGGTGGTAGAATGCTTGCCCAGCCCTGGGTATAATCTCTACTACTGCCAAGAGGCAAAAACAATTAATTGATAGAGAAAATTAATGTTCCTCTTTAGTTAAATAGTTCAAACAGGATCATCAAGCAGCCATAAACATGCTACAACGGTTTGTAAACTAGAAAAACACGCCCAAGTCTGTTTATAACTTAAAATATAGTTTGTTATTTTTCAAAACTATATGGCAAAACATGCACACATATAAAATAAAGTAAATCTAAAATTAAAAATATTAAAAAATTGTGTAGGAAAAAAGTTTGATAACAGACATTACTGGCCAACATACACGGAAAGAAAACCTTTACCGGATTAAGAAAGAAGTTCCTTTTAGGAAAGAAGTTAAATAACAATTACTATATAAATGCATATACTCTTTAAGAATTCTACTTTAGCAAATTGACCCTCTATAGAAACATCACGTGGCCCTAGGATGAGCACGCACTGTAGCACTCAACCACCAGCTAAGTATCAACATAAGGAACTAGTTAAACAAAGCACAGCATATCAGTTGGGCCAACTGTCACATGCTGTTGGGAAGACTAAATCACTCTGTGAGCACTGGTTTACAAAGCTCTCTAACACATGCTAAAGTTATTAAAAAGAAGCATGCACCCATGCAAGAATGTGTGAATAGAATAACAATAGCAGAAAAGCGAGGAAGCTACCAGTGGTGGTAACTGTGGAAGAAAAGAATCAGAGGTCATGGTGGCAAGGAGACTTACTGTTCATGAAAGGCCAATTTTAGGCTTTTTTTTTTTTTTTGGCCACATTAATGTTTCTTTTTAATAAAAAGACCTCATCAAAAGGCATTATACATGGGGCTAGAGAAACGGGTCATCGGCCGTTCCTGCAGAGGACCGGGATTTGGTTCCCAGCTCTTAACCATCTGTAACTCCAGTTCCAATGGCCTCCTCTGGCCTCTGCAGGATCAGGCACAAAAACGGGGCACAGACATATGTGCAGCCAAAACACCCATATACATAAAACAAGCTAAATAAAGGCCCTACACAGAAAAAGAAAAAAAAAACCCTGAAACTTAAATATATTTATAATATATTACATTTTTGAAGCAGACCACAAAAAAATGTAGAAAAATTTCCAACACACACATATATACAAAAAAGATGAATTCATTGTATATATGTGTGTCCACACATGGATGCGCCATATGAAAGTCACAGGACAATGGCAAAAATTGGTTCTCTTTCTCTACCATGTGGGTTCCAGGGATCCAGCTTAGGTTGTTAGGCTTTGAGGCAAATGCCTTTCCCACTGTGCCAAGACAAGACAAATATGTAAGGAAATGCAGAATAATTTTGAATAGCAAAATTACAGTAGCATTTTATCCTGTTATTGTTGAATGGGCATTAGCTATAGCAACCAAATAGCAATTATTTTATGAGGACCAGGTCTTCTTGAATTTCACTGCAAAATTATATATTTAAAGCCTTATTTTTGATGTTATTGACTTTAAAAAAAAAAAAGAAATTAGGAAGAGGGTTTTCTCTCTTTAGTACCAACCAAGGCTTTTGTTTCCCAGGGCCCTCATATGGTATTATTTTGCTGATTTCATCATGGAAGACTGTTCAGAGGAAGCACGGAAGAACAGCTGTCCCTGACCACCACCAACTGCAAAACACCCAGGGAATAAATAAAAAAAAAATCAATCAGCTGATACCCCAGTTTGTGGTGGGGTTTGGAGAGAGTATGATGACCACACATAAGCAGAGACAACATTACCAAGGACTTAACGCTGGGATCAGAGAGCAGTGTCCAAGGGTCACTCAGCACTTAGCAATGTGGAGCAAGTGCCTGAATGACAGCCATCCCAGAATTCCTGGGGCAGGGCTGGAGGATGGGGAGGAGGTAAAGGAGGTAAGATCCTCCACAGCAGGGGACATTCCCACGGAAGGCGGGTGACAGGCAGGACTTAAACTATCATTTTCTTCTCAAAACTCCCAACAGAGTCATTTATTATTTGAAGAACAAATTTATTCAGTATATCAACTTATCCACTATGTATTTTGAAGATATTAATTTCCTTTATAGTTTAGGACTTCTGATTTTGTGTTATTTCCCTGTATTCTCTCACCAAGTAGATTGTGGTTCTTTCATTGAGTGGAAAGTTTGGGGTTTTGTTATTTTTAAAAAAGAAAACCACTTGCTACTTTGAGCTTTTCATGGTGGGAAGGAAGATAGGGTATTGAGAAGAAAGGCCCTGAATGAAATGCAGGCAAAGTTAGGAATATTCTACCTGTGGCAAATTCTTGACTCTGTGGCCTGGGATGGTTACTGCTTGCCTCCAATGTAGCAGTTGTTACAACAAATCTTCAGAATCAAGTATCCCCCGTTGCCTGAAGGTCCTGAGCCACATGGCACATATATTTATTTGTCTGTGTCTGGCAGAGAGCCTTCAAAACACTGAGAATGGCAAAAAAAAAAAAAAAAAAAAAAAAAAAATTCCAGGCCAAGCCTCCATCTCAGGGCCACAGGACTGCTGACTGAGACAAAAGAATTGCATGTCATTTTCTCTTTGTAAAAAAAAATAAAAATAAAAAATAAAATAAAAAATAATAATAATGCTTTCAACGCTGGACGAGTTTAGCATTTAAGTCTGAGAAATGTTACAACATGAAGAAGAGGGAACTTTCCTCAGCTGGAACTCACTGTGTAAATGCTAACCCAAAGCTCCTCTCTCTGTGATATCATCTCCAACAATGATAGGGCTGGGGCCAGCTTGTTTCTTGGTACAATAGAAGTTAAAAAGCACAATGTAATGGCAAAAGTGCCCAGTTGACAAAGGCTGCCACAACCAGCTGGCAACCAGAATGGTGGTTTATTCTTATAATTTCAGCACTCAGAAGGCTTAAGGCACAAGGATGGAGAATTGGAAGCCAACTGGGCTACATGGTGAGTTCCAAGCCAGCCTTGGCTACATAAGTTCTCTGACGGTGCAGGCACCAGGAAAATCTAATCCTCCAGCTCACAAGAAGAGTTAGAGCAATACATCTTCTTGTGAACTTCGTATGGAGCAAGTTCCGAGTACAGACTATCTAATTCCTCAAGTCAGCTCTGTCATGATGACCCAATCATCAGAACATTTTACAGGCTCAGAAGTTAAATTACTGACTCAACTAATAAAAGCCTAGCACGTCGTCACATGACCCACTATACACAACAGTCCCCAGGGTCTCCTCATCAAGGGTACCATATCCTGGCAAAAGACTAAACTTGGTAGCAGGCCCCATTTTCCCAGGCCCATTGTTCTATATACTATAACACTACTTAATGTAAGCAATCTTTTCTCTTGGCCTATATTTCATTTTTCTTTGAGACAGGGTCTCCCTGTGTAGCCCAGACAGGCTTGGAATTCACCATGTAAACCAAGCTGGTCTTGAACTCCCAGAGACTGCCTGCTTCTACCTTCCAATTGCTAGAATTACAGGTATGTGTCACACACTACACACAACTGCTTTAAAAAAAAACACTAATGGATATTAATAATAATTAAAGTCAACGGCCTAATTCAAATATAAAATTTTATCTGACTTATCCTATGGGAAAACAATTAACTCTCATGTGTATAATAACACTTCTGTGTTGCTCAGAAGTGACTATCCTTAACATACTGACAGTCCCGAACAAGAGCACTGACAGGGCTCTTATTTACTATCTAAAGTCCTCCACCGTGCCCTTTCTCCATTTGCTGGGAATGTGTGGTAATTCGGACTTGCAGGCCAAACTACTCAGGCAATACCAAGTTGAGTAAAACCTTCAAGTCGACCCAATGTGGAAAATATGATAATTTAAATTGATGTTGAAAATTATACCATGCTGGGAATGATCATTTGAATTAAAGTAGAAGAAAATGGGTTTTTACAAAATTTTCCCTTCAGAGATCATCATTTCATGACAGAAAATGTGGAGTGTAAACATACAGCCACTGTGTCAAGCTGCAGAATGCCCTCTTCCCACAAAGCCACTAACTCCAAGATGAGGATACGGAATAGGCCTCCCCTCTTACAAGTAAACTTTAAAAATATATCCAAAGCACTTGGAACTCATTAGCTGTCAGGCTAAGAGGTGTCTTAGGAGCCAGGTGCAGAAGTACAGGCCTGTAACCTAACATTTAGGAGGCCTAAACAGCAAGGTAAAGTTAAGGTCATCCTTTCCTACAAGTTGAGCTGGGGATCAACCTGGCCCAGTCTCAAAAACACAAAACAAGAAGTGTGGTGGTACACATCTTTAATCCCAGCACTCACAGCACTAGGAGACAGAGGAAGAAGGAAGGCTGAATTCTAGGCCAGCCTGGTCTACATGAGTTCCAGGTTAGTCAGGGCTACCAAGGAACCCCTGTCTCAAACACAAAACAAACAAACAAGAGAAGGAAGAAGAGTCACATAGTCCTGGGACATGGCCACATTGGTTTCATCCCAACCACACAATGTTAGCTCAACATATGCAAATAAATGCAATATATATGAACAGACTTGAGGACAGAAATTATATAAGCTTCTCCATAACAGATAAAAAAGGACCGTCGACAAGTTTAGCATTCTTCCTGAGAAGCTTCAAAGAAGCTTACAGCCAAAATTGTAAGAATGGCACAAAACTGACAAGAAATTTAAGTCCAGGACAGCCAGGGCTCTGTTATACAAAGAAACCCTGCCTCGAAAAAAACAATTTTTTTTCAATTAAATTCACAGGACTAGAACAAAAGACACATGGAAGCAGAAAGGACCCTGAATAGCCAGGGGAACCCAAACCAGAAAGAGCAATATGGGCTATTATAACACTCGATCGCAAATTATACTGTAGAACACAGTAACAAAAACTATAAGGTACAAGTACAAAACCAGAAATGGAGAGCAATGGAATAGAAGACTCAGAAATAAACCCACAGAGTTATTAACACCTAAGTTATTTTTATTTGTACTTCTAAAAATTATTTTTACACGTATGTGTGTGGGTATGGATGTAGACATGTGCCAATGAGGGCAGGTGACAAAGGAGGCCAAAAGCATTAGAATCCTCTGGGTCTGGAGTTACAGAGAGACAAACGCCCTTACTACTCTTGCAGAAGACCAGGATTTGTTTCTAGTACCCACAAGGCAGCCCATAACTGTCTCAGTCCAATTCTATGGGTTCTGACAACCTCTTCTGGCCTTCAAAAGTGTTAGGGGTTGGTCTGGTGCTATGTAGTCTAATGCTGATTACTGGCCCCCAAGATCTGGTTGTTGCCCAGACCAGTGCATTCTCACATACACCAAGCGATGTGGTATAACTTTTGCTTGAAAATATTCTCTGACTGGTTGAATAAAGTAGCTGACAGACTGTAGATGGGCAGAAGAGAAGTAGGCGGAGCTTAGGTTCCTGGGTATAGAGTCAGAAGGAGACCATGGAACAGGGAGGAAGCTGGAGAGAAGGAAGCTGGCCACGAGGGCTGGTCTGATGGTTCAGAAACAGTCCAGGCAGGAATTATGGCAATTATGGCAGTTAACTTCAGGTGGATAGCTGGGAAATAGCAAAATAGCTTAGAGAGGTGACACCTGCCCAGTTAAAGCTTTTATTAATCTAAAAGGTCTCTCAATTATTTGGGAACTAGCTGGGGCAGAGAAGCCCTGTATAGTCTAATATCCTTTCCATAACACAAAGGTACCAAATATACACACAGTATGCCTACTTACATGCAGGCAAACACATAAAAGTTTATTTAAAAAGGAACAGATGTGCATTTTACTGTGATATGTACCACATTATGTATCAGCTACTAATCTAAGATATATATATATACACACACACATGAGATGTTTGTTTGCTTATTTATTTATGAAACAGCTACACCCATACAAAAATAAAAGGTGATTTGTTTCTGGTATTTTTAGCTATATTACTGACTACACCACAGGTCTGTAAATACTTAAGATTAGCCTTTAAAAGGTGCTAATTCTGTTCTCTGAAAGTAATCCTAGTGTCTATGTTTTGACACTAGTTTCACATGTACGTAAACAGCCTCCCGCTAAGGAGGAATATCACTTAAGTTCGCCTGCCAGCTCCAGTCCACCGACAAGCGCTAGAGTTCTAAATTTAATAATTAAGGAGGAGAAAGAGGGTATGTCCTTCTTGTTAATGCATTGAAAAACTGTGCACCACAGGCAGGCCTGTGACTTAAAATAAAATGTTCCGAGTAAGTTATTTAATTATGGGATCACACTGTGGCTATAAATCTGTTGCCCTTTGGAACTCACTGGGCATCGCCCACAGGATGCATCTGCTGTTCTTTATAGACCAACAGCACTCTTTACAATGGACAAATATTCAAATAGTTGGGGAAGGGGAGGACACAACAAAGCTGCAAAATATATGTTTGAAGCAATTTGCCAACTGGGCCTAGTAGACCAGGTCTCTAATCGCAGCTACTCAGGAGTCTCAGACAGAAGAAAGTTCATGGCCAGCCTGGCCAACCTAAGCTCTGTTTCAAATTTGTTTTTAAAGTTTAAAAAAGGGGATGGGGGTTTCCATGGATGATAGATGAATTACAGAGGTGGCTCAGTGTTTAAGACCAATGCCTGCTCTTTCAGAGGACCAGGGTTCAATTTCCAGCATCTACACTGCAGCTCATAACTGTCTATGACTCAGTTCCAGAGTTCCTGACGCCCTCTCGAGACCTCCATGGGCATCAGGCACACACATGGCCCACGTAAACACATTCAGGCAAAATATCCTTAGACATAAAATAAAATTTAAATATAAAATATTTATGCCTAAAAGTTAAATTTTATCCAATAAAATAAAATTAATTATCGCATTTTATTTAATAAAGTAAAATTTAAAATTGGCTCAGGGGTAAATACTTGCCTATCATACGCAAGACTCTGGGTTCAAACCCATATAAATGAAAGCCACTACCCTAGCTTAACTAAAAATCTGCAAAGTAAAAGAAGTTTTATTCATCTGCAGGTAAATACGTTTCAGATATTTAGATTATAGTTTGCGTGGATAAAGTGTAGTGTAAATGGCTTTTCCTGTGTACACACGGACATGTACATAGACTGCCTCACATGTATCTTCATGACTAGATTTCTATCATTCAAATTCTTTTAATTATTCCACTTCTTGCTTTTATATTTTTATATTTTGTAGCTATTCATGTATTCTGTAGATGATGTGTAGATGGCGTGATCCATAGGTGGGGTCAGAGGACGAGGTACAGGAGTTACTTCTCTCTGTCCACTCTGTGGGCTCTGGGGAGCAATCTCAGATCAGCAGGCTTGGGGTCAAGATCCTTCACCCAAGTCAACATACCTTGTACAATTTTTAAAACTAAGAAGAATTTCATAAAAGAGCATAGCTGAGCATACTGATTTCACAGGAACAGACCAATTACCTAAATATCCACCAAGTGGAAACTAGCTAAATTAACTAGCTATAACATAACATATTAATGTGCCAGACTACCAAGCAATTCTGACCAAAAGAGGTAGATTTATATATATATAAAAGATATAGATCAATGGGTATAACATATAAATGTTTGTACACACATATCCATACACATATGACTCCAGGAAGCATACACATCATGGCTCTAGGAAGCACATTGAAGGTCTGAGGAAATAGCAGTTAAAGGAAGTTTCTGAATACTTATATAATGTGCATGTGTGCATGTGTGTGTGTGTGTTTCTGTGTATGTATATCTGTGCATGTGTGGGTCTGTCAGTGTATGTCTGTGGGTATGTGTTCATCTGTGTATGTCTGTGCATGTGTGTATCTGTGTGTATGTATACAGGGGTTCATGTACATGCATTGAAGACAGAGCACAACTGTGGGTAGTGTCACTTAGGCAATGCCAACCTTTTCTTCGAAAGGGATCTCTTGCTGGTCTAGGACTGGCCAAGTAGGCTGGGCTCGTTTGCCAGCCAACTCCAGCATCTGCCTGGCTCCACATTCCTAGCACTGAGGTCGCAAGTACAAACTATCACATCTAGCTTTTTCACATGGGTTCTAGGGATACTTCTCAGGTTCTACTGAGAAATATCCAAAGCTATGACTGTTGGAATTTAAAATATCACACTCATAAAAGACATTTTCCAGTTTAAACTGATTTTAAAGTTAATGTCAAGAGCTAAAAATGTACCTACAGTAGTAGAGTGAGTGTTCAGCACGCACAAGGCCCTGTGATACCCAGAAATACACACACACACACACACACATAAATGAAAGTTGATTGATAGAACTGGTCTGCTGACATCTAATTTGGCATTTCTTTATTATCCCAACACCTACTTCTTGTACACTTCAACAGGAACTCATGGGAAATTTTGGGTTATGACTGCTCGCAGTAGGACTAGGGCTATCTTCCTTTGTGTGCTAAGCCAGCTGCTTTGGGTATGTCCATATAATGCATGGGTGCAATCTCTAGACCAGTAGGTACAGAGTTCTTGGAAGGCTCAAGTTTACTTAAGCTCACACTCACTTTGGCAGAGCACGGGACGAGAAAAGAGAAAACAATGCTTCCATTTTTGTCCAGTTTATTCCTGAAGATCTAGGAAGAGATTCCTTTTACTCTCTAAAATTAACTGTTTGGTGGGTAAAGCATCATCTAGACACCCAACCAGAAAACAGCAGCATCTTTTATGAAATCCTTTAACCAGACCTCTTATTTCACCCCTTTCAGGAGGATGGAAGGGAGTAACACCAAAAAATGCCCAGCCTTTCCTATCTCTGCAAAATGTTTATTCAGTTTTACGCATCCCCAGTGAACATTATCTTTGTGTTTTTAAAGTCAAAGAGCAGAAGATACTCTCAATTCTAAAAACTACACTTAAACATTGTAAGTGTAGAGTATATGTGAAGAAGCCACCTGCATATTGTGTAGTGAGTACCTGATATTATTAAAGTCAAAGCAACCGAGGTTCAAACTCCCGCTCTGTTAACTACAAGCTATGTGATTCAGGAAGTTTCCTCATCTATCTAGTGCAGAATCCTGCTACTGTACGGCATTGAGGATTTAAGAGAAAAGATATCCAAGCACCTTGCCTGCTGGCAGGCTCACATGCACACTCTTCAGGAACCAAATTACAGGAAGGTGGTTTATGCCCTCATTGCCTTGGTTGCTCTGAAAAAGCATGAATGAGGCCAAGATTCTTCAAAGAACTCAAGGAAATAAAAAAGAATGTCAGAACTATACTGGAAGTCAGTACCAGTGTCACAAATCATGTGGCAAAACATCAGGAAAAGAAGGCAAAGAATGCAGAAGAAAGAAGAATATGACGAGACATGAGGCAAGTAGAACTGATTCTGAGCCCCAAAACCATTGGGTAGCCTCTGTCTGGTCCCAAAGATACCCAGGACAAGTCTCACTGAGCACCCATGGCTCCTCCCAGCACTTCTCACCCTGCTCCCTTTCCTAAATCTCCCCAGCCCAGGGGCTGGGCTTCACTTCCCTTCCCTTCCCCCAGCTTCTCTTTTCTATATAACCTCTGCCATTTTGGCCACTCTCATGGTCTTCAGCTCTTGGCTGGCTAGCTCTTAACCTTTTGGTCCTTGGCTGCTCTCTTGACCTCTTGGTCCTAGGCTCCTCTCTTGCCTTATCCACTTTCCTCTTCTTTCTCTCTCTTTTCTTCCTCTCCCCTTCTCCTTCCTCTCATGGCCAGGTTCAGCCTGGACCCTTCTAGATGCCGCTGGCTAAACTCTCCCCACCATATCTATAATAAAATCCTTCTCCTCAACCATAACCAGGGGTGGTCATGTCCTTATTTTCATTCAGACTCCTCCTTCGGCTAGGAATCAAAGGTTGGGGCTTACCAAGATTCGGCTGGGACACTGCCATGGACCTTTGGGGCACCGATGTGGAAGTGATGGCAGGGTGGAGGTTCACATGATTCAGGGGCTGATTCATCACCTTCCTAGGGTCTTGCCATGTGGTGATTTTTTCTATGTGACTAAAGGAAGGAAAACAATCAGTTACTTGTTTAACCATCAGTATTGTCATCAACATTACCAGTAACATTATCTCAGTGACACTGGCTCTTCCCCTTGGTGGCTGGCATTCACTTTTGGTTTTACCCAGGGACTTCCCTGCATTCTGGTTGTGCCATACTGAGGACTACAGAGACCTTAACCCGAGGAGCTTACACACATCAGCACCCCAACTGCTTCCCCGCTCCCTCTTAAATCCCCACTCACAGATGCCACCAGAGAACTGCCCTCCAAAAGCTGCTCCCACACTCTGCTCCCAAACCATATCACAGATCATTCTTACTGCTTTACAGACCTCTTCCACTCCACCAAGCTCAACCTTTAGTGAATGACTCTTGTGTGTAGGGGTGGGTGCCTACGTATACCTTACAGATGAGTAAATCCATACAGTGTCCCTACTTTGCTTTATAAATGATATCAGAAATCTTTCTATATCCAATGAAGACAGTAAACTATGATATTCCAAACTGAATATTATCCCTTTGTTACGATCTTGCAACCAGGTTTGCCTTTCCTGTCAAACCCTACGTAGACACTTCCTGAGACATAAAAGCAATGTGACTGCTCTTTCTGTTAACCACACCTGAATTTTGAATAACAAAGGTAGTTTTATCTTTAGTGTAGGAAACTACAATATCTGGGTTTATGCTAGGTCTAAAAATTTCCTTTCTGTAAAATTACATTTGGCTCTTCTCTATTTCTTTCTCTCCTCTTATCTTGATTTTTCTTTCTTTCCTTCCTTCTTTTCTTTCTTTCTTCCTTTCTTTTTTTTTTTTTCCCTCCCAGTTAAATGCTTCTTCCAAGACCAGGATGTGTTAGCATCAAGAACTCTTCCATTGCCTAGAGTGAAGACACAGATGTTCTTTTAAAAGCTTCAAACTGAGAATCATTTTCAAAAATAAATAAACAATAAACCAGGGGCTGAGTTTAAGTGTAGCCCTGTGCTGCGCATGACTGGAAGGGTTAGGAGCAGTGTTAAGTTTGATTGTTGCATGTCAAATGCAGCATGCATCCCAATCTTCAAAAAACATCAGGCTGAAGAGATGCTCAAAGGTTAAGAGCACTGGTTGCTCTTCGAGAGGTCCTAAGTTCAATTCCCAGCAACCACATGGTGGCTCACGACCACCTATAATGAGATATGGTGCCCTCTTCTGGCATACATGCAGGCAGAACAGTGTATACATAATAAATAAATAAATCTTAACAAAATATATCAGCAGTGAACTAGAATAATTTTTAAAAGTTATATTGTAAAAAGCAAAAGACTAAATTAATTAAAGGGATAAGAATTATTTCCCTAATCATTAAAAAAAGAAAGAAAGAAAGAAAAAGTCATGTTATGTCTTCAGTTTGACAGCCTAATGCTGTTTTAAAACTTGAATAAAATCAAGTCAGCCTTTGAACATGAGGAAACTCGGCCCTAGGGTTCTTTGTTACAAGCCTTCAGAGTAAGGAAGTAACCGACAGAAATGAACTGATAACTGACATAACTGCACTAAATGTCAACATGAAATAAATTCCCGTTAGCAAAGTAATTAGAGCTAAGAAACTATGATTGTTCTCACAGGGCTAATCCTATCAAAACCTTGTTTCCAGGCTGGGGAGATGGCTTGGTGGGTGGAAACATTCAGCACAGACACATGAGTGCCTCAAAGCTCCAGAACCCACACAAAGATGAGCATGGTAGCATATGTCGATAATCACAGTGCTCCAGAGGCAAGATGGAGAAAGGATGGAGAAAGAAGAATCCCTGGGATGCGCTAAGTTGTCCTGCTCAGCAGCAAACAACAACAAACAAAATAAAACAGTCTAAAACATAAAACACCTGAGGTGGTCCTCTAACTACTGCATGTTCTCATGCAGCAAATATATCCCACCCCATCCCATACCTCTCTCACTCTTTCTCTCTCTCTCTTTTTCTTTCTCACATTTCCAAGGTAGGCTTGGCCTAAATCAATTTCTTGTTCTGGTACCATACATCTGTCTCTGTGAACTGTTCTAAGATGCCAACATCATAAATACTGACACTATCTGAGAACCATCATAAGAACCCGAGTCTACCCCAGACAGTGAGATATACTAACATACTGGGTATGTTGATAGAGATAGGTCACTGCTGCCATCCGACATACAGGGTTGAAGTTGAAGGATTATCATAGCAGCTAGAGTGTTACATTCTCAAATACTGAACCCCGCTATCCCCACTTCTAAACAAACAAGTGGTAGCTTTCGAATGTGGCAGGACATAGAAGGCCCCATGCACAAAGCTAGTGTTTGCTAAGCCTAATTTGCCTACAGGGTATCAACAAGGCTTTCCAGCCTCCCCATTCCACAGAGAGCCTTCTATGCGGACACTACTGCCTCAGCCTGAGAGGTCTGACCTGAAAGATAAAGGACTTACCCTAAGGTTTGCAGTCCTGGGACTTGCACAGATATTTGGTACCCTCTGCAGCCCACCCTTCCAAATCTACAACCAGCCATCACCTTCTAAAAGATCAATTAATTGTGTCATTCAATGTAAAAGAGGAGGGTTAGGAATTTCTTCTCAGATTCTCACACAGCAATGAAAATTATTTACAAAAACTCTTTTCAGGTGTGTGTTGAAGGCAGGAGGTGGGGGAGCAGCTGAGACATGATTTCTCTGTCCTGGAACTCTTTGCAGATAAGGCTGGCCTCAAACTCACAAAGATTCACCTGCCTATGAGCGCTGAGATTAAAGGCATGTACCACTAGTAAGTTAGCTATGAGTGGAGACACATTTGTAAACCATATCTTGTCCCAATGTCAAAAGGTTGGATACCCCTCTCTGGTTTATGTGATGTCTGCTAGCCTAAACGCAAAAACCGGGGAGACTGTGTTGGTCACAAGGCTAATTACAGTGTTCAAGATTTGAAAACTAATTTCTCCTATTATTTAAGTGATTTAGAGCTTTCAGCTTGGGCTACCCTCACCCAGTTCCCAAACTTAAAAGATGCCATTCTTTTTCATTCCACCGTCTCATCTTGGCTCCCTCTATTAATACGACTGAGTCACTTCCTGTCTCCTGTCTCTCAGTGTGACCATGAGGTCTGCCAAGACTGAGAGTTTAACTAGATTAATCCCACTTCCCTACTACTCCCACCTCCTTCCTGGCTTTATTCACTTGCTGGGTCTACTTTAAGAAAAGGCCTTCTATTTAAAAAGTATAATCTCTTGTGGAAATTAACATCAGCATTAACATTAACATCTATACGTCCTTATATTCAATTTTTCTGTTTTAAATATTCTATAAATACATGCTACCTTATTTTCTGACATAAAAAGTGAACAAAAGGGCTACAGCTGGGATACAAAGTGAATAAATTGTAATAAATAAAAATTATATTTAAAAAGTACGTAAAATATAAAAATTAACAAGTGAAAAAAGGGGGAAGCTAACCGTGTATGCAAATAATGGGGTCACTGGTGGAGTTTTCTGTTTGCCTGTTTTTGTTTTGTTGTGTTTTTCCTATTTACGGTTTTATGCTTGGGCAGGTTTTTAACAGTGACTGTGGATTGTTTTCGTAACCAGCAAAGGCTGAAATACTCATGAAGGCACACACACACACAAAAAGGAACAAAGGAAAATTAATGCACAAATATGTAGGTTACCTGACACTAGCTGCTGAAGATAAACTGCAGAAGATCTAAAAGTCAGTCATACTCTGCTCTCGAAACCCTTTATTGAAGGTCCCCTCTATCCTCTTCCTCACTCCCTCCTAGTCTGGAGAATAGTCATGCCTCTTTCCCAAAAGAATATAAGTTCTTTTAAGCACATAAAGAACATAAAGATATAAAAAGTAGGGATGCTTATAGAAATGTAGAAATCTTTATAGCACGGGCAAAGAGTTTGGTCTTGCTGGGTGTGGTGGTACACACCTTTAATCCCATCACTCCTGTCAGGCTGATCTCTCTAAATTCAAGGTCAGCCAAAGCCAAAGAGAATCAGACAATAAATAAATATAGACGAAAATAAACAATTACACTTCCCACTTATTTTCATGCAGTCCAAAAAAAAAAAAGAGAGGGTAAATGGAGTTACTTGGCCCCATGCTGTTTACAAAGAGCAGCAGTTCCTAAGAGGAAGAAAAACTTCTCCATAACCAAAAACCTTTCTGTAGACTTAAAACAAAATCCCCACAAAGGTTTCCTATGAAGGGCCTGGAGCAGCATGTGATAGGAAAGGCTCCCACGATAAGTATGAAGGAACTGCCCTTCTCCTTCCTTGGATGGCCAGACCAGTACTAGGCTTCAGACCCCAGTGGAAGTTTGCTCCAGAACTGGCTCACCACCAATGAGCAACAGCTCCAAGGACCTGGGGTTTGCCAACAGCCAGAAAAGGCCAGCAGGCCCCCGAGAAGATTCTTGACTAAAAAGAATGGCTACTGGAAAACTGATGTGTCAAATCTTCATTACCCTGGAATTGACACAAAGCCATTTTAATTGTGAGATAAATTCTGTGAGGTAAAGATTAACTGTAATAAACAGAGGAAGCACTCTTACCCTCAAGTCACTACTTACTTCCAAGTCTGTCCCCACCCATCAGCCTTCGGGATTGTCACAACCTCTGGCTTTCTTTAGTACTTCTTTAGTACTTTTCTTCCAGATGAGGCAAGGCCATATATTCCCTCCACAGTCCTGTTGGCTTTCCTTTCCTTCTCCTATCCTCTTCCTTGGACAATTCATGTTCTACCCCACTTAGTCTCTATCCCAAGTGCATAATGAATCCAAGACACCCTTGGGAATAGTCTCCAAAGCCATCCTCATCAGAGACACTACCGCCACTGGAACCTATTAGCAGACTCTTTACAAGCCAAAAATATCACAGTTTTGAAATTACAACCTACCTGGAAACCTGAACTTTAATACTAGCAGAGACCCTGTGTCACCTAACTGGGTAAGTCATTTAACCCATCCAAGCCTTGGATAGCCAAAGGGGAAATGCAAACAAACAAAACCTCTATAGCAAATATGCTCAGTAAAAGTGTAAGTAGAACAGACCTGTTCTAAGCATCCTAGACTATCTGAGTCACTTACAGGTTTCATGATTTCACTTACTTTCCAAGTATACTTACTTAGTGAGCACATGAAAGGCAGGCATCCCCTGCTTCAAGCTCAAAGCTGACAAAATTTACTGAGGAACCACAGACTATCTATCTATGATGCATGACCCACAATGCACTGGGCATGTATACAAATGAAAAGCATTTTATAAATATACAACTTTGACTAGTAACAGATCCATTAAAAGCCAAGATAAAACCCTACTGTAAAAATAAAATCTACCAGCTTCTCACTGCCCAGCAAATGCTCTGGGGTTTTGGAAGAGTTTCCCTGCTGATCCTTGACCTAGTACACTTACTTACTTACTTCATGGAAGGAAGCCACAGAGAAATAATATACAGTAGGATTTGTATTGCTGGAAGCATCTAAAGATATAAAAGCGGTAATGATTCAAGTGTCCTTGTCTCTTTACCACCCTGTCTCTTTGCCCCTCTTTCTTTAATATATCAGAGTTTCACATTATAGTCAGAACCAGAGCTTCCACATCAGCAGGACTTAAAGGGCCTTCCCTCCTACCTCTATCACCACAACCTGATAAAGTACATAAAAAGAACTGTACCAATGAGATGGCAATTGAAAGGCAAACTTAGGATCAAAAGTCAATCATAATCTTATTTTGATGAAGTTCCCCTTTAACTAACTCTTCCTTGACTCCCTCTTATTTTGGGGAGTAGTCTTATATCTCTTCCAATGAAAGGTAAGCTTTTCTAATGACCATGGAACAAGAAGCTGTATGACACACAAAAGGCATTTAAAAAAAATCTTATAATCCCCATGACATTATAAACCCAATTTAAGTACAGATAAACTTGATTCACTGGGCCAGTTCACCATCTTCTTAGTACTATAACAAATGTATGTATTAAAGGCAATTACCACTAGGCCTAGAGGTATAATCCCAGCTCCTGAAGCCCAGCCTGGTCTACAAAGGGAGTGCCAGGCCAACCAGAGCTACATGGTGAGACCCTGTCTCAAAACAAACAAAAGCAATAACATTAAGCTTTAAACCTTTACAAGCAAGCTGTGTTTGGTAGACTGATACAATTAAACTCAGTAACAGTTAAAAACAAAAACTGAAACAGATTTGAATGAAGCTGATAAATTCTCAGATAGGGTTTGCCAAGTAACTTTGACCCATTATAAGCAGACAACAAATTCTATGCCTGTTTTTAACCCTGTAGCAGATAGAAAGGCCTGTTCAAGACTTAAAGTCTGAAGACTCTTCCTTATTACAACACAAATCTGCAACCCATATTCTAATCTAATTCAACAGTCTAGAAAAGCTTTCCTACTAAAATTTCAAGACTTAGGAAAAAGGACAGCATTCCATATCTTTTAATCAGTTCTGGAATTTCTTGATTACTATCTTCTGTTTTATTGTGTTTTGTAGCCTTTGGCATTTAGGTCTTCTAACTGACGCCAAAGACTTTTTCTCAAACCATACGAAAAAAGGTAGCAACAATGATCATGTTACTAATTCTCCCAGGCCTGAGCACACACTTTTCCTCTGATGCCACTGAAAACCAGAATGCCCTAGAAACAGCTGACAGTGGAAGCCCAGAGCAGAAGCCACCAGTACCATGGGTGCTCAGCTCACAGCTCATGTCTAAACCACTGACCTGACTCAATCGTCAAGATCAGAAGCCTGCCCTCTGCTTATTGCATTAGCTACTTCACTGATGGGGAGCTTGCTTTGGGGGTGAAACATTCACAATCAGGAATAAAGCATCACTACCCCACAGGATGAACAGATGCACCGCTTATGTTTTACTCTGTCCCTAAAGCGGTCAATCTCCATTCTCGGTTCGTTCTTCTTGCTCTCCCTCCAGGTGCTCCTTTGTCCCAGAGCAGCTTTCATTAACTATAACTGGTTATAATTCTTCTTCCAATCTGCCAAATCCTCTATGACACCATCCTTGCTAACCTAGAATACAAGATACATGGAGACAAGAGTCGGACTACAAATGTGCACGCCTGACATATCCATTATCAAAACAGTCAACATTCAAATCCCAAAGCTATATATAAAAAAAAAAACCCACCTTGTGGCATACAATAAAGATGACTATTCACACAACAGAAATGAGAGTGCTTACGCTCTGAAACCACAAGGAATTTGTGGTTCAAAGATTCCAGCCCAGTTTTCACTGCAGCAGCTCAAAGGCAGAGACCCTGTCATATATGGCACAGGAGTGCCAGATATGCAGATAAGGAGGTTGTTTGTTTGTTTGTTTGTTTTCAGAGTTGAGGACCTAACTCAGGGCCTTGTATTTGCTAGGCAAGAGCTCTACCACTAAGCTAAATCCCCAACCCCAATAGAGGGATTTTTTTTTTTTTAATCTTCTAGTAAAATGTGACATAGCAATCGTCTGCTAATGCTACCGGTACACGCTTCCAGTCTATACTATTTACTTTCCACTTCAAAAAATTTTGGACTTTTCTGGAATTCTAAGCGAGTGGAAGGGACTGCATCTCCACCTACGGTCTGGCTCTCATCTTTGTCTTCCATCCCTGCCTTGCCAGGAAGCCGCCTGTTTAAGATAGCAGTGTGAACAGGCCTTGCACTGGGGCCAGCTGGGTGAGCTGTCCACCTCAAATCCTTCCTCCTGAGCTCCACTTTGACTTTTCTTTTATTCATTCCCCCTGAACCTACTCAGGCAAAGCAGAAGTGAGTCAAAGTGGCTATCAGTGCAGGAAAACAGTGAGAGCCAAGTTCATAATATCTGTGATTCCTCACGGGGTTTATTTACCAGTGTTTTGTGCTCGGGGACAGGAAAAAAAGAAACGCTATGAATGTACCATTCTCAGACAAAACCACTTTAGGAAATGGCTCATCAATCCAGCCCAGCAGCATGACTCATGGAACAGTGTTTGGAGGGGAAGGGGTCTGGCCATAGCGGAGAGACAGACTGTCACCTGCTCTAGCTTCCCAATACCATCCAAGACAAGCAAATCTGATTTGCCTCTGAAAGTTGAGACAAATTCTTGCTTGACCTCCTTTTTCTTAATCCCTAAGAGGACAGGAAGGAAAGGCTTGTGTATTTCTGTCTGACTCAAGCCAAGAAGCCCATGGAAGAAGGTCGGCCACATAAACAACTTCATTATAAACACCCAGCATTTTCCTTCTTTCCTCATGTTGGGATTAATAATGCTACTAAAAGATGCACAAGGCACTGGGCATCCTACCGTACGCCTGTAATCCCAACACCCGAGGCAGAGGCAGGCAGGTCTCTGTGAGTTCAAGGCCAGCCTGGTCTACAAAACAAGCCCAGGACAGTAAAGGCTACACAGAAAAAAAAAAGAAAAGTCTCAAAAAAAAAACATACCACCACAACAATACACAAAGCAGCACTGTTGGGCTCAACTGTTGGGACTCAACCAGAATGTAGAAGTTTGCTTTATTCCATTTTCTTCTTTCTACATGACAAGTACAAAATATGTATTTATATTTGTATTCTGTATTTCCTCAAAGACAAAAACATGGAATGAAAATAACAAGTGGAGAAAAGCTGAGGTCCATTATCTATAGAAAAATGGGATGTTTTCATCCCTTTTTTCACGCAATGAACATTTATAGTGGTGCTATGTCTTCTGTAGGAATTCAACTGTCGAACCAGTTTTGGAGTTGGAAGTAAAACACACACAGCATTGAGCTCTGTGCCCCCCTCAAAATAAAGTTTTGCACATGTAGAGTGAAAATCACCTCCAAAAATTCTTTCAGTGCTCAGTCTAAGAAGCTTCATGCACAGCATATTATCATTCAGTAAGACCAACGCAACCAGCCCCAGGGTTAGAATATGTGCGATTTCTATGGCCTGGCTTCAGATGAAGCTATCCCACACCCACCAAATACAAATGCTGAGATTTGTTAAGCATGGAATATTGAGTTCATACCACTTAAATATCTAGATGATAATTGCCCTCAAAAATTGGTAAACCAAGGGTGGAGATGTGGTAGAAGTGAAAATAAGAAATCATAGATGGCTAAAAGCTATTGTTTTTCATTTTAAATTGTCCATAGCCTGACCTTCTGTCCCAATAGCTTCTTGTCTGATAAACCAACCACACTGCCTAAATCTGACATCTGGAAAGCAGCTCAATTTGTTTTAAAGCCACTAAACTATGATAAACGCTTAAATACCTTGAAAATTGTTTTTCCAGGCTCTGTGTCTGACACATGTTTCTCTGTGCTGTTTTTCCAGTTGTTCTTAAGTGGGACGTTCATTGACCCAATGCTTGGTTGCTCCCAAAGCACTCAAATATCAAATGTCTCCGAGTTGGGCTATAGCTCTCCTTCTTCCTCTCCCTTCAAATTGTCCCAAATGAAGTAAATGTCACTTGGCCAGAAAATGAGGGCAAAGCTATTTCTAGGCAGGAGAATAGGAACTAATGAAGAATTAATGTTCTAGAGATTAAACTAGGAAAGACGGTATCTGAAAGACTGGCAGCCCTTAGACTACCTGAGCTTCACTCAACCAAAGGAGCATGCTCTGAAAAGCTGAAATTATATTATGAGAATCAGGAGTTCAGTAATGTACTAATGACTTCACAGAAGGTCCCTGGCCCTTCTCTCCCTTCCTGGCCTCCAGGAAGCAGGCCACAGTGGAGACCTGCCTCTCCCTCACTTGTACCCTCCCCCTTAACAAACTACTTCCTTTCCTGTACTATCCATGTACAATGAGCTGTTCAGAGGCATGGGAACCTTGAAAGCATCTGTCCTCTAGACTCAAATCTGTACCAATAATGATTTTAAAACTCCAATTACTTTTTTGTTAGTAAGTTCCTCATCTACTTACATGGGGAGATCTGAGCCTTTTTGTGCTAGCTTCAGTTTCTTTCCTCCTTTAATTCAGACAGGCTCTGGCTGTCTGACCCACTTTCTGTTAATGTTTTCAAGGCGCAAGACAACATGAATCAACAACAAGAGGGCTGGCATGAACCCCAGAGTCTGAAGACAGACTCAAAGTGCTTTTCACAGGCACAAGCCCATTTTGTAAGAAGTAACTAAGAAGTCAAAGACAAATGCCAACGTACCGAAATGGCAGTGCTAGACTTCTGAGGCAGGGATCATGGCACCAAAGATCTTGAAAGCAAGCTGAAGTGCATCCTGAGGTTTTCTGTCCTTCAGCAGTGCCAAAGGCCAAACCCAAGGCTTTATGCGTGCCAGGCAAACATATGCTTCATGATTTCAATTTAGTTCACAGTGTTTTATAACACATGCCTTGACATCTTTGGTGGAAAGCAGCAAAACAAAACACTGAACTCTGCTTTGCTGACTCATATCATTTCACATAATATCTCCAAGCCTTGGTTTTCTCCAACAGGGCATAAGAACATCTAACATGTGGTGCTGTTTTGAGTATTTAAACATGTAACAGAAACAATACACCATCCCAGGCATAAACTCCATCCTACAAATACTATTTCTCATCCTTTCCTTTATGAAAATCTATCTATAATGTCTACTTAAAGAGATCTAAATGATACAATGCAAAAAGAATCCAAAAAGGGAGGATGGAAAAGAGGGAGAGAGAGAAGATACCTTAGATTAACCAAGAAATGGAAGAGAATAGTAGTGGTCATTAATTTACTTAAAAACCTATAGATTTTATATAGTCGGAGTGGCTAATAACTGACCTTGAAACAGATATTGTTTTTAATTTTTAAATTAGCATACTAGATGTTAAATATCATTATGGCAATTTCCAACAAAGTACATGTTGGGGATCCTCCCCTCTACCCCAGCTACCATAGATCTGAACCCTGGCCCTCCCCATAAATATCCTCTTCACCAGTCTTTTTCTCATTTTCCACGTGTCTTTTGCCCAACACTTACACATTTACATACATTGTTGGCTAGGAAAACATGACTTCTGTTATTCTAAATTTGGGTCACATCACCTAATTGAATTATTTTCCAAATATTCCTGTTATCCTGAAAATTTCATAATCTCATTTTTTCCTACCTATAAACACCTGTTGATGGGCATCTGGATTGGATTGTTGACTGGACTGGAAACAGAACCCAGGTCTTCTGCAAGAGCAAAAAGTGCTCTTACCCACTGGGTCATCTCTCTAGCTCCTTGTCGGATTTTGAGTAAGGTAAAATGGTTCTCAAAGTCACTTTAACGTGCATTTCCTTGATGCCAGTAATGTTGCATCGTCAACCACTTGAATTTCTTCTTGGAGAACTGTCTATTCATTTCATCAGTCCAAGCTGGGTGTGGTGAGGTGTACCTTTAATCCTAGCAAAGGCAAAGTCATCTCTGTGAGTTTGATGCTAGCCTGGTCCACACGGTAACTTCCAAAACAACCAGCGCTACACCTAGAGAGACCCTGTCTCAAAAGTCATTCATTAGCACATCTGTTGACTGACAGTGTTTAAATTTTGCAATTCTTTGTAAACTCTGAATATTAGCCCACTATCTGAGGCATATAAATGGTCAGTTTTTTTCGACCCACCTCATGGGCTGTTTGCCCTGCTGACAGTTTCTCTCTCACAGAGGCCAATCTCCTGATTCCTAAGGCTAAGATCTGTGCAGTAGGAGGCCTCCTTGGCAAAGTTCTTTCCTACACGTATATTGAAAAGCACTGCTCTCCAGGCTGGCCTACATAGTAAGTTTTACCACAGCAACAGAATCCAAAGCAAAATAGTCAAACCCCAGGAGGGGCCCACAAGAGCCATGATTGACAGCTGGTGAGAAGCACAAGGAAAAGCCTAGCATCTTCAATCAGCATCTGGAGAGAGAGGGAGTCTTGGGGAATGAGCCTTATCCTGTGAGATGTGACTGTCTCTAATAAGATGATGTTAGAAGTTTGTTTGCTTAGGAGTTTGTGATGCTAGGGATGAAATACAAGGCCTCTTCATGCATGCTAGCATGCTAAGCAAGTGACCTACCACTGGGCTCCACACCCTCAGAATTGAGTTAAATTATAGGATAGCCTGGCGGTATGCAAGAGAATCTGGCATTGGTGGTGTTGTGCATACAAAAAGTATGAAAAAAATGTATGTAAAAACATTGCAGTCTTATATCTATGTTAAATATATGCTGGTGCAATGGGTAAATAAATTATGGTATAGTTCAGGCCATGAAAACCTGAACAGCTATTATAAATGACATAGATCTATATATTTTTTAATGGAAGGATGTCCATGATATATTGCTGAGAACACATAATCCCATTTTGGATAATAGGATACATATGAATGAGGAGGAAGCAGGCTTCAGATTTCTTTGAATTTTCTTCATTAAAGCATTATTTTTCTAACTTGGAAAAAACTACTCTTCCCTTCCTCTCCTCCACAGCATCTACTTCCACCTTTTAAAAAATGATGCTGTGTTTCGTACATCTGATCTGAATGTATGCTATCTAATCACAACCTCACAAAAACAGTTTTCTAGCTACGGGGCTAGAGAAACGGCTTAGCAGTTCAAAGATCATACTGTTATTGCAGACTATCTGAGTTTGCTTTCCAACACCCACATGAGATGGTTCCCAACTACCTGTAACTCCAGCCTTAGGGAGATCTGAGTCCCCGTCCCCTCCCCCTGCCCCCATATAGGCACCTGCACTCATGCGCACATACACACCCAACTAAACACAAATCAAATCTTGGGGCTGGAGAGATGGCTCAGTAGTTAAGAGCACTGGCTGCTCTTGCAGAGGATCCAGGTTGGATTCCCATCACCTCCATGATGGCTCACAACCATCTATGACTCCAGCCCTGGGGGATCAGGTACCCTCTTCTGGTCTCTGGAACTACACACACATAGTCAACAGACATACATGAGTGTAAAACACCAATCCATTTAAAATCTAAAATTAATTAATTATTTAGTTTAAAATAAAAAAAAAAAATCTTTCCACAGAGAGTACCCTTAGCAGTCCAGCTGGTCAGTGAACCTGTCTCTGCAAAGGCAACACTGTAACACTTCCCACAGCCGCAGCAGGAAGGTACACTGATCAGAGTCACAAGGGGGAGAGGACCAGCACAAAGAAGGGATTAACAGAATCAAGCAAATTCTATGAGCAATATCTTGCAGCTGCCTATGGCAACTGCTTGAGTGAGAAGGGAAGTCTGAAGATGTCAGCCGACAGAAGCGCAGCTCTCTGCTTGGGGAGATGGGTCAGGGACTACCATTTTATGCACTGTCTTCGCTTCTCAGGACAATCTGGCATCATGTCATGCCCAGCACCTGTCTTCCTTGAGCCTGTCAGCTGCGGGGCTGCTATTAAATCTGCCTGATCCCACAAGGAGGAGCACATACTTGATCTAGGAAAACTAGAACTAAAAATATCCTTAACTTTGAATTTGTTTATGTGTATTGCCTGCACATAAGTCTGTGCACCATGAATATACCTGGTGCTTACCAGAAAAGGGCATTGGATGCCCTGGGAATAGCCTTACAGATGACTATGGGCTGCTTAATGTGGGTGCTGAAGCCTGAACTCAGGTCCTCTGAAAGAGCCGAAGGGCGGCATGTACTTTGTTTTGTTTTGTTTTTCAAGACACGGTTTTTCTCTGTGTTGCCTTGGCTGTCCTTTGTAGACCAGGCTAGCCTGGGACTCACAGAGATCCGCTTGCCTCTGTCCACTGGCTGGGACTAAAGGCATGCATCACTATCCCCTGGCCCAGGCAAGCACTCTTAAGCAGAACAAAACAAAAACAAAAAACTCTCCAGCTCCTCCTTCTATTGACCTTATGAAAGAGAATATAGGCATGTTTCACTGTTTTCCCATCTAATTTTTTCCTGTCTTCCTCTTTTCTCATCTAATTTTTCTCTTTTCTTTTTTCTTTTATTAAAGGAAGAAACCTACTCTGATTGCTTACTTCTCACCCTTAATTCCATGTTAATTATATACTCACTACAAATAACAGTTTAAATTTAGTCTCATGACTGGCTACCGGGTTCCTTCTCATCCTACCATGAGGCATATCCGGCCCTCACATTCCTTATACAATTCCCACTGACTTGAGAGGAACTCTGAGAAAGGATACACACCACAGTGTCTAAAGGAAATGATATTTTTCTATACAGGATACACTTGGGCTTTTCCTTTCCATGAACCTTTTCCCCCTTCGGTTTTATGAGACAGGATACCAATGTGTAGTCCAGGCTGGCTTTAAAAAGCCCAGAGCTTCTTCCTCTGCCTCCCAGGGGCTTGAAACTGAAGGCGACTCTGTGAAAGCTCTCAATTTCTGAGCAGTTCCAACCATAGACTGAGAGAACAGAAGAAGGCCTGACATACAGCAGGTATTAAAAACTACTAATGGAATAAATGAATAAAACAATGAGTGAATGAGTAGGGAATGAGCGGACAGGTTTAATAAGTTTAGTCCAACAGGACCATTTTACTCTCAGCATCAACTGTATCACCGGACATGGCGGGACACGCCAGTCATCTCAGCAACTGAGAGGCAGAGGCAGGGCTTTCTTTGGCTACATGAGACTCAGTCTTTTAAAATAAATGTTTTTCAAATGTATCAAAGGAATATAATTCATACCTGAAACATCCTTTTCAACAAATACTCACAAAACTCGTTCAGGAAGATTTTTATTTCTACCAAGGACATAAAAACTAGAGTGTTAACCAATACCATCTCAAACAAACTACATCGCTATCAGTTCATTCCTGTTCAATTCAGCGAACAGGCTGACTGAGCCAATAACTATACCACACACCACAGGCCCTGAAAATGCACTATGTCCTACATATACCAACCATACAATAAATAACCATTTGCAGAATGAATGAATGAACGAACCAGTACTGATACTAATAATAAGAGTCACAGTAATATTGACTCATGTTTCAGTCATAATATTCACAATCATCATGGTAATAATGTCCTAGGATCACATTACTTTAAAGTCTAAGAATTTAATTTGATCCTTAACAGGCTTAATAAGCTCCATTTTTAAGATCCAGAAACTAGCATGGGAGAAGGGAATGCTACAGATAAGAGAGTCAACCTACCTCCTAAGCAGACCGAGGGCTTTTTGCAAGCAACACCCTGGCCTTGTGAACCCAAGGAGGTTGATATGCTTAGCTTGGTTCTTTTAGCAGGAAGAAAAAGAGGGTGTGGGCTGTCCGTGTGGGCCCCACCATGACCCTGGGCTGGAACACCTCTGGAGCTCAGCCCTCTTGCTCTCACAACACAACAGCATTGCTCTGGGATTGTTTCAAAGCTCCATTCACTTGGGATAGCTCTGTCCGCAAAGGTGACTTTTTATAATTGACCTGATACTGATCATTATCATAAGAGACTGCTGTGATAGCAAAATAAGTTAGCTCCTTGGGATCCTAAGTTCATATTAGGGGAAATGGAGAGGGAAAAACACAAACTTTAAAATACTGCTTGAAAACTCCGAACAAAACAAAACAGAAGCCAATGCCCTGATTTAAAAGAAAGAATTTATTTAAAAAGAAAAAAACCTCTAGAGACAAATGTATAGACACAAAGACAGAAAGTGAGGAGGTTAGAAGCCTGAGCCATAAAATGGAATGAAATTCATTTTTATTTTGGCGTTTTGGTTTTTTGGTTGGTTGGTTGGCTAAATTTTGTTTTATATTTTAAGAAAGGGATTTGCCATGTTGCAAAGTCTGGCTTGTGATTTCTAATTTGGCCTCAACCTCTTGAGAGCTGTCAGGGCATGTTGTATGTCTCCTGCAAAGGCAAGACTTGTTACTTCAGAAACCATTTTCCAACAATAATCCTTCAGGCTAACTTGCCCTAATGTATTAATGATTTGATTACCTATTAATTACTTAGAAAAATGTTCAAACAGAATTGATGTATTCATTCAAATTAAGCTATCAGCCTTTGTAAATTGACCATAATTACAGTTACTTAACTAAAACCTAACATTTTTTTCTCCCCCTGAGACAGGGTTTCTCTGTGTAGCCTTGGCTAACCTGGAATTAGCTCTATAGACCAAGCTGACCTCAAACTCACAGAGATCCATCTGGCTCTGCCTCCCAGGTGCTGGGAGTAAAGGTGTGCGCACCACCAGCAGCTCAACACTTTTATTAAAATCTTTCCTACATAACTAAAAAAAAAAAAACAATAGAGTTAAGTTCCAATTTTTCTAAACTACTTTTATCTTTTATAACATTTAACATTTATTTATGCAAAGTATTTTTATGATTAATGTTAAAATAAAACAGTTTACCTTTAATCCCACCACTCAGGAGACAGGCAGGTCTCTGAGTTTGAGGCCAACCTGGTCTACAGAGTGAGTTCCAGAACAGCCAAGGCTACAAGAGGAACCCTGTCTCGAGAGAAAAAAAGAAAAGAAAAAACAATAGTTTTATTGGAAGAAATCTTTTGGGAGTGAGGAAATGGTCATTGAGTAAGAACTCTTGCTGGAAATGTTAGAAGGACCTGAGTTTGAATCTCCAGCTCTAATGCAAAAAGTCAGAAATGGCTCTTTATGTCTATAACATATAGGGGGAAGACAGACAGATCCCACAAGCCTTTTGAATAGCCAACCTAGCCAAATGGTTCAGTTCTTGTTCAGTAAGAGGCCCTGTCTTAGGTCAATAAGAACAAGAGAGAAAGATATCCAACATTTTCCTCTGGCATTAGTATATGTGCCCACTATTGCACAGATCCACACAGTCACATGAAAGCACCATACAAACATATATCACATACAAAAAGGAAAGAAGAAAGAAAGCAATGAGAGGGAGAAAGACTGATTTTATTGGGTAAGGATTTCAAGTCATTCCAAATGACTCTTTCTTAAAAGAAGTTCATGTATGCTACTCACGCATATAAGAACTGCTAAAGCAAACATATGGGAATATGTGTAACATTCATCTTAACACATGATGCCTAATGCACGGTAGAAGTCAATCATTCACACTGACACGAGATGAAGAAAATTATAAAACCCTGAATTCACATGACTTCTAAATAAATGACATGTACCTTCTTTGTTCCCAAATGTCCCCATAACAATAAATTTTGTTAAACAAAGAACTTGAGCTGTAGCCTGGAAAATTCCCATTAAAATTACAATCATTTTAAAAAAGACAGACAAGGAGGGAGAGAAGAAGGGAGGGAATGAGAGAATGAGGAAAGAAGGGAGGGAGGGAGAATGGGGAGGAAGGGATGGAAGGAAGAAGGGAGGGAGGCACTGAGAGAGGGAGGACAAGTAGGCCATGTGGAGAATAGTCAATACTTCACTTGGTCATGGGGAACTGCCTGATTCAAGCACTTCACTGAACCAATAGACTCTCAGGTAACAACACTGTCTGGCTGAGTGAGGCTGTCACACAGTCATGGAACAGAGTAGCTTCAAGTACGTTTTACTATGAGACTGAAGAAACAAGTTCTGAACCTGTACAGATTCTCTTCAAACAGTTTAGAAGTCACTGAAAGGTACAATTACCTCTAAAATTTGTAGAATCTTTACATATATAAAAGGCTTTCATTTTAAATTATCTTAGCACCAAGTACCTCTTAATTTATTCTAATGTGATTCTCTTTACACTTACTCACTAATGTCCTACAAAATACATTTTTATAAGCATTTCTGTTAGCACCAGCACTCAAGAAGCTGAGTATGGTCAGTATGAGGCTGACCTACGTTGGAAGACTCTGTCTTAATTTCTATGTTTAAGGATTAAATTCCAAAATTAAATTAAATTCTGTGTTACTTATCCCAAGCATGACAATTCTATTCGGAATCACTATCTAAGCACTCACAAGGTTTCAGAGATAATATCATTATTTCCACACCAAACTAACTAGAATTTTAAAATCACAGGCCAGTTCTTTAAAGTCTCCCTGGGTATGCTGGCCACGGTGGCACACACAGCCCTTGGGAGGCAAAGGCAGGGAGAAGATTGTGAGTTTGAGGCCAATTTGGTATACATAGTAAGTTCTAGGCCAGGGAAGGTTACACAGTAAGACCATATCTCAAAAACAAAACAAAGCAAAGAAAAGCAAAAACCAACAACCACCAACAAAGAGAGTCCCTGGACAAATAAAAGCAGTATGCTATGCTCGGGTTCCAAAGCACCCCAATACCAGCTCCCCCCAAAGAAGAACCAGGACAGGTTAGACAGAGGAACAGATAAGAAGAACATGAGCGTGGCATCTGCATGTATACATGTGTGTGTATATGCATGGGCAGATACATAAATATGCATATATAAACACCTTAATAGCTTAGAGCCAAACCTGTGTTTTAAAAAGGCGATCTGAGCTATTTGTATCCAGCAAACTTTTAATCTTCCTCTTTACTTTAAAACCAGGAGCCCACATCTATTCTTAGGGTGCTTTCAAAACAAAATTTTGCTTAGTTTGAAGCCACAGCTGCTAGGAAACACTCTGGGTGGTTCTTCCTCCATCCCTTTGAGACAACTGGTGGGAACCAAGCACCAGGCCATCAGCCCAGCTGTTCAATCTTACTTTCTATTTTAGCAAGCCACTTTCCACTAGTGTTACTAGGACATGCCACACTAAAAACCCATACCACTGATTCCTCTACTCTCTCCCCAGACATGAAGCAACCACTTCATCAGTTGGATGCCATTCACAGGATACACAGAACCAAAATACATGGAAAGCATACCACTGATCAATGCGGACTTCACCAGACGCCACAAGCCACCATCCTACCATTGATCCGTACAGTTCATCTCACTGTAAGACCACCAGAGCCCCATTGCACAGTCTAGGAGACTAAGAAGAGCAACTTAAATCCCATGTGCTACTAGCTGCTGGCTTTCTTAGCATAGTGCAGGCTATAAGCTTTTCAACAATACTGTAGTACACACAAAGCCCCCAGAACTCACTAACTGGCACTTAGCAGATAGTGCACACTCTCACTCACATTTCCTATTATTTAATTGAACTTCCATTGCAATTACTCCCAAGCCAGAGACTCCAGAATTATTTGCTGATCATTTCTTGACTTACTAGTTAAAATTATTTCTGTCTTCCCACCCTCTCTTAGATGTTTAAGTCCAGGACTCATTTATTTACTACAGACTGTCTCAAACTAATAGCAATTCCCTGGCCTCAGCTTCACAAGTGTCAGGATTATAGGCATGAGCCACCAAGTCCAGCTTTAAAATGAGCTTCCACTTTGGGGTATTCTTTTTATATTTTGTTTATGAGTATGAGGGATTTCTTTGTATGAACTACCTTGACCTCTGCTAATTGCCACTGAAACCTTCACACATATGGATGGCTGGATGGATAGATGATAGGTTTACTCTGTGATGTTTAATGTGTGATCACAGAGTTAATATTATTAATTAATATTAGAATAAGAGAATCTGTTCTGTCTCAGGCAAGGCTGTTAAAGAAAGTAGCAATATTAAGCAAATTATTTAACAAAATGGTTGCACCTTGTGAACTTACTGTTCAATAAATCTGGCTCTGTGGAAAGACACAAATGTAATTTGTGTCTGTTTCTAACAGTAGGCTCATGACAAGTTTGTAAATTAATTCAGAGAAACTATTTCTCTTTTTTTTTCAAGTACGTTTCTTAAGCTGGCTTCAAACTCGGTATGAAGCTGATATATATCACCAACTTGGGATCCTCCTGCCTTGGCCTCTAGAATAGTTGGGACTACAGTTGTGTGGCATTACGCTTGACTAGGGTTGGTGGTTTGAATGGGCATGACCCCATATGCTCATAGGATTTGGCACTATTAGGAAGTGTGGCTTTATTGGAGTATCTGCAGTTTTGCTGAAATAAGTTTGTCATTGGTGGTGGGCTTTGAGGTTTCAAATGCTCAAGCCAGACACAGTGTCCTTCTTTCTTCTTGCTGCCTGCTGTCATACATGTAGAATTCTCAGCTCCTTCTCCAGCACCATCTCAGCCTGTGTGCCTGCATCCTTCCCAGCACAATAATAATGGAATAAACCTCTGAGCCTATTAGCCAGTCCCAATTAAATGTTTTATTTAATAACAGTTGCTGTAATCATGGTGTCTCTTCACAGTACTAGAAACCTTGACACTAGGAATGTGTCATTATGGTTTATTTACTGTTCTACTGTATAACGTGCACCGTGGTGAGTGTCAGGTGCCCACAGAGGTCAGCAGAAGGCACTGAGTCCCCTGAAACTAGACTTAGAGGGCTGCGAGCTGCATGTGAGATGGTGAGTGACCTAACAGACATTCCAAAGTCTACTCTGAAATCTGAAAGCCATTGGGACCTGCCAGTAATAACAGAGGACAGCTTCAGGAATTCATTTTTCGTTCTGGATCATTCTCTGCTGGAGAATTAGCCCTGATACTTCTAAGGGCCTACTGCCACATCAGGGCACTGATTAACTGCTAAAAAGAGCCAGTTCCCTATAACTGTCTAATTTCAGGAAGGAAGAAACAATAGACTTGGAGAAGATGGATATGGGATTGAGTACAGGGATTTATGCAAGTGATGCATACTATATACCACCAAGCTCCAGGAAACTGTAGACTTCAATATACAGAGCCCTGACTCTAACAGATTCCCTAGTATATGTTCTAGGAGTTGTTTTGACAACAAAGGGCAGCGGACCTAAAAAGTCTTAGACTTTGATGCTACACTGCATGACATGCAGTGATAGGGACTGCTAGGTAGAACGAATCCTGCTTGACAGGGAGCTAAGCCACTTACTAGCTGTATCTATGACCTTGTGGTTGATAGTCAGCTCTGCCAATGCCTCAGCTTCTCTGCATTTCTCAGTTTCTTCACCTACCCAACAGGCTACTGGACAGTGATTCAAAATCTGTAGCCAGTTTGTGTTCCTGCTCTCCCTCCACACTTACGAGCTACACAAACTTGGGAAAACAGCTCAGTCATTCCCATTACTTCAGTTGCTCTACAATGACTATAATATACAGACAACTTGAAGCAAAGCCCTTCTAATAGAAAACCATCAGTAAAACATTACTACCATTACTAGCAAAACAGAAGTATCCACACAGAAAGTTACCTTGAAATTAAATCATGAAGGTATGCCAAGCTTTTAACGCTGCGCCTGATACATATATAGCTGTCAAATGAACGGCAGCAATCTTATTGGGCTTCATAAAAACTACTCATACATAACGCCAGTTAAGAGAACCAAGAAGGTTCAACGATATTCCTTCTCCCCAAACTGGGAACTACGATTCTACTATTCTACACCTGTCCTCATTTCATCTGTTCCTGTGATAAAAGACCAACCAAAAGCGGGTGGGGATGTAGTTTTGGTGAGATGCATCCATAAATCTCAAATGCTCAGTCCCCAGTTGGTGACTGTTTGGGAAAGATTAAGAGGTATGGCCTTGTCGGACAAGATGTCACTTGGTTCAGCTTAATGCTACAAAAGCATCTACTATCTCCAGTGCACTCTCTGATGGGACATATTAAATAATGACGATGAGGAGGCACACAACAGACTTTCTATGAAAGAGGTTTATTAGACGGAGATGAAGAGAGAGAGAGAGAAGGGAGAGCAGGACATGATGGGAGGAAAGAGAGAGAAGCACCCCGACAGAGAAAGGGGAGAAGGCAGGGAGCCAGGAGAGGCCAACAGAGCAAGAGGGAGCAAGAGACAGACCACATACTGGGTAGCTCCCTTTAAGAAGCAAGGTAACCCATGCCCTCCAGGTGTGGCCACCTGGCCAGCAACGCATGATGACGTCATAGGTTGCTAGGCAATCCAGAAGCAGATGCTTAAATACTAACACTCTGCTTCCTATGTATGGATTGACATATGAGCACTCAGCTGATGTTCCGTGCTTGCCAACCATGATGGTGATGAACTCCTGTCCCTCTGGAACTATAAGGCCCAAATGAACCCTTCCTCCTAAAACTTGCCCTGCTCATAGTGTTCAGTAATAGCAATAGAAAAGTAACTAATATAAAAATTAGTGCCAGGAAGTCAGCTTATCCTGTGACAGACCTGACCATGTGGTCTTTAGGGGGAATGTGGAAGATTTTGGGACTTTGGACTAGAAAAATCAATTAATTCTATGAGCTAAACATAATCAGAAGACAGTATGCTGAGAGCTACATGGACTGTGGAGGATCAGCTCAAAAGTCTTCAGGGGAAGGCAAGAATTTCAACACCAATTGAGCTAGAGGCCATTCCAGTGATATTTTGGCCAAGAATATGGCTGCCTTCTACCTCTGTCCTAAGACTTTGCCTGAGACTAAATTGAAAAGCAATGGATTATATTTTTTTGACGAGAAGATTTCAAGACAGCTTAGTATTAACTTTGATGTGTTATCAGTAATTATTCTTATGCATGATCAAGAATGAAAGATCAAGAGGAGGAAAAAGAACTACAAAATGTAAAGGCTGAAAAGAAAACAAGAGACCAGGAAATTCAATATTGGAGCCAAAGACTGTGCTAAAAGGGTGGATGATTTAACATGGAATAAAGGGGGAGGGGGGATGCTCACAGGAAAAAAAAAAAAAAGCAATTCCAATTTGTGAGAGGAAAAGGCCTAAGGAATTTTCTTTCTACGTATTGAATGAAGGAAGAGGAAGAAAAAAAAAATCAAGGCTCCTGCAAATGTGGTTCAAGGGGGCCAGACTTCATGACAAGCAGACAACAAACCTGGCAGCATAGACCACATGCTTCTGCCTGAGTCATAAATAATACGTGAGTAAAGGGGTTTGTTTGGAATCCTCTTCCCTGGTTAAGGAGATCCACCAGGCCCGTGGCAGGGAAGTCCCTGCTTGGAGGACCTGAGAGGACACTGTGTGAAGCCATGAAAATGAAGCCTGAGTTGTGGTAGAGACTCCCAGATGTTGGGGGTGCCTGAACTAGAAGACATCTACTGAAGAGTGCTGTGGACAGAGATGGAACCAGTCCAAAAAAGAGGCGTGATGCCGTCAGCAAAGCTGGAAAAAAGGAGTCGTCTAATACCTTTGACATTAGACGTGATTTAAAGTTTGCCCTGCTGAGTTTCAGTCTTGCTTTGGTCCCATATTTCCTCATTAAACCTTCTTTCTTCCCTTTTGGAGTGTTAATGTATATTCCATGCAACAATGTGTGGAAACTAATTAGTTTGCTTTTTTGAGTTGACAGGGGAACTTGGACTTTGAAAGTGTTGAGACTACTAAAAACTAGAGACTTTGGAAGTTGGAGTGAACATATTTTGCATTATGATATAGCCACAAGACTACAACAAAGGGCTCAGTGGGTAGAACGTGATGGTTTGTCCCCATGAGTCTCCAGCATGTACATACTTGGCCCCATTTGGTGGCCGTTTTGGAAAGATTAGAAGATGTGGCTTTGGTGGAGGAGGTATGTCACTGAGGGTGGGCTTAAGGTTTCAAAAGCCTTTCCCCTTCCCCAGGGCAAGCTCTGCTTCCTGCTTGTGGATTGGCTGTGGGCTCTCAGCCACTGCTCCAGCATCATGCCTCAAAGCCTGCTGTCAAGTTCCCCACCCAGGTGGTGATAGACTCTTATCTCAATTAATAATCAAGACAGTCCCCCATAGATGGGGGACCCCCCAGCCAATCTAATTTAGGCCGTCTCTCAATTGCGGCTTTCCTCTCAGATAACTCTAGGCTATGTTAAGTAGAAATTAAAGCTAACCAGGAAAATACTGCTTCCAAAAAGTCTCCATCCCCTAAGAATCCCCTGCAAAGGACAGAAAAAAGCTCAGCTCACTAACATTACAGAAGCAGGCTGACACTGAGGCTAGTAAGTGATGAGAGCAACTACAGTTATGTTTCAAGCATGTTTTGCTTTGTGCCAATTTTGGGGGGAAGGAGGGTAAACTTTTTTGTTGATTAGTTGGTGGTTTTAATCCCATTTAGATACACAAAGAGCTCTCCCCTTCTGAAAAATAATTTTGTGGCAAATCTCTGTCTTTCTTTTTAATAAGGCCTGGGGGTTGAGGAGATGGCTCAACACTGCCAAATGTCAGAACTACAAAGTTCTGATGCCCAGAATTTATGTAAATGATGGGTGGGCATGGCGGCCTGCCTGCAACTCCAGCAGTTGAAAAGTGGAAACAGGGAATCCTCAGAACAAACAAACTAGCTATACCAGCTACAAAATGGCAACCAAGCTCTGGGTTCAATTGAGAGAACTTATCTCAATGAATAAGATAAAGAGTATTTGAGAATGATTCTTGATGTCAACCTTGGGCCTCTTACACAGACGCATGCTCACTTGCACACGTCTTTTTAGACCAGTGTACCTTGCTCTTCCATTTGTACTGTGATCACAAAGTTTGTTTCCAGAAGACAAAAATGTATGAAGATTTACAAGGCTAAAACTTTTAACCTTGGCAACAAACCTAACTTTCTTGTTAATGTGGTCTCTGCTTTACTATGCCACATGTTTAAGTGGCAAGAAGATCATTTCAACCCAAAGGAAAGAAAATAATGTGACTTGGCCATCACCATCATTATTCTGGATTATGTCAGACCTCGAAGTCAGGCCATGCCCTACCTTTTGAAATCTTACACTATGAACAGTAGAGAGGTGAATATGTCAATGTAACAGAGGAAGCCTTAAACACAAATCACAATTCCCATTCAGTTCTGACATTATATTATTGATTTATTTATTTATTCATTTTTTTAGGTAGATCATACCACTGCTGTGATAAAATGATATTACTAAAGCAAGTTGGGGAAGAACTTCTACATCACAGCTTATCATCATAGGAAGTCAGGACAGGTACTCAAGCAAGACAAGAACCTTGAGGTCAGAGCTGATGCAGAGGCCATGGAGGAGTGCTGCTTACTGGCTTGCTACTTATGGTTTGCTAATCTTGCTTTCTTATAGAACACAGGACCACCTTCCCACCCACAATGAGCTGGGCCCTACCCCCATCAATTAAGAAAATGCCTTATGCCACTCAGTGGTGGTGGACACCTTAAATCACAGGGCTTGGGAAACAACAGAAGGTAAACCTCTGAGTTGGAGGGTATCCTGGTCTGCAGATCGAGTACCAGGAAAGCCAAGGCTACACAGAGAAACCCTGTCTCAAAAAAAAAAAAAAATTGCCTTACAGGCCTGCCTAAAATCAGATCTTATGGAAGCATTTTTTTTTTAATTAAGGTTCCCTCCTGTCAGATGACTTTAGCTTGTGCCAAATTGAAATAAACTATCCAGAACAATATTGTAACAAAATTTCTATGCTGTTTAAAATTCCTAAGTATCACAATTTCTTTATCAAGCCCCTTACTACTGTGCATTTACATACCTCTTCTTATACTTATTCCTTAAGCTAGAGTCCATGGATGAGTACTTGTGAAAAGGCACAAATATTTTATCTGCTGCTAATTACTTATTTTTCTTCATACTGGGAATTCAACTCAGGGTCTTGCATGTGATAAGCTAGCACTCTAACACTCAGTTTCACAGCCAGTCCTATATTTGCTTATTTTTATAGAGTGAAAATATTACATAGCCATATTACAAATGGCTCACAGTAAGGATGGCTTTTGAAAAGTATTCATTCGTAAGAGAGCCTAAATAATATTTACATTATATAATTGTTTCTCACTGGCCAACCTATTTCTAATCATATTGTACTGTGATGGTTTGAATAAGAATGACTGCACCAGGCCAAACAGACTCATATATCTTATAGATAATACTTAGTCACCAGGGAGTCTGTTTGAAAGGATTAGAAGGATTAATAGGTGTGGCTTTGCTAGAATGTGTGTGGCCTTGTTGGAGGAAGTGTGTTACTAGGGGTGGGTTTTGAGGTATGCTCTCTCTCTGCTTTCAGATCAGGATATAGCTCTCAGCTACTACTCCAGTGCTATAAGAACTCCCATACCTCTGCCATGATAATAACAGACTAACCCTCCGAAACTCTAAGCAACTTCCCCCCAATTAAATACTTTCCTTTACAAGAGTTACCTTGATTGTGATGTCTCTTCACACCCACTGATGCTGAAATCCTGCCATGCTTGTAATATGTTAGTCTTAGGATTTCAACATGGGAATGGCCAAGGTCAAGATGCCATAGGAACGCTGTTTAGAAATTAACAACTCTGCATAGCACTTTGATTTAGTGTACAAAGTAATACATAATTTGATTTTGCTGATCTTCCTCCTCCACCCTCCCACCTGTAGCTTTCTATCCCTAATAATCACCTTTCCATTTTCTTGCCAAATGCCTTCCTCAAACCTTCATTTTCCCTTCTTGTAGTTCCTTCTTCTTGCTTCATGCCTTCTACCCACACTTCCACCCACATTTATACATATATAAACATCAAAAGCTGGAATCCGCCCCTGAGAGAGAATGGATGGAATTTGTCTCAGAGACGTGGTGACCTCGCATAATTCAATAATTTCTAGATCCACCTATTTTCCAGAAATTATCATTTTTCTTTACACATAAATAAAATTGCACTGAGTAAAAATTGCATTTTCATTATATATGCATCTACTACTGATGAACTTCCAGACTGATTTTATTTCCTTGCTGCTGTGAATAGAACACTCAATAGACATGCAAGTGCAAGTATGTCTGAGGTAGAATAGAGTTCTTTGGGTACATGCCCAGGATGTGGATAGCTAAGTCACACAGGACTTCTATTTTTAAGCTATTCAGAAACCACCACACTGATTCCCATACTGGCTGTACCAGTTTACACTCCCGCCACTGTGAGTAAAGTTTCCTCTTCTCTTTACCTTACCAGTATTTGTTTTCTTTTTCTTTTCTTTTTCCCCCCTTCTTTTTTATTTCTTTCTTTCTTTAATGTTTGCCATTCTGACTGGGTGAGACAGAATCTTAAGGCAATTTTAATTGCATTCCTTTCATGGTTAATAAAGGTGAACACTTTTTAATACTGGCCATTTGTGCTTCTTGTTTTGAGTTATCAGGCCACTTACTGATTGGAAGTTTGGGATTTAAGGTATACACTTAAGTTCTATATATACTCTGTATGTTAAATACCCTCCTGTCTGAGGTGAGGTACAGCTGACGATCTGCTTCCCTAGCAGTGGGAGCTGTGTTGCGGATGATCTGGAACCTTCATGAGGTGCAGTCTTGCTGAACAGGGACACACTGGAGGTGAACTTTGAGGTTTTGTAGCCTCACCCCAATTCCTGCCCACTCTCTCTGCTTCCTATATGCAAGTAAAATGTCATCAGCCAGCTCCCTGCGCCAGCCACCTTCTGCCACGTCTTCCCTGACGTCATGGACTCACCCTCCAGAAACGTGGGCCAAAAAAATGTTTTCTTCTGGCCAATCTTAGTGGCATATCCCTTTAATCCCAGCACGTGGGAGGCAGAAACAGAAGGTGCAGGCCAGCCAGGGCTATCTAGTGAATGGAGACTGTCTCAAAAAAGCAAACAAAACAAAATAAGAACTTTTTCTTCCTGTAAGTTGCTTTTGGTGATGGTATTTTATTGCACAAACAGAAAAGTAATGAATACATCTACATTTGCTGTGCACAAGCTTCTGAACTCTGTGGAATCCAATATGTCAATTCTTGGGGCTACTTCCTGTACTTTCAGAAAGGTCCTGCCTCTGCTTACAACCTGAGAGGTTTTCTCTCCATTTTTCCTTCAGTAGTTTCAGTGTCTAAGGTTTAAATTAAGTTCCATTTGAAACTGATCTGTTCAGGGTAACAAGGCAGATCAAGTTTCCCTTTTTGCAGGTCCAGTCTCCCCAAAGCCATCTGTTAAAAAGTCTGCCTTCTCTTCTGTTGTCTGTTTTTGATGCCTTTGCCAAAAATCAGGAGCTACTGCTATGTGGTATTTTTTTCCTAGGTCCTCTATTTTGCTCCGTTGGTTTACATGTCTGTTTTTAGACCAGTTCGACACCGTCTTTGTCAACATGACTGTGGTATAATTTGAGGTCAAGTATTTTCATATTTCCAGTGATGTCCCTTTTGCTTAAATAGCTTTGGCTATCCATGGTCTTCGGTTTCATATTAATTTTAGGGTAGTTGGTTTTTTGGTTTGCTTTTCTTTTTCTATGAAGACTGTCACTAGACTCTTGATGAGAATTGTACTAACTCTGTAGATTACTTCTAGTAGAACAGCCATTCTCAATATTATTTCTGGAAATCCAGGAGCATGGAAGGTTTTTCCATCATCTAGTATCTTCAATTTCTTTCTTTAGTGTCTTACAGCTTTCACTACGCAAGTACTTCCTTGGTTAGGCATGCTTTTGGTTTTTTGTTGTTGTTTGTTTGTTTTTAAGATTTATTTATTTATTTTATGTTTATGAGTGCTCTGACCAAATGTACACCTGCATGCCAGGGAGGGCATCAGATCCCAGTATAGATGGTGGTGAGCTACCATGTGGTTGCTGGGAATTGAACTCAGGACCTCTGGAAAAGTAGACAGTGCTCTTAACCACTGAGCCATCTCTCCATCCATGGCATGCTTTTGCTTTATTTTTTAAATTAGTTTCTCTCTCAGTAAGTTCATTCTTGACATTAAAAAGCTGGATTTTTTTATTTGTTGTTGTTCTGAATGTGCGGATGTTACCTGCCTGTATGTGTTTGCATGTGGTCATGAATGCCTGGCACACAAACAGATGTCAGAATCCTGAACTGGAGTTACAGAAGACTGGCAGCTATGCCCATGTTATATCCCCCAGCAAATTTCAAACCTTCCCCTAGCAAATCAGAGACAGAACTTTCCACAGGGAGGGGCTTCGGCTCTGAAGACATATAAAATGTTAGGCCAAGTACCTCTGTGTCCTGGCAGAATGCTGCACTGAGTTCCACCGCATAATTCCAGTGATACACGGAGCTCAACCCCCAGCAAGGAGGGAGAAGGGCAGTCATTTTCTCTCCATAGCTGTCTACAAAGTAGCTGTGGCCCAAGTACCCAGACGGCACTAATTTTGCACATCCTTGAGCTTTCCCTGCTCCAGTTCACTCTCCAGTACTCTCTGTCTGTTATTTTCAAGGGCTATAAGAGGTTCACAGGCAGAGAGCGGGTGGCTCTGCTGGTCCCAACAGTCACAGCAGTAGTGGGTGCCTGGGGCCATCCGTGGGAGTTCTCTGGCATGTACAGCAAATGCTGGTTGGCCAGTAAGAAAACTGGTGAATACCCAAGAACCCTGTTCCTCCTCCTCTTTACTACATTTACCCATTCTCTCGGATGCAGCTTCTAATTTGCAATCTTACCCAGACCTCTGCAGAAGGCTGATTTAGATTGCTGATTTGGATATTGGAAGAAAGGCCTTTCTTTTATTTTTTATTTTTTGGTTTTTTAAAACAAACCATATTTGTCTGGCCATATTGCCCAATCTAACCTTGAACTCACTATATAACGCAGGCTAGCCTGAAACTTACAATGATCCTCCTGCCTCAGCCTCCTGAGTGCTTGAATCACAGGTCTGTGCCAACAGACCTAGCAGAAGGAGGGTCAAACTAAGCTAACAAGCTGAGGACAGCAGTGTGGCTAATTAACAGCAGATGGTCCTGACGCTGTCCCACAGGGATCTGCTTGCTGGTTCCCATGGCAGAAAACAAGAGCAAATAACCCAGTATATCAGTGAAGCTCAAGAAGCCGGCCAGTACCAGTTAGGGGCTCTGTGCCCGGGAAATCCCACCGCCAGACAGACACCGTCTGCAAACGGCTGAGAAGTATGGTCGGGTGCCATGAAAAACAGATGAAAAGCAGGATTTGGTTAAGCATTTGCCCAGGGCGGGGGGGGGGGGGACCTTACCAAAATAAAGGAGAGCATACACTGGCTGCCAACTGAACTCAGTTGAAAAGCAGGGTCTGTCCACTATAGCCAATCCCCAAACTATTTAAATGTTCCTGAGTGGAAATAAGACTTAGGAGCTACCAACTCTGACAGTGTACTGACTTCCTAAATAAAAATACTCAACATTGTCATTAAATCGAAGCTTTAAATTCAAAACTATACCAAAATAATGTATGCATTCTAGGACACAAGAAACTACAAAAGGAATGCTTCATTTTGTTTAAAAAAAAAATCAACGATTCCAATGCTGCAAAGATTAAAAGGCAACAAAATATATACTACATGGTAATAAAACTGACAAGGGATAAAACAGTATCGTCTTCGAGCATCAATATCATTACTAAGAAACAATAGCACTAAGATTTTATACATACCATAGTCTCCTATATGAATACAATTAAGTGCTGTAAGCAAAGTGCTCAGAACAGAGTAAGACCTTCATCAGCTAAGCTGACAGTATCAAAAAACAAAACAAAACAAAACAAAACAAAACAAAAAAAACCTAAAGGGAAGCAAGGCACCTTCTCCTCACCCTAACCCTAAAGCAAGTGTGCCTCCCATTCCTCCTCAGCCAACCCCAACTGGGATCCCAGGCCCCTTAGACTTGACACTTCACTCATTTGAATGGGAACAGTAAAAAACGAACACAGGCCTGGTATTTTCCCTCACTTCTTGGTTGAAATGAAGCCAGTTTTCCCAAGACAGGTACCACTGGGGTGACTCATTTTATAAGTAAATGAAATCTCAACAAAATACTACTACAAGTCATGAAGTTGCCTATTTAAAATTTACCCTGTAGGTATGCACAGTCAAGGGACATAAGGATACACATGGGAATAGTTGAGTGGAGTCCCAGGTTTTGTGCTATTCATGTGTCTGGGTAGCATCTGCAAGTCACCCACTACCAAAGTGGTTCCCAGAGAACTGATAAGCAACAAAGCCATTTTGAATAACTGGGCCATGGACGTCAGCACTTTCCAATCATCCAAGATGTATGGCGTGCCTAAGGAATGGCAGTTACACAGCATTTTCTTTCCTTTTCAGGGTCTTGGGTAGTCCAGGCTAGCCTAGACTCACCTTAAACTCCTCTTCTCTCCAGCCTTTCCTTTCCACGAGCTAGGGTTACAGATTACAGACATGGACCTCTACACCCAGCTACAGCTTCTATTTTCTATCTCGAGGAATGCCTGCCCTTGAAACCCAGCCACCATGCCATAAGAAAGCTCAAGCAATCCAGAGAGAAACGCCCAGAGAAGAAGGCAATGGACCCAGCTAACAGCTACCCTGAAAACAGATGCTCCAGCTAATGGCCACTCTAAAAATAACTGTGTAGCATAGCAATATCTGTACAAATGACAGATTTTTTTTTCTGAAAGCAAATTAATGATTATTTCAAACCAACACCCCAGTCCTTAGTATCTTAGTAAAACAAAACAATGTTCAGGTGCTAATAAATCAGCATTCCTAAGTTGAAAAACACACAAATGTTAAGAAGTAGGTACATATTTCAAAAGGAACAACCCAAATGGCCGGACATGATCATTCCCTCCTTTCTTGAGACTGTGATCACATCAAACCTTTCCAGCAGCTAATACCTAGTATTTCTTTAGTTCACCATCAGCCCAAATACTCCCAAAACAAATAGGTTCCAATTCTCCAACTTTTATCTTGTGAACAAATCTGCGGTGCTATGGGGTGTGAAAAAGAAAATTTAAATTTATGTGAACATCACCCCAGTGACCTTTAACAGTGGTGAGCCTATCAGCCATCTGAAGGATTTAGTGATTTTAATTTTTTTTAATTAAAAAAATTATCAGATCTATTTCTCACCCCCACTAAAAGACTTCAGTGTACTTGAGAAATAATATATGCATGTTCACCACATCTGAACATATCCTAAAGGCAGTCACATAAAACAGGTGTAATCTATGATGTAGACAGGCTGCCTTGGGCAAAATATTCAACAGAAGCAAGATGTTAAAGATGGAGCATGTTACACATCATGTTGCATTGATCCCCAGTTTACTCTAGTGGTTGCAAGAAGTGGTAGATCTGCCAGATTTTAATTCCTTCACAGGATGGACTACGCGTAATCTTCACATTCATCACTAACAGCCACCAGCCACACCCCACTAGAAAAACTGCCAGCATACTTTGCAGACATCAAATAGTTCAGGGGGAGGGGACAAGGAAACAATAAAGCTTTCTCACGGGGAGTGGGGGAAATGTGTCTCCCTAGAGCTCTGAGAGAAGCCCTGGGTCACTGAAGGCAGAATTCAGTAAGAAGTTCCATCCTCAGCCATGGTGGAGGAGTACACTTAAAATCCTCAGTGTGCTCTGAATGAGCATTCACCGTGTATTTCGGCTCCTTTGGAGCAAGCTGAGTGCTTAAATGAAAGAACAGCTATCGCTCTGAGAATAGAGGCAACCTCATGCATTTTTCTGCCAGGTTTTCTTTCAAAAGGAAAGAATAGTCTGGAATAGTTTAGAAATGCCAGCAGTCATACTGGGCCCTAAGTGATTGGAAAGCCCAAAACCTCAACAGGAACGGAAAGTTAAGATATTATCACCATAAAACAAATTTCTTTTTGACAGGGTTTCACTGTGTAGCCTTGCTGGCCTTCAACTCACTATGTAGACTCAAGAGACCCACCTGTCTCTGTCTCCGGAGGACCCAGTTGCTGTACAACTCTTAAGGTATCACCAAATCCTTCAGATGGCTGAGAGCCTTACCACTATTAAAGGTCACTGGGCTGGTGCTCACATATTTTTATAAGAAAAGCCTAATTTTAAAGCCAAAAATACTAACTCTTGGCTAAAGTTTTAAAAACTGATAAAGAAACCACAAAGGCACATGAGGCTTTGCTGGGAAAGAGCAGGTTACCAGTGCCCGGGGGTCCTTTGTCTCTACCCGCCCTGGGCTGCCAGCGCTTCTCACTGGGGTCCAAGTCCTTGAGAACTGATTCACTGAGTCAGTCAAGAAACAAGAATCTATGAAATAATAAAGGAACATGGAGTTCATGACTGAAATCAAGCTGGGCAGAGGCATAAAGGGTCTTTTGTTAACCACTGTACAAGGGAACACACATGAAGAGAAGCTTTGCAGGGCATTCTGACATCTTAATTAAGATTTATGAAGAACTGTCGGCGCATGTCTCGAACACAAGGGGAAGTGCACAAAAAGATACTGCCTTATAATCTCTTTAGCTAAGATATAATTCAAAAGGCACTTACTTCCTAAAAATGCTAATAATTATAAAGCTGGGGGTCCCCCCTCCCTCCCACAATTATATTCCATTCCCAATCCCCATTCCATTCCACTCTCTGGGCAACTCAGAAGTAGGGCCACTGAACTACCCCACTGACGAAAGCATGAGCATGATGACATTTTTCTATTCCAAACAGAAAGTTTCTGTGTTACACGGTTTCCTTTGTTCAAGTCCTTACTACTGCAGAAAAGCAACTGACATTTACTCCTAATAATGATTGGATTATGAGATAATGTCAGTGAAAAATATGCTATCGTGGTAAAATGCTTCTCTGGTGCTGGTAAATGCCATGTCCAAGAAGGCAGCGGAGAGGCTGCCCAGACCCGGGAGGAATGCGTTCTCTACATACAAGGTCGGGGATGGGGTTCTGCTACAGCTGCAGGTTTATGATGCACTGACAACACACTATGAGTTGGTAAATATACTCAAAGAGTAGAAGGTTTTCAGACCTTATAAGCAGCGATGGTACTATTAACAGTAATATATGCAAAAACATTCTCATTTTATAACATGAAAAGCATTTGTTTTAGGTAATATTTGTTTCATGTTCTAGTATTATTGTCCTCTTTTATAGGTGAAGAAAATGAGGATCAGAAGCTCAGTTATTGGCCTAAAATTTTGCTGCTAGACCAAGACTGGAGCCTAGCTTCCACTGTAGCCCACAGCATGCAACACACACACACACACACACACACACACACACACACACACACACACACCGTAGGCACAGACCCGGAAGGGCTTCTCAAAAGATTTGCCGGCACCTAAACTAGCTCCAATCATACTCATCATCTAGAAGACCTACTCAGCTACAAGAGGGACTCATTTCCGGAAACTGAGCTGTTTGCAGGACCTGTTCTACTCTTCTAGTTCTATTTCAGTGTTCTGCTGTAATTTAGAGAATGCAGGAAATGAAGGAAAGAGGTCAGAGACAGAGCCCCCATGGACTTCCAGGAGGGCCAGGTGTTCCCAATATCACAGCTGCTGCTACGAGGCTGTCTTAATCCCAGTCCCTAGCCCAGCCCCATTCCTCCCAGCCCACAGGATGCCCAGCTGCTCAGTGTTTCTCTACAGGGAGTGTTGGGGGGCAGACGTCAGGCCAGCCCAGGGCCCCTGCCCTTGAGCCCTCAAGTCCTGTCCTTCCTGTTGAAGAGGTACAGATCCAACCTCACACCCTCCTCCAATCACACACACTGTCAACCAGAAGGGAGGTCAGGATAGGTGCCAGGAGAAGCCAAGCCTAGCCAGAAAATGAAAACATTAATCTCTACATTGTCATTCACAGAGCCAAGAGGCAGGGTGTCTATGGAAGACTTGGGTGATGGCTTTTTAAGCCTGTGCACTAAAGAAGGGAAGAATAACAGGGGAAGAGGCACCGGAAAAAAACACTAAGAAGGCCCAGTGCCTGAGGACAAGCCGTGTGTAGAGGAAAAACTAAGCTATATAAAGCTGGAGAATAGCGGTCTCGGCCACGCTGGGTGGCCTCCTGGGCTCCATAAGGTACATGGGTATCATCCTAAAAGGCAAATGGAGTGCTTTAATTCATATTCACATCATAAGCACAATATTAAGACACCCATCCTATTTAGAAAACATCCTTGTCACAGAATGAAATAAATAAATCAAAGAAAAATAAGCCCAGTCATGGGAGGTGGCCAGTGCGTGTGATGACCTAGGCCTAAACTAAGAGACATGAAAGGTACACAGAGGGGATTTTAAGGTCAGACAGACAATTTTAGGTGAGAAAGAAAGGATGTGTGAGGTCCCAGCTTGAGGAAAATTTATTGAACCACAACATAATACCTTTAAGGGGACATACCCACAGGCCAGTGAGTAGAGGAATCAGGCACTCAATGATTTAAGCCAAAGGCTTATACCAGAGGCTTGTCTGAGCAGAGTTTTTCTCCAGGCTATTGAAATGCGGTCATGAGTTACACATACATACACACACCCCAAGCCCCAGGCACTCCCAGAAGCCACTAACAGCTCCCACTCTGAACTTTCCTGACCCTAAGAGCCTGTTCACTGAAGTACTGGGAACAAAAAGACAACAGGAGTATGAGCAGACACCATTATTTAGTTGTGTCCTTACTAAATCTATCCACTGAAATATAAACTCCCAAGATGGAAGTCTTTTTGAAACGATTAGATCCTAAAAGGCTCATGAGTAAAACTAGTGCCTGCTGAAGAAGCCAGAAAGAAGATATAGCCCTTTGGTGACAGACTCAGAAAGAAAGAACCATTTGAGGACAGGCAGCAACATCCACCACCATTGTCTTCAACTTCCCGGCTTTCAGAACTGGGGAAAATAAACGTTTATCATCCATAAGCCAGCCAGTATACTGTATTATAGCAGCATGAACATACTAAGACGCGTATTAATTAGTTCATTCCCATGCACTTTCCTGCCACCCAAGTTGAAGGGTTTTTTTTTTTTTTTAAGCTTTATGTGACATGCATGTGTGAATGTCTGCAAGTATGCCTGGGCATCATCTGTATGTAAGTACCCACAGAGGCCAGAAGAGGGTATCCCCTGGAAGTTGCCAGCTGCCCAAGGTGGATGTGCAGAAGCAAGCAGGCATCCTCTGTAAGGGCAGTAAGTACTCTTACCTCTGAGCTGTCTCTCCAGGCCCAAAGTTGAAGCCCTCAGGGGCATGTGCACTAATTTTCCCAAGGTAGTGTTGGTTCAAAATAAGTGTAGTACAATGAATTCTTGTGTTTATATTTCTGAAAAGTTTCAACATTCCCTCCAAAAGGGACAGACCCAGTCTCATCAGTGACTTTAAAATAAAGAAACACGGGCTATGAAAGACCAAGGCCACAAAATATGCAGAACCATGGAAAAGAGAAAGCACCAATCTTTCTCAGGCGATCACTTCAAGGGCAGTTTCTCTAATCAGAGTCCCCAGGTGAGAGGAAGACCCTGTCACATAAACCTGGCTTGGCATCCCAGTTCTATTATGCATAAGGAAGTGATCCTCTACCCAACCTCTCTCTCTCTGCACGGTAACAGCCTCTTTGGTAGGGGGAGGGTAGAGAAGCTTAACAGGTTTGCCCATAGCAAGTACTAGGCAATACGGACTCCACCTCCTTACAGCTCACTGCCTCATAATGACATAAACACCTACAAGTAATTACAGTTGCTCCAAGACAGCACTCTAAGACAAAAGGGAGTCCCCGAGTCCCTAGGAAGGTTAGGGAGAGGTTCCAAGAGGGGAGATCTTTTTTGTTGTTCGTTGCTCAAGGGGTTTGGGGGGTGATATAATTGTGTGAAAGATATGAGGCCAGATTTAATTTGATTTGATTCCGAAAAACGGGTAAGTTGCCACTGACTAAAAGTAAGACAGAGAGGACAACAGCCTTTGTAGACGTATGACAGGAAATATCAGCTTTTTTATTGTGGGTTATTACTGTTTCAGCTCTATTATCATAACATACTAAGAACAGCATCCCCCCCCCCAATTTTTTTTAAATGTAGTATCAAGGCAAAGCCGTAAGACAAATTTTCCTTTAATAATCATCCTCCTGCCTCAGCCATTCAAGTGTTGACCTGTGGCAGCATGCTTGAGGCAACCTTACCAGCCATGGCTAAGTATTATTAAGTATTTTCAGTTTCTGTTTTTCTTACCACTTTTAATTTGTTTTATTTTCTTTGCGACATGGTCTCACTATGTAGCTCTAGCTAGCCTGGAATTTATGCTATACCCCAGGCTGACCACAAACTTAAGAGATCCTCCTGCCTCTGCTTTTCAAGTGCTAGAATTAAAGGCCTGGCTCTTAAGACTTTTTAGTATCCATTGAATAAACTCACATCGTCCTAGCTTATTTTCTGTTGCTATGATAAGCACCATAATGGAGAAGAGGAAAGAGTTTGTTTGGCTTACATCTAGTCCATCACCTAGAGAAGCCGAGGCAGGACCTGCCGAAGAGACCATGGAAGAATGCTGCTTATGAACTTGCTTCCCCTGGATCAGTGAGACAAACCCATCTGCCTAGGGATGGCACCACCCTCAGTGGCCTGTGCCCTTTACATCAATTAGCAACCAAGAAGATACCTCTGCGGGCACGTCCGTCCATAGGCCAATCTGATGGAGGAAATTCTTCAACTGGAGTTCCTTTTTCATAAGTATGTCAAGTTGAAAACCAAGATTAGCTATCATGCCAATGAGAACTTTCTTCCAATAAAGAACAATATATAACACGAATATGAACTCACCATCTTTGCACAGGAGGCTGACAGTTCGGATTGTTTTCTGTGTCCTTTGTAAATATGGCACAGTAAATTTCAGGTGGAAAGGGATGGATCTCCCTATGCAATCCAGGCTAGCTTTGAACCTTCAGTAGTCCTCACTGAGCTTCCAAAACGCTGAGTACCACTGTACACAAGCATGTGATACTGTTGTAGCAATTTTCAGAGACTCCCTTGCTAAGCCTTTCCTAAAATCTTCATGGAAGCATTTTCCAAATTAACTAATGTAACAAAAATTAGAGACTTCACTCTGACAGTGAAGAGTCAGCATAACCTTCAATAATTAACAATTTAACAGACTCCCAGGAAGGTCAACAAAGACCAGTGAGGCTCCTCAGTTTCCTCTGATAATTCAAAAGCACCACACAGAAATTTGCCAAGAAATAACTGAAACAGCCTAGTGAACAAATGAGATGGGGGTGTAGACTAGTGCCTGACACACAGTAGATGCTGAATAAAGAAATTAAGAATGTGTAAAGTAGGAACAAAAATCGGTATCAGAGGGGCTGCAGAGGTGGCTTAGTGGTTTAGAGGACCAGCTGTTCTTCTGAGTTCAGTTCAGTTCCCAGTACCCACACCACAGCTTACAACAGTCTGTAACTTCAGTTCCAAGTGATCCAATGCCCTATTCTGGCATCCATGGGAATGAGGCACAAACACAGTGAACATACATACACTTGGGCAAAACACTTATACAAACAAAATTTTAAAAAAAGCAGATACATGTTTTCATTGCTATCTGTTTTTGACGAAGCTTGAACTGTTTACAATTGTTTTATTTTGTTTAATGTATATTAATTACCTATCATGCTCTTTTAACAGTAAGAAAGTCTACACAACAGAAAACAAATGCAGCCGAGCTAATAAAATATAGTTTGTTTTCTGACAACCCTTTTCCCAAAAACACAAATCTACCATACCTAGACCCAAACAATTAGCAAATATCAAGCTTCTTGTCACATAATTTAAGCAATGTTTAGAAAGACAAGATGAAGGAAGTATCAAAGGGAGTAAATGTTGTGATAAAGTAAAGAGTACTGGGAGCCTAGGAGGTCATGTGGTTTACTGAATATTGTGGTAAGCTTGTAATCAGTCTAGCTAAGAGGATGAGGTGCAAGAATTGAGCTTGAGGCCAGCTTCACAAACATCTCAAAATAAAACCAAGTCATGCTGTGTAATCTCAGCATAACCCAGATGGGTAGCCAAGGGTCACAGTTCAGCTAACTTTACATTACCAGTCAAGGGCCTATACCAGATTCAAGTGTCATCCAGACCACTGGGGTTTTCCCAATATGGGCTAATTGACTATAGACAAATTACCTAATAAAATACCCAGAACAATCTGCACTACTCCCTTCAGAGAATTATTTTGCTAATTCACTAGAGGAAGGGAAGGAGATTACGAAGTGTGGCCAAATCCTATTCCCCTCCAATGTCTGTGAGATGGATGATCTAAGAATGATTTCTAAGTTTTTAAATAGCCGAAGCAAGTTAAAAGAATAAGCCTTTGTAACACTTGAGAATCTAAAATGGGGAGCTAGACTAAGCTTCAATACACTGGTTTACAGATTAAGAATGTCCGTTTTCACACTGGAGCAGCGGAGGTGGGCACTCTCCACAGAGAAAATACAGCTTTGTGACATGTAAAGTCTCTGGGCCTTTACAGAGAATGGAGACCGCTAACTAGATTTGTTAAGCATCATCTTCCAAAAGGCCAGCCTTATCCTGGTCAACCAACTTGCAGTCACTCACATGCTATTTCCTCCTTGATTACTGAAACCCCACAGCAACCTATTGTCTTTTTACAGTCACCAGAAAACAAAGATAAAAGTTTCCACAGAGGAAATAACAGCCTTCCTTTTCCAAGATCCTCAACTGCCTTACTTGCAGCGAAATTAAAGCAACACTTCATTTACACAGGTTTGTTTATGTCATTTTCCCTAAATGAATTCAGAGGATTCCAACAGTTCACTTCTAGAAGCAGAAAAAAAAGGGGGGGGGGAAGTACTAGACTAATAAACTGACCCTGTGTGGGGATAGGAGACTTTCAATACTACAAGGAAAAGAAAGTCATTTTCTGTTCCTTTGAGATGGTGTTCCAATACCAAAACATGCAAACTGCCTATCTTCTGACAGTGAAAAATGATGAGATGCAGTTGAAAAAAATACGAAATTCGTATCTGTTCAAAATTATTTCAAAATTAAACACAGGGTTTTGCTTTTTTTGTTTTGGGGGGGGGGTTGGTTTTTCTTTAGATTATTTTTCTCCTCCAATATGCAAAGTACTGCCTTGTGATGCATAAACTAGTAAAAACCCGTTCCTGGGGCCTTTGAGGCCTTTGAACTCAAGGATGTTCATTTACATCATGAATCCAGCTCTTATGCCCCTGAAGCTACAAATGGGTACTTTTCGTGTTAATTGCACATGTAAAGAAACCAAATATTAATTCAGCAAAGTAAACAGTTTCCAACACAATAAAGAATTATTTGAGTTTTACATGGTAATTACTCAAAGGAGGGGGAGGGTGTCCACGAAAGAACACCAGATTGCTGGAAGAACTCAGCCACTCAGAGTGTACTGTGGTTGCCAACTCCGGAACACAGACTCCATTCATTTGGGGGCCACTCATTTGTCAAACAGCAACTGAATACTCTCCTACCTGTACAACACACAGAGAATTACAAGAGGATAAAGACCTAACACTGCCCTTTAAAATTTATTAACACGAGCTCAGACAAGATGTGTGCAGAACCAGAAAGTACTGCAGAGGACAGCTTAGGTCAGAGGTCAGTTAGTGGGAGCCTACCAGCTCTATCCGGCTGTCATTTTGTTTTTTAAAATAAAGGGTTTGATTCTTTTTTTTTTGAAATATGCCATGTTCACACATTTATATTTCATCTATCAATACTTCAACTATACAGAGTTGATTAGAAACAATAGAAACCATGTCAACTGCTGAAGACACTCACTAGATGTTGAATCCCTCCCATCTGCTGCAGAGAGACAAATATTTAGTATGGAGGTCATAAGGGAGACTACATGTAAGAGGTGGTGTTTAGTCTGTCGGTATCTCAAATACTCCAAGGGCTGAGGACACGGCTGACTATGGAAATGCTTGCCCAGCATATGGGCCCTGGGTTTGAGCCCTAGCACCATATAAAAACAACAGTTAAACTCTGGTTTTTCTTCTGATCCTTTAGATACTTTGACTTATTAAAAAAAAAAAAATCCTAAAGAGTTTCAAACTGCAGAGTGGGAAGAAGAAAATTGTGAGAGTCAGAACGGCTAAGACAGAGAGAGCCAGAGTGAAGAAAGAGTGGTGTGGATGGGAATAAAAGAAAGAATTCAAAAGGGGAGGAAGCAAAGTGCTCCACGGGGCTTGCCCAGAACACATCTAACAATTAACAAAGTCACAGTTTTTGTGACTTTGCCCCAAGAGTAGTCTCTTGCTCTTTTAGCCACTTTGATATTCACAGTAAATCCCACTGGGACTTGGTAAACTTTCAAAAAAATACTTTCATTTACATTACTGCCTGGGCTTGCACTGCGCCCACAGTTATGGTGGTCAGTATTTCCTTTGGCAAATAAGGAAAACCTGGTGATTCATCTCATGTTCCATACAGAGTTAGGCCAAAAGACTGGTCTAGTCCCCTGAGTTTTCCATCCCACCTCACCACTTATCAAGGAGGACACCAATATTGAATGGGGTTTTATTATAAGCCAGAAGGTCTGATAAAAATAAAAACCAGATAAACAAGCAGGAATGCACTTTTCATACAACCTTGTCAAACAGCAACTGTGGCCTGATGTTTGCAAGAGCTAAAACTGGCGCTACATAAAAATCTAGACCAAAGACCAAGAGTTTGAGGTAAAAGCATTCCGTGCTTTAACAAAATCTGCCCATTCACACCATTTTGTTAACATGAGCACATGGAATGACCTCAAATCAGACAGGAAAAGAAAAAAAAAAAAAAACCAAAAAACACCAAACTGAGACCTCCAGCTACAAACACAGAATGGTGGGGGGAGCGGGGGGGGGGTAGGTGTCATCCAGTCTTTGGCAGTAGAAAACAATCTTTAAGAGAAAGACATCACTTGCAATTAATTTCTCTCTTCTTTGGTACCTACGAGTACACAGTAAATGCTATTTGAATGAGTCCTTAGAAACTTCTATTTCCCATCAATTGAGTGAAACATTATCAGGGAAGCACCGTCAAGAGACCAACACTGACTTCCAAGCAGAATATTCAGTACGATGGGAATCAGCATGGAAATTGGGAGTTGGTCCTTTCATTGGTGGTAAAGAATTTCCACATTTCTAATTATATAAACAGTTCCTTTAACTACGGACCCTGTGTCCTCCTGTACACTTTCCCAAATCTCTCCATTCACCACCTGCACTGACTTCATCTCTCTTACTAACTTTTAATGTTTTGTTTTCACCTGCTAGCTTTATACATTATCAGCCTAGAGTCCTGGCTAGGTTATCACCGTCTTGAAGAATCTTCAAAACAGGCCATGGCCATTTTGAAATTCAGGTCTGAAACCATTTGGAAAGACTTAGCAATTTCTTTCCAAGGTAGGGGTAGCATATTGGTCTTTATGCTTTCAGGATGGGAAGAAGAGGGACTGTACCTCCTCTTTAGAGTCTGATACACTCAGCTAGGGTCCTGTCTACTAGCATCCTAGAAAAATGCTGAAAGCAGATCAAGAACTATAATGGCAGTGGCCAGACAGAATGAAGTATGAAACAGTTTAAAGGACTGACCCAGGAATGGCTAATCATCCTCTCGGCGGCCTATGGAGAAAATGGTTTGAAGATGAATGTGCTGCCATGAGCAATGAGAATGCAGAGGTGAGAATGAAGAGGCCTGACCCACAACTAAAGCTAAAGCAGTTAAGTAGATGCTCTAATGGAAGCAAAGAAAAAGCATTGCCTCCTCCAAGATAGTTAACCTCAGCACAGCCTGTGTGCACTGACGGCATGCCTTCTCCTCTCTATTTTTCTTTTCTTTCCTTTTTTTTTAAGACAAGGCTTCTCTCAAACTTAGAAATCCGCCTGCCTCTGCCTCCAAGCACTGGAATTAAAGGTGTGTGCCACCACTGGCTAGCACTCTTCTATTTTTCCTTACCGCCCCCTATGCCCATGCTAGGGAGAGAAGCTGTGGCTATGTGCTCTACCACTGAGCTATGCCTCCTGTCCTTTCGTTGATACTGTTACACCCAAATGGATCCATGTTGTTGCGGGGGGAGGGACATGCTAAATATAAAATGAGTCAAAGGGAGGAAAATGATAATTTTCCTATCGAGAGAACTGGCTGCTACCATTCAGAGCAGCTGATTCATGCCAAGTGCCTTTCTTAAATTCCTTTCAAACACCAGATTTCACTTTCATTTCCTCTGGAAAATCTGCCCTTCTGAGAGTTATTACTTCTCACAGACAACAGCATTAAGGATTTCTTTCCATCTCATATGATACTGCACCTTTTCTCAAAATTAATCAAGCCATATTGATCCAGGAAGCCCTTCACAGATGACATGAACATCTTTTAAAACAAAGTACCACAGGCGGCATTCAGATGATGAGAACGGGACTGCTCCTGCCTTACTAAATCTTCCCTTGTAAAAACTGCTTTGCCTATGCACCTAAGAGCTGGCTTGTGCACAGATCACTATGGCAGGGGGTGCTTAGTACCTTCAAAGTGTTAAGATTTATAGACACGGTCTGATTTAATGGAATAACTAAAGAAACTGTGCCAGTCTGTCTAAGTGTGAATTTCCAGTTGGGAATCCAAGCAGTTGAGAGGCAAAGGCAGGAGAGCACATTTGAGGAGAGCTGACCTCTGTGATAAGCCCCCACCCACTCACCTTAACCAAACAAAACAGAACTAATTTGTACCTGTTGTAAAAACTATGTCACCTTTGATCCACTGATTTCTTTTTTTTTTTTTTTTTTTAAGGCTGAGCCATCTCTTTAGCCCTCTACTGATTTCTTTTAAAGTACACAAAATTATATGCAATCTGGAATTTGCTTTAAAATAATTGGCTAACAGTCACACAAATGTTAAAGCATCTATGAATGATGGAATTAAGTAAGGGCTAGAGACATGGCTCAGTGGTTAGGAGCACTTATTGCTTTTGCAGAAGACCCAGGTTTGAGTCCCAGGACTTACATGGTGGCTCACAACTATCCATAACTCCAGTTCCAGGGGTTCGGATGCTCTGTTCTGATCTCCATGAGCACCAAGCACACACATGTGCACATACATATATACAGACAAAACATTAAAGCAAAACACATATAAAATTAATAAATCTATTTTTAAAGAGGGAATTAAGGGACAAGAATGCCAGAATATGAATAACTGTTTCTATGGAACAGTGATAGTAAACGCTTGTTCTTTTTTGCAAATGCTGGCTGTTTTCTTTTAAAACAAAGTTTTTAGTGTGTCTGTGAATGTGACTGGGCCAATCTTTTATATCCAGCATAAGGATAATCAAGCTTTACTGGAGTAGCCAACTACTCTATGCCCATAACTTCTCCTGGCTATTCACTCAGTGTGCCCACTTAGTAATATGATTGCCTGACTTGCCATGTAAGGGACCCGAGATCCAAAGAAACAAGTTGGCCAAGGACTCAAAACAAGCAATGAGGAAGGGAGAAGGGCCACAACATGGAGGCGTCTGCCATGCAAACTGTTGGTTCCTTTATAAATATTATTGTATGTGAGCCTATCTGTATCATTGTCACTTGCAGTATTTTACTGTATCCTGTTTTTCTACAAAAATGAATCACCCTCTCTCTGTTTATCCAAGATAACAAAACAAAACAAAAAAGGCCTGAGAACAATATTGGTCTGATGGAGGCCATCCTGACTGTAAGAGGAAACATGACTGAGTCAATATCCTCAGCGAGAGACATCCCTTCATAACACACACCAGGAATATTCCAAGTGGGCTCGAATGGGCATGAATACCCAAACAGTTCTAAGTTCTCCTGCACTCAGTTGTCCCCGTACACATTTCCTACCTTGTTTCAAAACTCATCTCTATAAACCTGATCCTCACATGCCCTCAGAGGCTCCACAGGACTTCTCATTTTCCCCTTAACTAGAAAAGCTGCTTCCTGAACCTCCTTTCTGCTCTGTCTTTAAAGTCTCAGCTCTGGGATGGCTTCCTCTTATACTCGTGTATTCAAATCCCCAGGATGGCACAAAATATTTCTTCCTTTCTTTTCCTCCCCTCCCCTCCCTTCCCTCCCCTCCTCTCCTCTCCTCTCCCTCTTCAGATAAAGTCTTGCATCCAAGACTACACTTGAACCCCTACTTGTCTAGCCTCAGATACTTGAGAATCCATATTATAGTTGTACTTTCCTAGTCTAATAAATCTCTTTCATTTTGCCATGCATTATTAGAAGCTATTTTCAGACTTGTAAAGATGTCAGTTACTTAGGTCGTGCATTAACTTACTAACACATTACAGAGTTTCTTAACTCTGAGGATCAATGGTGGAAGGAAAGGAAGGAGGGAAGGAGGAAATGTTACTTTTTAGACATAGGTCAGAGGTGACTCTAGTAAGGGGACAGTTTGGTTTTGTTACTAGGTAAAAATCAGAGACAACTGCTGTTGAAAAATCTCAGTACGGTGTTGCCTTTGTCATTTCCATGCACTTTATCTGGGTGAAACTAGCATATCTCATTTTCTCTCCAGCTTTAAGACAGATAGCTATTTTCCACTTAGGAGTCACAAAGTGCCAAGACAAAGGTAGTCACACCCTAAGGGATTCCTAGCAAACCAAATGAACAGAAAGAAAAATGTATTCAAATTTCATCCCATGCGGCATCAGCTGGTTACAACTATAATATGGATACTCAAGTATCTGAGGCTGGACAAGTAGGAGTTCAAGGGTAGTCTTGGATGCAAGACTTCATCTGAGAAGGGAGAGGAGAGGAGGGGAGGGAAGGGGAGAGGGGAGGGGAGGAAAAGAAAAGAAAAACAGAACAAAAAATTTTTAAATAAATAAATAAATGTCCCTCTCTGTAAGATTGTAATTCCATGTAATTCGTCTTCGTTTCCTGTCCTCATCTCTCTCCAGGTTCATGTGGATGAGGCCAAACTATACAACGTAGCTTACACTATAATTCAAATCGCAAGCCACTACAGCCTACGTGTTTCCACAAATTAGTCATATCTCATTATTTTTTAGCCATCCCCATTTTGACAAAGTATTTGGAGTCTTTAAAGTTCTGTATCAATCAGGGCCAGTGAGATGGCTCCGGAGGTAAAGTCACTTTTCCCCAAGCCCAGTGACCTGAGTTCAATGCCTGGAGCCCACAGGGTAGAAAGAGAGAACCAACTCTTGAAAGCTATCCTCTGACCACCACACACGGGCCACGCCATGCATGTCCCAGACCCCCACCCAGTCACACATGCATACATGATAAAAGGTTTAAATAATATTTGATATAAATCACATCAAAAGTACTAGTGAACTCTACCCCGCTGTGACCCCATGGATATAAAAATAAAGTATGGAATTAGCCAAAGGAAATTGCTAGCAAAAGGAAAATAACTAGTATTACACACACATGCACAGAGAAATCCTAGAAGCAGACATACAAAAAAAAGTAAACAGTGAAAACTCAAATGGCAAATTATTAGAGAAAGTCCCTTATAGTTGGGCCTCTCCCCACTTATTTAACAAATCAGTATGATTTCTTTGAAAATAACTTTCAAGAATTACTTTTTAAAAGTGACTGCCCACTTTTTAAGGATGAGCTGAAACAAGAAGTTCGAAGATAATAAAGAATGAGGTGAGGGCTCCTGGCATCGGCCAGGCTATGTCATGTAACACAGAGTTATGTCTGAGTGGATTGTGCTGGTACCAAGCTGAAGGTGGGGATCCAACATCCCTGAGCATCTGTCTATACCAGTCTTGGTACCAGAGGCTAGCATGTTTATCCCAAATCCTCATCCCACCATCCATGGAAGGCAAGAGGCTAGGTACCCTACACAAGTTCCGTCAGCAAGTAAACGGGAGAGACCAGGCTTGAAGGCAGGTATGTCAGGCTCTGGAAAGCGCCCTTGGCCAATGAAAGAACTGTCACACCCTCTCATCTGGTGCTTGCAGACAAATGGAGAAAAACAGATGTGTAACATCCCTGTTATTAAGGGTAAGCAAAAGACAGCGGGCTTTTTGAGTCTATGGATGAAAGAAACCTTAAAAAAAAAGCAGAGGTGAGATTAGAACTCAATTCTGTCTGGACCTAAAGTCTTTATGTTTCTCCAAACTGCAGGAAATGAGAGAGGTAAAGAAAGGACCGGCTGGGAGGGCAAACAAGAACAAACCTGTCCGTTCTCCTCTCCTTTCCTGGGTACCACCTGGACTCCCGAGGGGCAGAATCAATGCAGGGGACAACACCTCCCCCAACTCATTGATATCCTCAAGATGCTCAGGGACATTCAACCCAGATATTCAGGCCAATGGCCAAACAAGGAAATGTAAGATAAACCTGCCACTGTAGTGACCTCATTGGACTGGAAGATAAAAACATGGTGAAAGAAGAACAGCCATGCTTGTTTCCAGGACAACTTTCTAGGATAGATGACATTCACCATGAGTCACACCTCCGGATTATGCCATGTGTCCAAAGAGGCACATGAAAGGAACCATGGAGAAGGCACTCTCATGAGTATACCCCTGGAATCAATCAGTTCTCTCTTTTTCTCTCTCCCTCTCTCTTTCTTGGTAGCATACTCTAGGTGATGACTTCTTCAACCTCCACACACTACTGGACACAAGACACTTTTCTTAAAGTCTTACTTTGCTCTTGAACTGATGACATCAAGAAGCCCCTTTGCTTACCTTTGCACTGCCCAGAGACTTGACAACACCAGAAAGGCTGATTGCATAGGCTGCCATTATCTTTCCAACACTGAAACTAGTGACCACATTTTTTGCTGCAGTCTGAAACTTTCAGGATCATGACAGTTGATTCCTAAATTTTGTTCTCAAAACCAGGAGTCTTTATAAGGATCTAAGATCTTATCATTACACCAGTTAGGAATGTAACTCCATTTAACACCCACACACTGATATATTTCTTGGTGCTAGACGCTACTCTCTGGTATTCTTATGTGCTTTCACATGAACTGACTCTCTCAACTGCATTAACAGCCTAGTTTCCAAGATGCTTACCATCTCCATTTTGACATAAGGAAATGAGACATAGAGTTGAGAACTGAACCCAAATGTTGTGAGTCCAGGACCCAAACACTTACCCTCTACACTAGGCTACACCCCATAAAGAGGGGTTTGAGCGCCTCTTTTTATTATAAAGTGTCACCAAAGGGAAACTCAACATGTGCAGGTCAAGAGGTTAGTGGTGTGAACTCTGCAAATAGGACTGGATTTTCTTGAAACCTGTTTGCTCCGCCCTTAAGCTGCGGCAAATAGAGAATTCACCCACTAAGATGGATGAGGGGTCTGATAGGAAGGATCACCTTCACTGAGGTCAGGATGAACTGCCTTTAATTCTCAAGGATCAAGTGCCTTCAAGTTAACCTCCAAAGATCATGACTCTGTGGAGAGCTGAATATCTTACAACTCCACCCATATCACTTTCTCCCAGGCTCTGTTAAACACATCAGAGACAAACAGACAGACAGGACAGACAGATACAGGATGAAAATGGCAGAAGCAGAGACAGACAGGCAGTCTAAATTACTCAACAAGACAGAGGACATTTTCACAGGGATTGAAATAAACTGTTTATATCATTTGCATCATCCAGTTCTTGTCTGTTTTATCACCTTAAGTGCCGGCTCAGATCTCTACAAGTTCCCACTAACAAGATTTCCATTACTGAAGAAAATTATAACTGTCTGTTCAGATGCATGAATAAATTATACTTCAAAGTCACAAAGCTGAAGAGACCACACATACACAAGGACCTAGAACTTTCCACTGTTATAGGGTATTCTGTTTACTTGTGATGACACAGGTAGAAGAGATTAAAATAAATTACCAGAAATCTAAAGATCATAAAAGAATTCATGGCACTCTCTGTAGGAACGACTCAATGCCAGAATTAAATTTTTCCTGAAACTAATTTGTTGCCAATATTACTTTATTGCTCTGAAAATGTCACAAAATGACAAGATTTCTCTACCTTGGTTTTGCTTGAATGGATTTGAAGTTCACTAAACATGGCATTTTTAAAGGGCAAAATTCACTAATCCCATGGTATTTAAACCTCCTTTCTAGTTTTTGAACTGCTCAGCTCCCTAATTTTGCCCCGTTGCTGTCTACTCTTTCAAATTCCAGACAGTAATTCTAATCACTGAAGTCTTTGTGAAACTATATTTCTGTAATTTTTTTTCTTAAATTCAAGTAGTGTTATTGGAAGGAAGCAGAAAACCACAGTTCCCAAACAGAGTGACGAAGCCTAGGAACCAGTGCTGTACTAAATAGGATACTCTGAAGCAAGCGGCCACAGCACCACAGTAGCCTGTTGTATGGTACCATGCCCAGGACTATTTGGAGAGTAGCAACCAGACTTTCCAGTCCTCTTGATGTGCGATCAAAGTAACCAGGTGTAACTAGAAAATGTTTGCCAGATAAAAGAAAATTTATGGAAGAAAGAAAAATCAAGCAAGAAATTCAAAGAAATACTCAACTCGGCAGAAGACAGACGTCATATTAACATGGCCTGTATCTCATCATACTACAGAGTTTTTAAAGACCTATGTACATCTTTTGTATATAATAACATTATATAGTGAAGACAGTCTCAAAAAGGTTTACATGCAATACAGTACAGCGCTGTAACACTGAACCCTCAGTTTCTCTTCTCCATTTTAGTATATGGTTGGCAGTGTCAAGATCAATATGTGGCTCCTCTCCAGCTCTATGTTGACATCTGTCCAGCCTAAACGTCTCAGTCAATCATCACATTTTCCTCATCCTTATTGCTTCAATGTCTACTCACCCACTTTCACCTCAAAAATAATTTGGTGGATATAATGAGCCCATATCTCACATGCTATCCCTGCAAAAACAATACTTAACTCATCCTCACATACATGAAATATAACACATAACACACCCATGATATGATTATTAATAATTATTCCTTTTTTAATATAACAGGGGTTTATTGTAGCCCTCTCAAGATGTCTCTCTGACAATGATGCTAAGTGACAGGCAGGTTTATCAAAGCAAATCTGGGTGGCAGTTACTATTTTTCCAAGTGGTAATATCCTTCTCTCAATCTTAGTTATAATTTGAATAATGGACTTATTTCTCAGAAACTACAAAAATATTAAGGCCATTAAGTAATAATTAACATAATACCATATAATGTGAATAATATAGTTATGATAAGAATATTTTGGTCATTAAAGTTAAACTCAATATTCCATGTAGTAAAAAAAAAGAAAAAGAAAGACAGAAAAAACCAAAGCTAGAGAGATGGCTCAGTGGTTAAGAGCACTGGCTGTTCTTCCAGAGGATCTGAGTTTGATTCCCAACACACACGTGGCAGCTCACACGAGCCTGTAATCTGGAGCCCTCTCCTGGTCTCTGTAGGCACCCTCATATTTCACACACACACACACACACACACACACACAAGTACAAAATAATATTTTTTTAAGGAAGAGAACGAATAAACTTAATTCAGTGTCTAAAAGGTTCTAAAAGGTTCTGGATTGACTGGCGTCTTTTTCCATCATCCCTATAAAAACACATGGCTCCAATAGCTTTACATCCAGTAATGACAGTTTTAAGAATCACTGCTAACAAATCAAAGGGAATGCATCTTTTTAAAACTGTGACTATCACATGCTTATTTAGAATGTGAACCTGAGAAACTGAATGAGCAAATTAGTATATCACTCTAAGTGGAATTCGGGACAGTCACTAAAAACCCTATCAAGATGCCGCAGTGGCCAAACATCCCAGGTCATTGTTACAAAACAGCTGATTTTGCTTTTGTGACTCAAAGCTTTTATCCACTAAATAACAACATCAGTTACATGAAACTGCTTTCTGACATACCCACTTGAATGAGTGAGAAATGCTTTCTATGGGTAAATGTAAGTTTGTAAAAGCAGAAGTTGGACTGTTGCTTTCAGAACTAATAATCTACAAAGTGACCACAGACAAGAGAAGTACAATATGATAAGGTTACCACAGGTGGGAAATTGTGTATGATAGAAAACCTCACAATCCCCTCTGAATGGCTAAGGCTCATCACACATAACTCACATTTCCTCATTACCTCTATATAGCTTGGGTAATGCCACGTCCTCTTGATGTATTTCTGTCCTTTCCAGCTTATGTACAGGGTAAAGCTAGGTTCCTCATCTCCCGAATATCTTGTGTTATTCTAAATATGTGGTTATTATCTGCCCAGAAAATCCCTTCTTCTGGCCACAGAACTTTCTACCCAACCTCCCACCAACATAACCATTCCCATTGAGAAACTGCGCTTACTTCATTGTAACTATATGATTCTCGGACAGTGACTAATCCAGTACCGTGCTCTGCTGAGACATAGGGAAGGAATATTAGCAGACATTGACATTCAATGCAGCTGGGGAAAAACCCTCTCGTCCCTTCTGAGATTACTCTGTAAAAGCCCACATCTGCCTGAATCCACATGCCCATCAGCTGGAAAAAAGAATGTGGCTACGGGATAGAGAAATACCAAGGAAACAGCTGAAGAGTCCAAATGACACCAGATATGGAGTCAGCTTGGACCTCAGTTGGTAGATGCAGTTGCATTGAACATCTATCATTTGGTACATGCACTTGCATTGAACACCCAGCGCTTGGTACATGTTCTTGCATGGACATCCATCACTTGGTACACATACTTGCATTGAACATTCATCATTTGGTTCCTGAACTTACATTGGACATCCAGCAGTTTCAGCTGGGACAGTCCTGACTTGTTAGACTGGAACAATCTGACCCTTAATCACAGCAGGCAGGAAAGTAGAGCACTATTAATGTGTGCCACAATAACGGACAAAAACCCAAGCTCTGTCTCGAAGTCCTACAGATGTAGTTATAACATGGGATGAACTAGCCCCACGGATGAACTGGTTCCACTGGAAACTTTCTAAACTTCCAGGCTGGAGAAATGGCTCAAACGTTAAAAGAATGCTCTGAATTGATTCCCAGTACCCACATCAGGCAGCCCACAACTGTGTGTAACTCCGGTTCAGAGGAATCTGATGCCTCTGGCCTCACGTGTACTTACCCACTCACAGACACACATATCTACACAGAATTTTAAATAGAGTAAATGTTAAACAAAAAATAGTAAGAACACAGCTATAATCCCAGGACTCAGGAGGCAGAGGAGGCAGATCTCTGTGAGTTCCAAGACAGCCAGACATTAAAAAAAAAAAAAACTGAAAACAGTTGAAGAAAAGAAAAGGTAGTAAAACACCAGTCCTTTCAATAGGTATGGATTTCTGTTTCTTACAAAATTGGGAAAACAAATCATAACCATTTTCATATCAAGAAAAATTGATTATTAATGAAGAATTTGACAAAACAGACTACCCTGCCTTTTTTTCTTAAGAGAGTTAAAGCAAATCTAATTTTGTTTTTGTCGTAATGAGGCAGAAATTAAGACTACAAGCAAATAAGCGCTTCCTCATAAGGGAACAAGCCCGAGCACTAAGATCCCTGACTCAGACTAAGTGCTACCTCCTTAATCACTGCCACACCTCCATTTAGCACCTTCTGTTTCCCAAGTAAGCCTCTACGGAGTCCCGCCCTGGATGTCTGACACGCAGCTGAGCTCATGGACTAAGCAAGGGGACACTCACAAGCCATTCATAGCAATGAATGGCGACAACCACAGAGTAATGACAGCAAAGTAATTGTCACTCCTGAAACAGGAGTTTTGCCGCAAGGCTAAAAGAAAAAAAAAAAAAAGAGAGAGAGAGAGAGAACATTGCAGATGGCCTTCCAAGCCAAAGCAAGCTAAAGGGGGCAGATCTTAAATCGGGAACACTGTGCAGGAAGTAAATGAATATAAATTAATTCTATGCTGTCAATCTTCTGTATTATTAAATCCTATTATTTGGTAACTGGGCTCCCAAAGGGCCTAGTAGATGGTCAGTAAGCCAGGGTAAACCAGGTCGGATCGACATCTTACACCTCATCATACTGCATGTGGATTTTCCTCCCCTAAAACCCTAAAATCAGGTACTAAACACAGCTAACCACTGCGCAGCCAGGCCGTGGTGCTGCCTTTAATACCAGCACTCTCAGGAGACAGAGGCAAGATGCTATGCTCTCCAGGTCAGCCCTGTCTAGACAGGGAATTCCAGAACAGCCAGGGCTACAGAGAAAGATTCTGGGGGAAAAAAAAAAAAAACCTTCTCTTACACAAACCAGATTTTAAAGAAAATGCTTAACACAACCATATATGTGTTCTATAGTATAGTAAAAGACTGACCAGAATTAAAATGATATTTAGCATACAAATAAAAATGACTCTTTATGAATATATTATTAAACCTCACCAAGGCACAGTCATAATTAGAGGTAAAATTTTACTTCTTTTCAAAGTAAGTTCCAAGGAAAGGTCCTGCAGTGCTTGCCCTTGTGGACTACAAAAGGGCATCAGCTGGAAAGGTGCCCACACTGAATGTGTGGGTGATGAGGTGATGAAACACATGTGACATAGGAAAACATCCAAAAATAGTATCAAAAACAAGGTGTTGCCCAATCTTGTCATATAGTGAACAGGTAGTTGAACACCCACTCTGTCCTGAGGCCATCAAGCAGTTGCTTGGCCAATATTTTATTTATGCCCTACCCTCTCTTAAATCACACTCACGTAATATCCTGCCCATTGGGCCACTCCCCAGCACCTCTCCAGAGCAAAGAAACCTTGGGCAATATGCTATAGACAACAAAAAAGAAGAGGAGGAGGAAGAAAGAAAGAAGAAAGGAAGAAGGAAAGAAAGGAAAGGAAAGGAAGGAAAGGAAAGGAAGGAAACTCAAGGGATGTAAAGTAACTAGAGTTAGCAAATACAACTGGGATGGAAACACACGCCTGCAACCTCAGCACTCAGGGGCTGGACAGGGGGGCCAGGAAGATTGAGTTCAAGGCCATCTTGAGGCCAGCCTGAGCTACATGAAATTGGCCTGGGCTACATGAGGCCCTGACTCAAAAAATAAAAATACAATATGCCCAGATACGTATAAAATTTCAGGGAAACAACAAATAATTATTTTTACAAGTATACCCCATGCAAAATTTGGGTAGTACTACAATGTTTATCAGGAACTCACATTTAACTGGACATCAGCATTTTGTCTGGCAAGAATTCTTGTTGAGTACCCATTATCTATTTCTTCCCCTTCTTTCTTGACTACAATTTAAATTTAGCAAACACTTAGCCTCATTTTCAGCCATGGGTAGAGGAGGAAGGTCAAACTCATATTTATGCCAAGCAATGAAATGCAATCAGCTAGTGATCACCAAATTTTGATGGCAATATCATACTTTTGATGCTCCTAAAGGTGAAGAGGCTTGAGAAAGGAACATATGCCAGGTGCCTCACAGCTAAGCTGTGGGGGGATGCAGGGATGGGAGGGAAGAGAAGGGATGTGTGGTTTCGGCTTAAGGAGAAGTGCTGTGGCTAGAGACGGCACTCTGGGTTCACAAGCCTCAAATGTGACGTCAGACCAACGAGAGGCAGCCATGCTGTGGAGCCCATGAAGCCACAGGGGCTATTCATCGATGAGATTCATAAAGGTTTCATGAGTAGGTCAGGTTCTCCCTGTTTTTTAATATAGTGTAGCCCACGGTTGGTTACTGTAAAGGCCTAAGAAAAACTCCTATTTTTATTAAGTCGCTTTGAAAAAAAACTTTATGAACTGCACCCTTAGCAGCAAAGAAAACCAAATGAGCAAATTCTAAGCAACTGTTGCTGAAGTGAATTTTGGCCATTGGTATGGTTTAGGGAGCAAAAACCAATTCTTGCCAGGCAGTGTCTTTCCCGGCTGGTGGGATGTGCATAAGCCTAAAAAGAGAAAAGACGAGAGTTTTCAGAAGCTTGGGAAAATGGTTCTTTAGAACATATCTAGCTATTTCAAACAGTACCATGAAAAATTCCAACCAGATGACACAAGTCTTGCAGTTATCTCTGCCAAATAGTTCAAAGAACAACTCAAAGAAAAGGTTTCCCAACTCCTACACCATTATCAAGTCTGAGGGCAGGAAAGGCCTCCTGAGTCTCTTTTCATTTTGTTTTGTTCTGCTTTGAGACAAGCATCTCTCTCACATAGCCCAAACCTGCCTCAAAATTATGAATTCTCCTGCCTGGGACTTCTGAGTGCTAGGATTGCAGGTTATGTGCCACCATACTTTAGCCTTATTTAATGACTGTTGTGACTTGCATTTCAAAAGTGGTTTCACTTCTTTCTCAAACTAAAATATGTGCCTTTGATCTCACCACAGAGTTCCTCAGGCTCACAAACACAATCACATGCACACTTTGTTGCCTGGCTATTTACTGGGCCTCCTAACAGCCTTGCAGAAGACTTTAAAGGTCACCTGGGAGCCAGTTCAAGGTTTGCTGGGTCCAGACCCCACCCGGAGCTTGAACGAGCCAGCAGTAGCTCTTCGAGAGCTCTCACCAACATCCCCTGTGCTCTGTCACTCCCAAGTCTGAGAGTATTATATTCCCTGCCATCTTGAGGAGGACCAAACAATGCCATCAAGATATTCTCTAGCACAAAAGCCTTCGGTATTTTGGGTTTCACATATAATTAGTACACAATTGCACATTAAAAGCCCCTTTGTGTTTCAGGTCAATAATGGAACCCATCAGGAAGAAAACAAAATAAAACTTTAAAGTGCCAATTTCTCTGTTATCTAAGCTCTAGTTATGGAAGTATGGAGCCAAATGAGTTCACGTATAGTACAAACATGCAGAATAATACATGAAGGATACTAGCAAAAGCTTTTCAATGAGGTGTTCTTATAGTGGGAAAAGAAATTACCAGGCTTCACTGATAATTTCACCTAGCCCATGGCCATGTTCAAGCACAAAAAATGGTGGGGAGATTTTTAAATCCCATTTCATTGTTTTTATAATAACTTAAGTGCTAATATTTGAGGGAAGGATAATTATAAAAAGAGTAATCTTAAAATAACATATAAAATCTGTCTTTAATTGTGTCTTCCTCTAGCTCTGAAAATGAGCATTGATAATATAAAGAAAACAAAATCCCAGCCACTTAGGTCTATAGCAAAAGACAAAATTCTAAAATGTTCTACTCCCCTTTTGTACTACGTCTCCTTTTGGGGACAAAAATAACAAGGACGGCAAGAATTCCCTGTTGCTCTTCCTGCAGACCAGCATAGTCCTGCTAGGCTGTCTGTAAACCAGAAATGCAGGGCCAAGGATTGCCACTCCAGGTGATGTCCTGGTCATGTGCCTGAGCCCTGTTGGGCAGGTGAACAGGAGTTTACATGGAAATCAGGAAAGCTCCGGAGTGGCACGATAGGAAGCTGACTCATGGTACCTGAGCTAATGGCTAATGACTCAGTGACTAAGCATTCCTTTTGCGCGGCCAAGACAGAGACCAAGAGGCCCAGGAGTCATCCTGTAAGTGCTATACATTCTCACATGCACTCTATCTGATTCCACAGGATCACAATCTAGCAGTGGGAAAGGGAGACTTAAAGGTATTCTTTTGGTAGCATTTCTGACATAAAATATGGTTAGCCAGGAAATGACCTTTTCTGTTTGTTTGTTTATTGAGACAGGGTTTCTCTGTGTAGCACTGACTGTCCTGGACTCCTTTTGTAGAAGATGCTGGCCTCCCACTCACAGAGATCTGCCTGCCTCTGTCTCTGCCTTTGCTGGGATTAAAGGCATTAGCTGCCACGTCTGGTCCTTCTCACGGTTCTTGGGCATAGGTCAAACCAGCAAGAAGGAATTGAGGAAGGCCCTATCGACCAGCCTGGTCCAGGATAAAATCCAACTGACTTATTTACCTCCCTCAAGAGTGTGGAGGTATAAGCTGTTTAGATTTAATCTCTTAAAAAAAACTTATTTCTCATTCTATCAACTATAAATATAAAATTATATGCATTTAAAACCTGACTTTAAAATAATTTTTAAAATGGTTAATCTGTGGGTGGCAGGCACGTTTTACCTAAAGTCTGAATTTGCAATCTCAAGGATCCCTTACAATTTCCACAACTTATTACTACCCAGAATAGTTGTGATGAATACCAACCAACAAATAAAGCTTGGGTCAAATTAATACTTTATCTGTCATTCAACCAATTAGGTGGGAGGGAGTTAATATTTCAGCTTTCATGTACAAACCCACATGTATACAGTCAATGTGGTGGCCCTCAATGTGGTAGATTCAATGTGGTGGCCTTGAATCCAGCCCTCAGGCAGCAAATGCAAGCAGAGCTGTGAGTTTGAGGCCAGCCTGATCTACATAGCTAGTTCCAGGCCAGCCAGGACTACATAGTAAGATCTTGTGCCTTCTAAAAAGACAAACATGATAAACACACACATACCTTTTTTTTAAAGGGTATGAATTTGTACATGAGAAGGTTTAGAGGGATCAAAGGGGAGAAGGAAATGATGCAATTATAGTAAATCTCAAGAGGTACAAATAAATCGTTTTTAGAAATTTAGCTCAGGGTGACCAGCACTGTCTGAGACAAGCCTTAAGTGAGGCCGACAAAGAAACTAACCCATCTTGTGCCTATAAAGAATAAAATGTGTACCCTCTGTATCTTTTCAAAAACTGGGAGGTACCTCAGCCTTCTCAAAGGGCCTGGTGAAGCAGCAGCCAGGGCAGAAAACTAGACCAAGGTGAGGAAGAGCTATAACGAGCCAGACAAATGACTCTATGGTTAAGAGCATATGCTGCTGCTCTTGCAGAGGACCCTGGTTCGGTTCCCAACACCTACATGGCAGCTCACAACTGCCTATGACTACAGTTCCAGCAGAGACGACATCCTCTTATGGCCTCCACAGGTACGTTCACTCATGCAATACATATAAACTCACATAACACACACACACACACACAAGAAATAAGCAAGTCCACCCTGCCCACCTTGATTGTCTGGAAGGGAAGGCTGAAGACACTACAGTAAAACTGACAGTTTGAAGTACTTAGTTTATACCTTCTATGTATTTACTTACATACTTTTTTTTTTTAACAGCGATACGGCCCCTCTGCACTGGTTGAGCTCTAGGCCCTTTCTAGCAAAGCTCTGACTGACTCTAAGGGAACACTCAAAGTAGACTCTGCTTTACAAACATGGAAACATTGAGAGCTTGCTGGTTATGTAACCTGATTCAGTGGCACAGCCATGATTCAAACCAGAATGCTCAACTACAAAACCCATGAGTCCTCGCTGACTGTTCTCTGCTGGTGGGGATGGCCCAATGTCTGACCTGTCTATCCACACTCAACACATGCCACCATAGGCCCGGATTCTGACATCTGAAGCAGTGAGTGGAAGCTGCAACTGGCAACCACTGAAACAACTGGAGAGAAGGAAGAGGCCACTTTTCTCTCAAAAACATAAGAAACTGCCAAAAGAAACAACCTGAATCAGAAGATGAAGGCGTTAACAACATCCATCTGCTTACAATAAACCAGAACTGGGGAGTGTCATTTGGCCACAAGGAAACATAAGTATTGCTGCTTGCAGGCTACACTGAAAACAGTATACCAAGTAAGAGAAACCTGTCACCAAAGTCCACAACTACGTGCTTCCGTTTACAGAAGGTGGCCAGAAAAGGCAAATGCAGAGAAACACAAGACACGCTAGTGATTGTTTAAAGCCAGGAACAATAAACAGATGGGGTGGGAGAGGGGAAAGAGAATGGTGAGAGCTAATAGCTATCAGCTATCAGGGGTTTCTCTGTGGTAATGAAAATGTTCTACAATGGACAGCTCGGAGTATCTGTGAATACACTAAATATATTGAATTATACACTTTAGGTAAAGTATATGCTATTTAAGTCCTATCCCAATAAATCTTTTTTAAAGTCCATAAATAAAATTAAAAGGAAACTTAGTGAACATCTTCAAGTTCCTCACTCAAGAATGAGGAGGCCAAGCAGCAAACCAAATACCCAGCTTTAAATCGTTGTCCTAATGTACTAGTCCCTCTCCTCAGTGCTAGACCAGGCATGATCCCACAAAAAGCTATATAAGCCTAACTGGACTTTTTTAAGTCTGAGAAAATGAAGTCATGTTCAACAACCTTTAGTATTGGACTCAGGGGAGGCAAAGACCCTAAAAGCTAAGCAGTTGAGCAGGAAATAAAGCCTAGATGGACATTGTGATGGAATGCAGTGGGTAAAGCTCAGAGGTTGAGATACTCTGGGAAGGAGACAAGCAGCACTCAGGGGCTGGCAAACAGTGAGTCTGGGTGAGCAGGGGAGCGTGTTCATCTTGAAAGAGTAAGAAGCCTGCCAAAGGTCAGCCCAGACAGGACCAGGCTTCCACTGACAATGCTAGAATGCAGAACAAGGGGATGGGAGTGTCTAGTTACAACCACAAGGGACCAAGATCTGGCATAGGGAATTACAGCCTACACGGGAACAATCAAGTCACACTAGGGTGGAAGCAAGAGGAATGGAGAAGTAGGAAGGAAAGATGAGATCCCGAGGAGGTGAGACAGTGCAGCCAACCATGACAAGTTCCTGAGGAGGTAAGACAATGCAGCCAACCATGAGGAGGCCCACAGGATGGAAAGGGGCAGCCAGGGCCAGGGTATATGATTTTGGCCAAGTCAAACATTTTCTGTCTAGGTTCCTAAGTAAAAATGGGGATAAAGACGGGAATACCATTCTTCAAATGGTCAAATATGTAGAGTATTGAAAAAGAGTGTGTAAAGGCACAGTGGCTCAGGCCTTTAATACCAGCACTCAGGAGGCAGAGGCAAGAAGATTTCCATGCGTTCAAGGCCAGCCTGGTCTGCATAGTAAGTTCCAGGCCAGCCAGAGCTTCATGGTAAAAATGATGTCTAAACCAGTTTTAGATAGATAGATAGATAGATAGATAGATAGATAGATAGATAGATAGATAGATAGATA
>CM053766.1:22967644-23025824 GCA_028658305.1 Pachyuromys duprasi | reverse complement strand
AGACACGTGACACAGCACCTCTTATAAAAGAAAACATTTAATTGGGACTGGCTTAAAATTTCAGAGGTTTAGTTCTTTATCGTCATGGTGGGCAACACAGTTCCATGCAGGCAGACCTGGTACTGGAGAAGGAGCTGAGAGTTCTACATCTTGATCCCCAGGCACCAGGGAGAGGGCTGATATGAGCTTCAGAGGCCTCAAAGCCCACCCACACAGTGTCACATGTCCTCCAGCAAGGCCACACCTCCTAAAAGCCAAGCGCTCAAACACAGGAGCATATGATGGTCATTCCTTTCCAAACCACCACAGTGATCATAAGAAGGATTCCTAGTAATGAGAGATAGAGAGTCTCAATTGGCCATCTTTCATAGCCTGGTGAGGCTTCCAGTGCTGTGCCTGGGTTGCATTCAGTTGAGTTGTTAGCCAAAGCGGGCAAACGGAAATCCCCTAAACAAGCCAGACTGTTGCTAAGATAAAAGGTTGCCCTCACAAACTGAGGATGCAGCAGGGTGGAGGTGGGGGTTCCACACTGATGGACAGACACTGGCACACGATACAGCCAAAGACAACCCACAACTCATTGAACATGGAGAAGCTGAGCTGGTGCCCACATGAGCCTTTAGCCTGACATTCTAGTCTCTTTGGTACAGGAAGGTACTCTGCAGGCTGTGAAGAGACACATGGACACCAACCCAGCCACAAAAATCTCTGACCTATGACCTGTCCTACCTGCAAAGTATGCTTGGGCAATGGTGGTACAGAACTTGCAGGAAAAGCCAACCAATATCTGATTTGACCTAAGACTCCCTCCACAAGAAGAAACCTATATCCAACACTGCTTGGGTAACCAAAAAACAGAGACTAGATAGCCCCGAAACCTAGGATAAAACCAAACAATAAAATGATGCCTAATGATATTTTGCTGTACTCATATAGTCATAAAATAAAGGCTTCCTCCAGTGGCAGATAGTACAAACGTAGAAACCCACAGCCAGGCATTACTTGGAGAGTCTAAATTGGAGGTCTCCATCAAATCCCTCCCCTCAGAGCTAAGGGAATCTAGAGAAAAAGGAGACAGAAAAATTTTAAGAGCCAGAGAAGGTGAAGGACACCAGGAAAACAAGGCCCTCTGAATACACTAAGGCACATTAAGAGCTAACAGCAGAGACTGAAGCAGCAAGCAATATCCTGCGTAAGTCTATACCAGGTCTCTGTATACATAGCGTAGCTTTCAGTTTTTCACTTTTATGGGATTCCTAAGAATGAGTGGGTCTCTGACACTTGGGCCTGCGACTTGGCACTCCTGCAACTTCCTCCTCTTGGATTACCATGTCCAACCTCCATAAAAAGTTTTTGCTTCATCTTATTAGATTTTATTTTTCATGTTTTGTTATTAACTCTTAAAAGCCTAGGGCTTTTGTTTTTTGTTATTCTTGTTTTGGTTTTTCAAGACAGGGTTTCTCTGTGTAGCCTTGCCTGTCCTGGAACTCCCTCTGTAGACCAGGCTGACCTTGAACTCACAGAGATCAACCTGTCTCTGCCTCCCAAGTGTCGGGATTAAAGGTGTGCACCACCATCGCCAGGGAGCCTGTTTTCTAATGAAACCCAGAAAGAGAGGGGATCTAGAGGGGAGGGGATATAGGGAGGAACTTCGAGGAGGGAAATTATAATCAGGACATATTGTATGAAAAAAGAATCTGTTTCCAATTAAGAATAAATAAATAAATTAAATTAATAAATAAATAAATAAAAATATAAAAGGGACATTTCATTCAAAATTTAAATATGAGCTTCTAAACAAATGTTTTAAAAATCTGATTTTTCTTTAGTATATCCCAATGAGTCGGTAAAAATTATTCATAACAATTTTCTCTCTGAATATATCCAGGTCTACATTATTATAAAGAAGTGAAAGTAAATGAACATGCCACCACACCTGACAATCTGAGTTCAATCCCTGGGACCTACAAGGTAGAAAAAGAAAACCAAGTCTTGCGATTTGTCCTAACTTTCAATCACTGTGGCACAGGCAAACTGTGACACACACAGGCATGAAGACAAACATTAATTAACTAAATATAATTTTTTAAATGTAATAAAAACTGATTCATGATGAGCACCAGTAAATAAGTTCTTTTACTTCAGCTGACACAATTCCATGACAACAGTTTATGCCTCCATGCTCATATGCAAGTTTCCTTTCTTCCTGCAGCTGTCAGTCCTAGGTTCCAATAAGGTAGGTATGAATCACCCAAGATGTTTACCTGGCCTGTGAAGGACCTTGCAAAGACTACTAAAACTCCTTAAGATCACTTTGCTTTAAGGCATGCACAGACAAAGCTCCTGGAGCCCTCTCGTCACCTATGAGGTAAGCTGGGCATCCCGATGCGTGTGCAATGGGGAAATCTGTGTCCTTCGGTGATTTTCAAACCAATTAACAAGGACTGACCAATTAACAGGTTAAAGGAAAAGCACCCGGGCAACACCTGACTCGCATCACTATGGCTAATAATTACAAAAGGCTGCAGTTCGGCACAGCTTATCCAACACCTGCCAGATTCTGTGCAAAGCTTCACAGATTTGGGATGTGGGCTTTAACGTCATTCGTTTAACACTCACGACTGATTCTTCTCCAAAATGACCCAGGGCTCCACTCTGCTCCAACCCTTAAAAGAGCTGTTGAATGAGCACTGATCAGCAGTTGTTAAGAGTCAAGCAACAGAAAATAAATAAAGAGCAAGGGCTACACTGTGAATTGAAGGAATTATGGCCCTGAGGCCTTCCTTTGGGGCTGTCTTTCCTAAACCAGAGGCCACCTTCAACATCTTCACATGCAAAATGAGGAAACTGCTACACCAGCAGCTCAAACTGTACTTGTCTAACACCATCAGTGGGATAACTTTGTTCAAAGATTAAGGAAAAAAACAACAAAAGGAAAGATTACACTTAGCTATAGCTTAATCTCCATGCAGCTGTTCCTTTCTTGATTCCCAGCTTTCATTTCTTCCACTTTTTTCCCCAATGTAAATTCATGGCTGGGTTTTATGATAAACTGCACAAATATATGTTAGATGATATACTTTTAAAAATCCATATTTTCTCAAAGTTTCTTATTCATAGGCTTGTATTTTACATACTACCTAAAACAAAGACCCATAAAGTAGGGACATGTGTATTACAGAATTTGTCTTTAGAAAAGTTCAGAGCTGGGTGTGGTAACACACACCTTTAATCTCAGCACTCAGAAGGCAGAGGCAGGCAGATTTCCATGAGTTTTAGGCCAGCCTGGTCTACAGAGCATGTTCCAAGGCTACACAGATAAACCCTGTCTCAAAAAAAATAAAATAAAATAGCCTTTAATTTTTAATTTTAATTTTTTATTTATATATGCTTGCATGTATATATGATGCCCTTGGAAGCCTGAAGAACCCCTGGAGCTAGAGTTTATGCTTTGGGTAAATGTACAGTCTCTCCACAAAGCATTATACGTATAAAATGACGGGATCACTATCAGGGGCACTAAAGATCAAAACAGAATGTGTGGGTCTATAAGAGAACATGTTGCCTACACACCTACCTGAAATCCTATTTTCCTCATCTTTCTCTTCCTAAAATTATATTACTAGATTAACATAAGCTCTAGAATCTCAGGCCCCTGCCTCTGCCACAGCCCAGGAAAGACAGTGGACTCGGTGGGAAGTATGTTTTCTAGACATGTCTAGGCTGACAGTGCTAACCATCCCTCCTTCTTGACAGCCTCTTGACATCCGCTTTCCTGGATTCCAGGCATCATTTCTTTCTTTCTTTTTTTTTTTTAATTTCTTCCTATCTTTCTGACTATTCCCCTTCCTGTACTTTACAGCATCTATAAGGACTTCTCTATCTGAAGCTCTATGGGACCTCATCCATACTTAGATTCCAATCTTGACATGTTGTAGTAACCTGATTATATAGCTCAATGGTAGAGTCCACAAAGATTGGACAGAGCACAGAATATGTCCTAGAGCACAAGGGCAAAAAATACATAAACACATTAAAAGTTACTTAGATATACTAGAAAAAAATCACTTTAGAAAAACATGGTCTACTTTCCCTGAGTGTTTATAGGCAGTCAACAATTCCTAGTGGGCAGAGCTCATGAGAGCCAGTCTCTCTCTGAGGGAATACTAAGAATTAATGGTTGCTGGGGAGGGACAGCCATTTTCTTCAGTGATGTCACCACTAGTAAGGTCCCCATGCCCTATTCAATGGGTCTCAAAAAGAAAAAGACATGCAAGTAGAAGAGAGATTAGTTGGGGAAGTGGAAGAGGATGGGGGAACAGGAAGTCAGAAGGAGGTAATAGGGAGTAAATACGATCACAGCACATGATAGTCATATATGAAAATGTCATAATGAAAACTATTATTTCATAGAATTAATATATAGCAATTAAAATTTTTTTAAAAAGTATTCCCTTGGGAAGAAAGAGAATCATGGTCCAAAACTCAGCACAGTCACTCACAGCTATAATCCAAATTCTCAGTACTTGAATGGGGGATCAGTCATCATGGATTTGAAGCCAACCTGGGCTACAAAATGAGACCATGTCTCAAAAAATCATGATTGAAGTATGAAGGGGAGGACATGTAAATTTAATCAATGAAGAATAAGAAAAAAATTCATTGTGGGTTGGATATATTTATTCTTTCTTGACTGGTTAAAGATCTGTAACGTGGTTTAAAATCCAGCCTAAGCCAGGTGATACCTTCAGTCTCAGCTCTCAGGCAGAAACAAGTGAATCTCAAAGTCAACATGGTGAGAGACTGTCTCAAAAACCAAAATAATAACTAGATAAAATCCAATTCTAACTAATACAAAAGTAATTAATCATTTTATAAGAATTAAAATTATAGAAATGTTGACTATGGATTTTCAACCCTAAGAACTGTTTATGAAGGCCATAGAGAAATGGCTAAGAGCTCTTCCAGAGGACTCTAGTCCAGTTCCCAGCTTTCATATCAGGTAGCTTACAAATTCCTCAAACTCCAGCCCCAAGAAACATGATGCTCTATTCTTGCCTCTGAAAGAACCAGAACACACACAGACATTATGCACATTTAAAAAAAAAAGTAACAAGTCTTTAAAAAAAAATGTCTGAGTATAATGGTATACCATTTTAATCCCAGCAAGAAGGCAAAGGCTGATGAAGTTCTTTGAGTTCAAAACTAGCCTGACTTACAGAGCAAGTTCCAGGATAGCCAGGACTACCTAGTGAGATCCTGTCTCACCATTTAGACAAAGCATAAATTCAGGTTATAGGTTCGGGGCTCTGGTAACCTGGAAGGTCCTTGTGTACAGACAACCTGTAAGAACCAGTATCAAGCCAAATATCACTGACTTACAGAATGGGACAGTCGACCAAAAGTGACAAAATGGACTGAGGTATGCAGTTCAGACGATAGAGTAGGTCTTTAGCCTGCATGAAACCCTGAGTTCAACAATATAAACCAGGCATGGTGGCACATGCCTGAAATCCCAGCAGCACTCAGGGAATAAAGGCTACAATATCAGGCATAAATTCAAGGTAATCCTCAGCTTTTGAGAGCAGCTAGGAGTACATGAGATCCTGTCTAAATAGATAGATAGACAGACAGACAGACAGACAGAGAGATAGATAGATAAAAACTGAGAAAAAAAAAAAGACAAACCAAATACATAACAAACATGACCTAGCAGACAGGAGATATGTAAAAAACAAACTCTGTAAACGAAAGCTAGGATAAGGAACTATGCTCTCCCTATCTTATCAGAGTCTATTGCTGAAGGTTAAACAGGAAACCTCAAATACAAGACACAAATTTTAAAGCTTTAAATGTTCCAATCTGTGAGCGCTGAGGAGAAGAATGCCACTGCTGTTCAACCAAAAGGAAATCTGTACTACTAGATCTGTTACCAAGTGTGAAGATGTTTGGTTAAAAGCAGTATGTTTACATGAATTTCAGAAAAGGCGAAACAGCGAGGGTGTGGCGACCATGCCTTTATCCCCAGCACTGAGAGGAGGCAGGCAGGCGTTCTAGGCCAGCTACAGCTACATCATGACAGCCTGTCTTAAAAAAAAATAAAATGAAATACTACAATTATTAATTAAAATTATTAAGAATGGCCAGTGTTGTTGTGTGTAAGAACAGAAAAAAAACCTTTCTCTAACAGAACTATTACTACTTTTCTACAGTAATATTTATAGAATAACGACTGAAAAAGTTGACTGAAGATCATGATTTTCGTCATCATTTTGCTTTATGGCTCATACATAAAGACCATGTATGCCATTACATTCAGAAATGTAAAAAAATAAATGGAAACCTCAGTACGGAAGCTGAAAAGAAGGTCATGAGTGGGTCCAGTCTCAATAGTACCTAGGAATAATTTATCTCTTTGTTTTGTTTTGTTTTGTTTTGTTTTGTTTTTGAGACAAGGTTTCTGAGTGTAGCCTTGGCTTTCCTGGACTCAACTCTGTAGACCAGGTTGGCCTTGAACTCCAAGAGATCTGCCTGCCTCTGCCTCCCATGTGCTGAGATTAAAGGCATGGACCACCACTTCTGGGCCTAGGGATAATCTATCTTATATGAGAAAATGGCACCAGCCTGTTAAAAGCTTCTTAGATGTCTAGGCTCTTTTCGCCATAAAGTCTCTGTTTGGCTATGCAAGTGACACAGGCAAAAAGGGAAAAGAAAGAATAGCTGCTTCAAAATAAGTGGAAATACCATTTCTTTCTGTCACAGTCCATTGTTAAATAACACGACTTCTGCCAAATCATATTTTTATCCTCCTCTAGGCTCAATTTGTCTAGCCAAAATAAATAAAGAAATAAACAAACAACAAAAGCCACTAAACCCCTCAAACTGCTGAGTTTGAGGCCAGCCTGATCTACAAAGATCCAAGATAGCCAAGGCTACACAGAGAGAAACTCTGTCTCAAAAACCAAAACCAAAGCCAAACAAAACAAAGCAAAATGGGCTGGAGAGATGGCTCAGAGGTTAAGAACACTGGCTGCTCTTCCAGAGGTCCTGAGTTCAATTCCCAGCAACCACCTGGTGGCTTACAACTATCTGTAATGAGATCTGGTGCCCTCTTCTAATGTGAAGGTATACATGCAGACAGAACACTGTATACACAATAAGTAAATAAATCTTTAAAAAAACAAAACAAAAAAACCCCAACCATCCAACAAACAAAAAAATCCTAAACTCTCAAACTGATCCTTATCAATTTCCTTTGGTTTCTGAATGATACAGCCCTGAGCTCCCCATAGCCAAGAACAAGATTCTTCTGCTAGTCCCATTTTCAGATGCTGGAACGAGTCACAGAGAGACTTCAAGAGACTCATATCAGAGTCAACAGCTACCATTCTTGAGGCTGTGTAACAAAGTATGACACAGAACATTCACCTTAGTCAAAGTTCAAACAAAGCTCTAAAAGAAATCGAGAACTCTTGGCAGGCTGCTTATTCTACAAGACAATATTCACAAAAACATAATTCCTTAAATTCTTAGTCGCTGAGCCAAGAAATTTCCAGGGATGGCACCAGGTTATGCCAGAGTACAATTTACACTCCATCTGCTATTCAAAAAAAAAAAAAAAAAAAGTGAAGAAGTGCTCGGCTTTAGTTGTAGAAGTGCCTATAGCTGTATGGGTGAACAGAAGTGGATCACAGCAATTGCCTCTCCACCCAAGGCTACCTTCTATTCTTGCCCTAAATCACAAACACATCTGAGCAACTTCAGCCATTAGAAACACATGTAGAAAAGAATGTTTTTATTTAGAGGTCGTTTCTTGTCTAGTTCCCACAGATATTAGGCAAGCACAGCTCTTCCACACATATGTGAAAGAATACACACATATGTGTGTATTCATGAGCAGTTCAGAGATCATTTGAAACCAAAAGGGACCGTCCAAAATTATTGAGACTCTATATTTGTTCAGTCTCCGTTAGTAAATGTCATGGTGAAATACACACCTAAGTGAACTTAATTCATGATGCTATTTTGAACATGTGTGCACTACAGAAACTAATATCTCCCCTTGTTAACTTAGAAATATGCCATGCTATTGCATCATGTACCTGACTTCTACCTCCATTTAGAAATCAAAGCACTGAGCACCTGTCTACACCCTGGCTCAATAATCGGGACACCAGCTGTGATAAAAGGCCATTGAGTTGGCTTCAGGATGCCAGCATCACACTAACCCCAAAAACAAAGATTAAAAACTAAACAAAACAAAGTATCACCCAAGAGGCTTGAGAGAGGCTCAGTGGTTAAAATCACTTGATGCTCTTGCAGAGAACTGGCATTCAGTTGCTAGCATCCAATCCCAAATTAAGGAAGGGGCTTGCAGCTCACAGTCAGTTTCCGGGAATTAGACATCCTCTTGTGGCCTCCACCGGCACTTCAAATTTGTGGTAAGCATACGTACATCCAGGCACACACGCATACTCATAAAATAAACCTTAATGTGCACACAACGTCAACAGCTTTAAGATGGGGAAGAAAGCTGACTACCAGTATGATCTCAGATATGCCCATAATAAACTTCACTCATTCTTAGGGCCTCAAGTAATCAAAGGCTCAAAGACTGATGCCAAAGAGAAGTCTGCTTACACTTTTAAAACAGTACAAGCTGTCTTACATTCGAACCTTTTGAAACAAGGCTACCTCAACAAAGAAATAAGATGAACTTTAAGACAAGCTCCTAAGCAGGGCGGTGGTGGTGCGCTCGCCTTTAGTCCCAGCGCTTGCTTGGAAGGCAGAGGCAGGCGGATCTCTGTGAGTTCAGCATCCACCTGCTCTACAGCCAAGGCTACACAGGGAAACGCTGTCTCTGCCAGTGAGGACTAGGCAAGGTGAAGCGATTCTGCACCACGTGGTTCAGCCCCATCTTCCATCTAGGCCTTTTCTAGCCTGACCCCTATGACCTCATTGGTTCTGATAACAATTCAAGTTCCAGCCTGTTTTTATTTCAGGAATCCCCTCCAACAATTGGAAATACATTTTTTTCCTGTACAATCTAATCCAAAAACTGAATTTAATGAAAAATCCACTACATCAAAAAGCTAGACCGATGTGATACAAAGGGTGACCGTGCACACTAATCTGTGATGGTATTTTAGGTTACCAAGTGTAACATAAGACTCCTGACCCAGTTTCCACACAATTTGTTGGTCCAGCCCATAACTACTTTACAGTGCAGTTGGTAATTAAGTTACTGTGCTGTGTGGTCATTACATCACCAGCCAGGAGAGGTAAAGCCCACCAGACACTGTGCTCTTTTCCGGCTCGCTTTTCGTGAGCAGCTGAAGAACCCAGACCACCTACTCACCTGGCTCTGAGCTAGCTAACTTAAGTGAAGGAGGTATGGGCCTACGATCTAGGTTTAGGGCAAAGTCACTCGGACTTCCTTTCCCTGGGTTTATGTATTCCGATGTCCCGGATCTCCCATTGAAGTTAAACTGACTACAGGAAACTGCTCTCAAGTCCAACTCCCCTCTTGGCTGGCGGCAGACAGACTTACTTAAGGAAGTATCTCTGGCCAGTGGCCGTGAAGGTCATCTCCCACCCGGGGGGCAGCGGCAGCTCATCGGTCACATCATAGGACTGCTGGCGGAGATGTGCGTGCTGCTGTGCTGGGCCCCCAGCGGCGCCCGCACCGGTGCCTAGCTGCAGGGATGCGGGCGACGAGTGCGAGCGGACGTGCTGTGCGCCGCCAGACAGTCGGGGCCCGGGGTGGCCGCCCGAGGAGTCGGTGCTGGACTGGCGTGAGTGCGAGCCGGAATCGGGCTCCTTGAAGAAGGACTCCGGCAGGATCTTTTTCCGCCACGAGCTGGGCTTGGGGTTCATGACAGAGTTGAAGAGGGCTTCGAGGTCCGTGTCGAGGTCCTGCGTGACGTGGATGACTTGCTGCCCTGGCGGCGGGAGCGGAGGGGGCACCGAGGACGGATTCATCTTTCTGCAAGGCAAAAAGGAAGATCAGTTCAGCCTTTTAGTTCAAGTCGGAAGAGGGGGTCCCGGGGAAGGGCGGAGAGAGCAGAGACAGTTAGGTACGGGTGAGGGACCAGCCTGTGGGGGAGGGGGAGCCCCTGGCCTCCAAGATTATGCAACTTTCCCGCAGCAGAGAAACTCCCCCGAGCAGGCAGCGGCGGGAGAAAGGGGGGGGGGGGTGCTGCACCAGGCCCGCTCGCAGCCTCCCCTGACCAAGACACCCACCACCGACCCCCAAGAGCCCCGGCTGCGGACGCCTAAGAGCCGGACGCCCGGGAGGGTGCGGCGAGTGGCCGGTGCTACCTGGGCACGCGGGGAAGCCGAGCCTGGGAGCCTCCCGAACTGGCGAGCTGGAACCCTGCCCCGGCTGGCAGATCCGGAACGGATTCCTAGCAGCCGAAGGCTTAGACTCTTACATCCCCGGAGCCGGCCCCGGGCGCTCTCACTGCGCGAGGAGGCGACCGCGAAGACGCAGACGAGCGCGGCCGCAGCGGCTCCCGGACTGTCCCATAAACAAAGTTTGCTGCGAACTCCCACCCCTAGGAAAGAGGCGGGCCGAAAGTGGAGCTGTTGAATTATGCATGACCTCCTGGCCGGAGCCAGCCTGCCCCACGCCCCTCCTCTTCCTCCTCCTCCTACCCTGGCCCGGCTGGCGGGGGTGGGCTGGGCACTTCGCGGCTCGGGAGAGACGGTGCCCCCGCCCCGCCGCGCCGACCTCTCCCGCCGAGCGCTCTATCTGCATTCCTTTGAGTTTACCACTGACTTGGGGCGGGATCAAAGAGAAAATGGCTCAAGCCTGTTAAATCAAGGGGTTATGGACAAAAAAAAAAAAAAAAAACAAGCCTGAGAATAACGGAGGGCACGCGGTTGAGGGGCCAGGGCCCAGAATGGGCCTGTCCAGGGCGCTGTGCCCTCGCCTTCGGGGGAGCGCCCAGCACCCGGAATGTGGCACGGGGCGCGGATCTGCCAGAGGTCGGGCCGGGGCGCACCCTGGCGCAGGGAGACACCCGCGAGGCCAGACTTTCCACGGAAGGCTGCTTAGCGCTTGTGACCATATTTGGTCTGGTGAGGAGGCAACTTGGCCGGTTGGCTTTCAATTGTCTGCGAGAGTGCAGACGGTTTCCACAGTGCCGCTGTTACCGAAGATGCGGCTTCGCCAAAGAGTCGGTTGTAAACTACAAACCTTCAAACCTTTCACCAATCGCTAGAAACCTACACGGGGTGACTCTGTATACTACGGGATTGAAAAAAGGCCGACACAAAAGCTGGGTTCTAGAAGGGCCAAGCAATTGCGCCCCCTTCCCTCCTCCCGCGGCGTCTGCGAGGAGAGTGGGAGGATTGGAATGTCCCCGAGTCCCTCCAGGGAGCCTGGAACTGGGATGGAACCTGGGCAGGTGGCTACGGTGGAGAGGGTGTGCCAGTGGCCCGGAAAAAGCCACCCACCCTCCCACCCGACTGGACCTGGGCCAGAGGTGGAGACCCCAGCCTTTGGGGAGAGGAGGTCAGGCCTGGTAAGACAGCTGCCGGGAAGAGGGAGGCGGCCTTGCTCTTCCCACTGCCAGCTGCTCGGTTCTATTCTCTCCAAGAAAGGCTGGCCTGGCCGCTTTGTAAGACATTCCTGGAAGCCCCTACCCGACCCACAGATTCTAACAGACGCTCGTTAGGTAGGCTAAATGAGGCACTTTGCTTAGCCTGGGCTGGGTACAAGTTTGTCATCAGAATTACATTAAATGAAGGCACTGTGCCTTGTCTTGCTAAAGAGTGAAATAAAGTTAAAGTTAAACCCACAACTGAAGGACGGTGATACGGAAAAAATGAAGGGGCCTACGGTCTAACAGAAATTTGAACGGGCAAAGGGCAAAACTACTCTGTAATTTTTACTCTAAGAGATAGAAGAGTGGGTAGCACTATGGCTCAGCTGGTAAAACCCCTTTCGGGCAGCCTTGACAACTTGGGTTCGATTCCCACAACCGACATGGTGGAAGAGGAGCACCAACTTCCATAAGTCCTCCTCTAGCCTCCTCATGAGCCGTCCCCAACTCTGTGTGTGTGCGTGTGTGTGCGTGTGTGTATTAATTTAGAGACCACTCTGTGAATACCTGTACCCTGTCCCAAAGTGAGCTACAAGCCGTGTTATACTTGAGCTTTGACATCAGGCCCCTTACAGACTGTGAAAAAGAAAAAGTAGAATTGTATCAAGGACTCTTGAACTTTTCCACTCATGGCCCCTTTTTGCCTGAAAAAAAAAAAAAGTTTAGTCGACTCCAAACTACATTAGTATAAAATAGGTACAAATCAAACATTAACTGATAATCGTAGATGGATTTTAAAACAATTCCTGGGTGTATATAAGATTTTGCCATTCACTAAAAACAATAAGCTGTGCTTTGGGCTGGAATTATATTTCAGTGGCAGAGCACTTGCCTAGGGTCATTCCCTCGTAATAATAAATAATGGGATGAATGTTACTGCTAATATACACAGAATTTGAGTCCCAACTCTTCAATTCTGCAGAACATAGGGTGTCTTCAGCATTTTTCACTTTTTTATTTTATGATTGCTAACCCTAAGACTGGCAGAAATATGGTTACAGCCATTTCAGAAACTGTTGGAAGTTCTGTTCTAGTTCCAAGCCAAACTTTCATTTAATGATTTCTTTAGATGAAACTCAAGTCAGCAACTCAAACAGCCATTTTCAACATCAAACACCCTAACGTAATATAACCCAAAGATATGCTGATATGATACATACTGAGGAATAATGGTAGAAAAATATTGTCTGTGTTTTCCGTAATTAAATCATTGTTTCTGTAAAAAAAAAAACAAAAAACAAAAAAAACAAACAAACAAAAAAAAAACACTGTATGCCCAGTGAGAACACTGCAATTCAAATCTGAGCAGTAGTGTTTCGAGCTGTGTTCCTCGGTGTTGTATGGTGTGCCAGAGTGCACAGAGCAAAATGCGCATGTGTGTTCAGAACCAAGAGTTCAGTGAAGGCACAAGCTGCCAAATAGTCAAGTACTACCAAAGACAGAGCTCAAATTCATGATGCTTGATTTTTTATTAATTTTTGGATCTGTGTTTGTATCCAGAAACTTTTTGTTTGTTTGTTTGTTTCTCAAAACAGGTTTCTCTGTGTAGCCTTGATTGTGTCTTGGAACTTGCTCTGTAGACCAGGCTGGCCTGGAACTCAATGACCTACCTGTTTCTGCCTCTGGCTGGGATTAAAGGCATGTGCCCCTACTGCCCAGGATCAGAAACCTTGCCAAATTTCTCATGGTCCCTGCTTCACAATAAATTACACAACCCATATGAGGTCACAACCCGGAGTTTAAGAAGCTTTGCCTCAAACAGAGAAAGGCTCCTGGATCACCTCCCAAGATAAGCAGAGGTGGCTGCTTCCAGGAATCTGAAACTGCTGTTCTCCATGCAGCAACTCCTCTAGTCAAAGGACAATAGAAAGGGGGAAAGCTGCTGAGGCTCATTCCTTGGAAGCAGAATCTCTGCAAGAGAGGGGAATTAACTGCAGAGCTAGAGGAAGCGCCTGAGATGGAAAGGTTACTAACTCAGAAGCTGCAGGACTGATGTCATGGTGCTTGAGGCCAGTCCCCTTCCAGGAAGGTTCTTATCTCAGAAAGGTGTGAATAGGGCTGGAGACTGGGTGACTAAGGATGCAGTCTTTATTCCTTACCGGCCTCAAGAAATAAACAGCAGTGAATGTGGGCTTAAGTTCAGAAATGATGGCTAACTCAATAGCTTCTCATTCCTAAACAGGTATAATATTTCATCGCAAGGCAGGCAGTTGTGCAAATACTGGGACAACTGAAGCAGGAGAATCTATCGCTTGAGTCTAGTAATTCTTGGCCAAACTGGGTTGCATAAGGAGACCTTATCATAAACAAACAAACCTGATAGTGAATCAATTAGTAAAACATGCAGCTACCACAACCCTTCCAACAATAATAACTTAAATGACAGCTATCTTGAATATCAGGTCCAGGTACTACCCATAAAGGGTAACTTGGTGTACCAGATGCACTGGCTAGGTTTAAATCAACTTAACACAATCTAGGGCTATTTTGGAAGAATGAACCTCAATTAAAAAAAATTACCCCCACAAAGATTTGCCTGTGGGCAAACTTGTGATGCCTTTTCTTGATTGATGCTTGATCTTGGAAGGCTGATCTCACTGCAGGCACGCCTCCCCCAGACTGGTGGTCCTGGGTGCTAAAAGACATCAGTGTTCATCAGTTCTTGCCTTGAGTTCCTGCCCTGTCTTCCCCAGACAATGAACTACAAGCTGTAAGGTGAAATAAGTCCTTTCCTCCTCAAATTGATTTTAGCTATGGTGGTTTATCACAGCAATAGAAACTAAGACAGTTTAAGTATAATTTCTTCGGCTGGGATTAGTGGTGCACAGCTTTAATCTCAGCACATAGAGGGAGAAGCAGGTCAGTCTCTGTGAATTCAAGTCCAGCCTGATTTACACGGTGAGTTTCAGGATTAATAGCCAAGGATACAGAGTGAGACTCTAGCTCAGAAGGAAAAAAAAAAAAGGAAAATTTCTTCAGTTACCCAAGTCACTTCGGACACTTATGCACTCATCCTTTGATTACTCCTTTATAATTTCAGGAAAATAGTAGTACCTACTGCATAAATTTTTACATTTAGAGCCAGGCATGGCACAAGAGCAAACCAGCCCAAATCCATGCTTGCATGGGAGGGAGAAGGGCTCATGAAGTCTTACCGCCAGCTGAGGGGCTATTGACAGTTGGTGACTGCTGGAGAAAGAAGTTTTCTCCATGGTTGTGGTCCCTAAGAGGTTTTGGTGAATAGTCCTACACCCAGGTCCATAGAGGCAGCATAAAGTAGAATCAGTGTGTATAGAAGATGAATGTGAAGTTGGGAGGGGAAAGGGAAGGAATTGGACTTGAGGGAATGAGGTTGGATTTGATCAAAACATATGTGAGTGTGAAATTCTCAAATAACAAAAGAGCCATCCTTGAAGGTGTGCCCCAGTTTGTAGAATACTTGATTCTATCTCAACACCCTACTATCATGTAAAGCCTGGGTTAGTGGAACAGAACTGCAGTCCTAAAACTGAAGAGCTAGAGGCAGGAAAATAAGAATATGAAGGTCATCTTCAACTATGCCATGAGTTACCTGGGCTTCATGAAACTCTGTCTAAAAATAAAAGAGATCCTGCACAAACTGTGACTCACTCCTCTAATCCACACACTTCAGAGGCTGAAGCAGCCGATTGCCAAAACTTCTAGACTAGACCGGGTTACAGAATGAGACAGTCTCAAAACAACAATAGAAATAAAATTAAATTAATGCAATTAACAAATTTTCTCTCTTGGCCCATTCATTAGCTTTAAAGTACTTGGCTCCACCTTCTACAAAGGGCAAGAAAGTTAACATCCCTAGTTCACACTTTATACATTTGCTAAAGTTGTAATCATCTGTTGAAGCCAGTGGACAACCCCCCTTTTTAAAATGTATTCTTTTTCCAACCACAGTCTCCCATCTCCCCTCACATCCTTTCTCCCTATTATCCACTCCTCTTCCATTTCCCTTCAGAAAAGGGCAGGTTCGAAAGAATATTGACCAAACATGGCAATAAGATATAAGACCAGACACAATCTGCATCTTTCTGCTTCTGAGATACCCAGGATGATCTTTCATAGTTCCCACCATTTGCCTAAAAATTTCATGATTTCCTTGTTTTTAATTGCTGAGTAGTATTCCCTTGTGTAAATGTACCACAATTTCTGTGTCCTATATCCCTTCCTGAGTTTCTGTATCCATTCTTCCGAGGAGGACAATGTAGCCAGTCTTGATAAGACCTGATAGGCTAGGGTCAGATGGAAGGGGAGGAGGATCTCCCCTATCAGTGGACTGGGAGAGGGGTGGTGGTGAGAAGAGGGAGGGAGGGCAGGATTAGGAGGGGATGAGGGAGGGGCTATAGCTGGGATACAAAGTGAATAAATTATAATAAATTTTTAAAATTTTTAAATGCTGAGGAAAAAAAGGACTAAACACAAACGCTCATAATTAAGGTTGGACAATGCAACCCAGTAGGTGGAAAAGGGTCCCAAAAGCAGGCAATAGAGTCGGAGACTGTCCTGGCTTCCACTGTTAGAAGTCCCACAAGAACAACAAGCTATACAACTCATAGACTATATATGAATGTTAATTCAGAACATGGTTGTTCCGGCAAGAGATCACATCCAAAGAACTTCTAGGTCTGTGTGCTCCATAATACAAACACACCTTTAACCCAGGATACAGAGAAAGCATATCTGAGTTCAAGGCCAGTCAGGTATAGAACAAGTTTCAGGTAAAGAAAAGCTTAGGTTTAGGCATGGTGGTACACGCCTTTAATCCCAAACAATGAAGGTAAAGTTAGTTTGTAGAAGAAAGCACCCTTGTTTGAAAGTGATGTGTAATTGAGTGGCAGAAGCAGTGATGAATCAGAGAAAGACTTGACAGACCTCTCACTAGAAGAGAGAGGTAAGGAAAGCTTCTTAAGGAGAAACTCAGAGAATGAGAGAGAGAGAAGAGGCAGTTTTTACCAGGACAGTAATAGAGATGGGTTGCGGAGAGAGAATGCAGGTAAAGACTGAATGAGCCAGAGAATGAGAATGAGCCAAGAGATTAGAGTAGATTTCAGGAGTTAGTTTGAGGCCAAGCAGAGCAATTTAGAGGCACAGAGACAAATCAGAATGAATAAATTAGCTGAGAAAAGGAGTTGGAGCCAGAACAGCTGAGTTGAGCCAGCCAGCCCAGAGCTCAGAAAGAACAAGTAAAGGTGAGCTTATTAAGCAGTATGTCTCAAAGGCTGAAAACATTCAAGGCCTAGGTTAGATTGTATGGGGAGGCTAGAAGCTTCCAGGACTAGGCCTAGGAGGCAGTAAGCCTCCAAGGCAGTTGAAACAGTTGAATAAAAGATCCTTTTACATATATATGTGTTCCTACGTCAGAACCATACACACTTCTTGATTACTGGTTCAGTCTCTGTGAGCCCCTATGAGCCCTGGTTAATTGATTCTGTGGACTTGTTTTGTTGTTGTTGTTTTTTCCTGTGGTGTCCTCAACCCCTTTGCCTCCTACAGTCTCCCTCTCCCACCTTTTACAGGATTCATGGAGCTCTGCTGAATGTTTGGCTATGGATCTCTGCACATCTGTTTCAATTAGTTGTGGGATGAAGCCTCTCTGTTGACGATTATATGAGGCACCAGTCTATAAGGACAGCTTAATATTATTAGGAATCCTTTCATTGACTTTGGCTGTATTTGGTTCTACTCTAGGTCTCTGAGTTATCCAGCCTCTGGTTCCTGGTCCCCCAGGCAGTGTCAGACATGGGCTCCCTCTCATGGCATGGGTCTCGAGTTGGACCAGTCATTGGTTGACCACAAGTGCTGCACCACCTTTGCCCCAGCACATCAGGCAGGACAAACTGTAGGTTGAAGGTTCTGTGGCTGGGTTGGTGTCCCAGACCCTCCATTGAAAGACTTGCCTGGTTACATAAGATGGCCAGTTCAGGCTCTGTATTCTCCATTACTAGGAGTCTTCAATAGGGCACCCTTATAGATTCTTGGAAGCTTCCATTGCACTAGGTTTCTGCCTTACCTCCTAATTCCAGTTGTCTCTCTCATACTGTTTCCCTCCACCTCCTGATGGAGATGTTTCCCCCACACACACCTGATCTGTCCTGTTCCCATCCTCACCTGACCCACGTCCACCCACAAAGTTTATTGTGTTTCCCCTTCCCAGGGAGATCTGTGCCTTTTATTCATACCCTTTATGTAATCCTTTCCACTTAAATATGGCCAGGGCCAGAGATTTAGCTTAACCACAAGACTATAGTAAAAAGCCTCCCGTCCAGAGCCTCCCAACCAAAACCATCCCCTACGCAGCTTTGAGCCTCAAGAGAAAACCACTTGGCAGTAGAGCCTACTCTACTACTTCTAATCTCACCTAAGCAGAGGCCAAAGATGGAAAACTGCAACATCAAGGCCTTCCTAGCCTACAGAGCAAACTCAAGGTGAGCCTCAGAAAAGTATCAAGACCTTATCTAAAACTAATGGTAGGGGGCTGGAGAGATGGCTCAGCAGTAGGGAGTGCTTGCTGCTCTTGCAGAGGACCTTAATTCAGTTCCCAGCACTTCCATGGCAGTTCACAACCATCTAATACTCTAAGTTGAGGGATCTATTACCCTCTGCTGGCCTCAATGGCCATGGAGCATGCATGCACTACACATATAGATGTGGGTGGAGTCAGTCACAAAATAAAATTAAGTATCATCAGAGAAGGGAGGAGGGTAAAAGTCCAGCCTTTAAGCTGAGTCCAACCTCAGTCTCACTACCTGAGTGCAAACGCACTAGCAGGCACCAGTAAAGCCAGCAGAACCAGGGTGAGACCAGAGCTCACACATGTACGTACATAAACTGTATGTAAAAAAAACAAAAAAACAAAAACAGGTTTGTTTGTTTGTTTCTGCTGCAAAATGTAGAATTTATGTGCAGATTGTTTATTCCAAAAATTAAGACAACAAAGAGTTCTCATTTGGTTTTGGTGCTGGGTACTGAGCATAGGAGCCAGCCAAAGTGGCAAGAAAGACTAACAGAAATCCTGAATAATGGCTATTACTTAAACCTCATAAAGGCCTCTGCAAGAGCCAAGCTGTAATATCTATCTATCTATCTATCTATCTATCTATCTATCTATCTATCTATCTATTTATTTGAGACAGGGTTTCTCTGTATAGCCTTGGCTGTCCTGGGTTCCACTTATCCATCAATCTGGTCTTGAACTCACAGCGATCCACCTGCCTCTGTCTCCTCCCACCTCACCCCCAGCACTGGGCTTACAGGAGTGTGCCATCATGCCCAGCTTTAATTCTCATTTTATAGATAGGAAAGCCAGCCCAATAGGTTTTAAAGTATTTTGTCCAAATACATACGAGGAAAACATGAAATCAAACAAACAAAACCAAAAATGCATGGGTCAGCCCTTTCCACTCACACATCCTTCTTGTGTGTCTTGTGTGCGCTGGGCGTTGCTGCCTGGGAATGCCATATGAAATCACTGTGGTGCCTTCTGCCTGACTTCTGGAGAAACTCCACAGTTTTTATAAGATAATCAGCTGAGAGTACACTCCTGCTGATATGTAAATCTTGCTCTCTACTTTCCACCAGAAAGCTGTCACCAAACCCTCCCCCAGCATACTTCCTACTAAAGCTGTTCTTGGGTCACCCCACCCCCGGTCTCCCTGTCTGTTCCCATCCAATCAGAAGCAAATCCTGCTCTATTGATCCTTTCTTCTGGCTTTCTCAGATCTGTCCTTCTTTCCACACTTCCACAACAGGGCCTTATCTTAAAATGTTCCCAGTAGCCTCCTAACTGGTTTCTCTGGACTCCTATTTTCATGATGTCATTCTCTGGCTCCGAAGCTTTTAAAAACTGCCTGAAGGAAGGAATAAAGGTCAAAGATCTCTTAACAAGTTACCATCTTCATAGATTTTTTTTTAACCTTGCTTCTCACGTGGTCCAAAAGAGTAGACCTATTCCAGCACAGCTCTGACCCAGAAGTGTTTCCTCTACTACTCCTTTGTGTGTATGGGGTGGAGTGGGAAAGTATTTTGCCTGTATCTCTGTTTGTGCACCATATGCATGCCCAGTACCCAAGGAGGTCAGGAGTCAGATCCTTGAAACTGGAGTTAGAGGTGGGTGCCAGGAATCAAACCAGGGTCCTCCAGCAAAAGCAGCCAGACTCTCACTGCTCAGCGGTCTCTCCAGCCCTGTGTTTCAGCCTGACTCAAAACTGCCCTCTAAGCTCCATTGCATGTTTTCAGTGGACTCTTCCTTCTTTCCCCTAAATTCCCACTATCTTTTTCATTCCTGTGATATATAATTAGAGAGAACACTACTTTATATTACATTTCAGCCTTAACCTCGTTATCTCCTGACTCCTCAACTAGCCTGCAAATATTTAGGGAGCTAGAAGTATCACACTTTTTTTTTTAATGGCATTTGCCTGAGCAACAGTTCCTGTTGAATGCAAAATTACTCTAACATGATCTTTCCCATTCTGCTTTCAAGACCCATCCATGTATTCTAACAGTGGGAGAGGCATCCTTCCACCAATCACTACAATTTGAGTATGACACACCCACTCAACTTCTAAGCAATATTGGCAGCTCTTTAAGACCAAGTCAAAAAAGACTGTGTTTTATCTTTGTTTTTCCATGCCCAACAAAGTTTTTCTGAACAGTGGTGTTTAGTGTGTCTGGCTGCTAGAGTCCTGGCTCGCTGTGCCAACTATTCATCTGCCATTTTTGTCTCAGGAAAGTCTCACCCACTGACTAGATTTGAGTGGCTGATTCCAGCTTACATAAACTGTTAGAAAAAAAAAAATGGTGAGGTCGCTATGTTGTTAAAGGGCCATGGTCCAAAAACTCCTGGGCCAAACCTGTCTGTACTTGCCGAGCCAGCACAGGAAAAATTCTGAAGAGCCAGGATTGGGTCATCACTAGCAACTGAAGAAAGGCAAGGCATGAAAAGACTTGAGTAAATAAGAGCCCCTAATTTTAAAATAAATAATAAGTCCAGAAAACTGTAAAAAGAGATTGCCTTTTATTTAAACATCAAGATAAAAGCTGATTGGTTCCTTGGTGTTTTGAACACATGACACATTCAGTATACACCAAAGCTTAAAGCTAAAGCAAACTGGTGCTATCGCCCATTGCTGTATTTACTCTTCAGATGCAGGTCTCACATTGCACATCACTCTGCTGTTAATAAATGTATCAATGACTTGAGGAGGACAGTAGTTTTGCTGCTGATGAAAAGAATGGGATGGTTTTCTGCTTAATGCTATCTATTGCTTCACAAGTGCTTCGGAGACAGGAAAGGAATTATAAAAGTTACATTTGGTTGTCTTCTAGTTTTAGAGACAAGGTCTCACTCTGTAGTCCAGGTAAGCCTGGAACCTGGGACAATCCTCCTGCCTCAGCTTCCCAAGTGCTTGAATTACAGGTATAAGCCATTATACCTGCTTCCTGAAATTATCTGTACCTGGCTTGGTATTTTACTTAAACTTTTTATTCTTTATTATTATCATGTTAGAGAGGAGCAGGGACAAGAAGAGAATGACTGAGTATACCTAACAGTTAAACAAAGTCCATTATGGTTAGGTAGCTATCTGAAACAGTGTTTAATGAAGACGGCACATCATTCAAAAAGGTATTTTAATTTTTTTCATGAAAAAACAATTCAGAAAATTAACATGTGTGCATGACATAATCATGACTTTGTCCAAAATATTAGGGAGATGAGTGAAAAGTAATATGCTAAAATAATAGCTCCAAATCAGGCACTTAATATAAAAATTAAAAGTGAGTGTTCCTCACTATAAATAGATCTGTGTGGATATGCCACACAGATAAACTGAATAATAATAATAATAGTAATAAACTGAATAATTTACTCTCAGAAGCTCAAGTGATATTATTATTAGCAACACTTTGAGGCTGCTTAGAGAATGACTTACCAGTGATGGGAAGGGAATTTCAAGATGCTGGGATTATCTATCCAGTCTATAAGTAACTGGGGATGGGGGATGGGCTCTTAAGGCCAAGCTAGTTTCAGGTTGAACTCAAGCCTGGGCTTCCTAAGTAACCCACAAATGTGTAGTTTTATGAGTGCCTATTATGTGGGCGGCCAGAAGTAATCTTTCAAGCTGAGCTTGGAAGGGTTTACCACCTGATAAGATATTCACGGGATGGTGATGTCATTCAGCTCCTCCCTCCTTTGGGTCTGGTTCCACCAGCTGTTCAAGCCACGTCTTTTGCCTGGCCTTATTTTTCCTGTTGACAGCTGCCAAGCTTATACAAGCACCAGTGTTAGCTCCTTCACACCATTGTCAAGTTAGGCCACTGTTAATGCCCTGTCAAGAGAGGTCAATACAGTTCACGGGTGGAGTGCTTACTTACCTAGAGTATGCGGGGCTCTAGGCTCAGGCCCCGTCCTGATAAAGAAAGCTCAGTTCATGGTTTGGAGCACGTAGTTCTCTGATGGCATGGCATGGCACATACATAGCCCTCCGCATGAACATGGACATGATAAATTAAAACTATAAAACAATTTAAGGACATATTTTCAAATAATATTAGATAAGAAGGTGGATTTATTCACCATAAAGTATTTGCTAACAAGTCCTAATTTTACTATATAACTAAGACATCTCTAAGTCATGATAATTAATGTTTGCTAATATTTCAGCTGTTGTAATAATAATAGATAATAGCATATGATCTTGTACCAAGTACACATATACAAGTACACATGACTTTCATGACAACCCTGTGAGAACTAGCAAACAATCCTAATCAAACTCCTCTTACACAAATGAGAAAACCAAGATCCCAGAAATCAAGTCTTAAGAAGAGAAGCAGGGTTCAAATCCTGCAGGGCCTCCCAGGCTTTTAGATTTTGTTTCCCTTTTAACTTTTAAATTGTATCCATTTTAATTACTTCCTCCTGTTTGGGCTGGACTTGTTGCTATCTGCCCCTGCCCTAAATTCCTTTTTTTTTTTTTTTTTTTTTGAGATGGAGCATCACTCTGTGGCCTAGGCTGGCTCCTGGACACAAGTGATCTTCCTGTCTCGGCCACCTATAGCTGGGACTACAGGTTCATGTCATCATGCCCAGGTAACATTCTGTAATTGTCATCAAGGACAGTATCAGTCAAGGCTCTTCCCTGATGCAAACTGCACAGACAGGAGTTAGTTCATCTAGATATTAAATCAGTCTGACCAGTTAACATTGAAGCAATGAAAATAAAACTAGTTAATGGCTTTGAAAGAAAAAGGTTTACCCCAACCAAAGACCATGCATCTTTAGAGGACCTAAAACCCCTGGGCTCAGATGTAGCCCATAGACTCAGCCTCCAAGTGGGTTCCCTAGTAAGAGGAGCAGGGACTGTCTCTAGCATGAACTCAGTGATGGGCTCTCTGATAACCTCCCACTGGGGGGGGGGGGGGTGCAGCCTTGCCAGGTCACAGAGGAAGATATGCAGCCAGTCCTGATGAGACCTGATAAGCTAGAGCCAGATGGAAGGGGAGGACGACCTCCCCTATCAGGGGACTAGGGGAGGGGCATAGGGGGAGAAGAGGGAGGGAGGGGGCCACAGCAGGGATTCAAAGTGAATAAATTATAATAAAAAAAAGAAAATAGAAAAGAAAAAGGTTTTCAATCATCTACTTCTTTTGTAAGACTTTTCTCATACAATATAAAACTTCTCTTTTTTTTGAGATAGGGTTTTTGAGATAGGGTTTCAGGCTGTCCTGAACTCTCTTTGTAGACCAGGCTGGCCTCCCACCACGGCAATCTGCCTTCCTCCGCCTCCCGAGTGCTGGAATAAATGCATACATCACCATGATCAGCAAAATTTTCTTTTTCTAATTAAATAGATCTTGTAACTTTCAGCAAAGAACAAAGTTCCTTATCTAGTTGGTTTTTAATTTAAAAAATTATTATTATTGCCAGGCATTGTGGTACACATCTTTAACCCCAGCATTCCGGAGGCAGAGGCAGGTGGATCTTGATGAGTTGGAGCCTAGCCTGGTCTACAGAGTGAGTTCCAGGACATCCAGGGCTACATAGTGAGACTCTGTCTCAAAACATACAAACAAAAATTGTGATGATGATGATGAGGAGGAGGATGTGCCTATGTATGTACAAGCAGTCTACTCATAACACCATTGTGGATTCCTTTCTTAGAATAAAGAATTCCTCCATGAAAACCATTCAGGGGTTTATGCATACTGAGCAAGCAATTTACCCATAATACCATGGTGGATTCCTTTCTTAGAATAAAGAACTCCCCCTCCCCCGACAAAAGCCATTAAATAGTTCTATTTTTATTGACTCAATACTAACTAGCCGGACTCCAAATTATTGTTATATCTGATGCTGAACTCTTGATATCACCGTCTACATCAGGAAAGAGCCTTGAGTGACACTGTCATAAACAGTAATTGCAGAGCCCCTAGTCTCAGCTGCTTAGGTGGCTGAGACAGGAAGCTCACTTGTGTCCAGGAGCCAGCCTAGGCCACAGAGTGATGCCTCATCTTAAAAACAAAACAAAAGAACTGTGTGTGTGGGGGGGGTGACAACAAAAGAAAAAATGATTTTTAATAAGGTGGGAGTACAGTTTGGGAATGTTATGACTCCACGACAAGCTATGTTGATTCTTTCACAAAACTTGCCTCAGAAACTCCATTCACTGAAATATGTCACCTGGGTTTTTGTGTTTGTGTTTAAATGCTCCACAAAGAGACTGCCAGCGTCGCCACTTGTTCTCAAAAAAACAAAAAGAAAAAAAAAAAGAAAAGAAAAAGCATAACCAGGTAAGAGCTTTTTCCTTGCTGATGAATTTTCCTCTCAATTTTCCCCAAACTACAGTCTCCAAAGCAAGCTGCTGGCATAGAGGAGACCCAGCCCATTTTCTTGAAAATCACCAAAGGCCTTTGTGCAGACTCCACGGAGTTTTTAGCTTCAGGCAGTCTTCCCCACCTCACCAGTAACAGGGGCTTTGTTTTCATTGGTGAGGTATTCAAAACGTCTCTCTTCATTGCCACAAAAATCCTACCAAGAAAGACCTCAATAGGCTTTATTTCCATACCAGTCCCATCAAGCTGCAGTTTGGCCATCCATTGAGTAGAATGAGAGCGTCCTGCGCTTCCGTTATCACATATCCAACTGAACACAGCAAATCATCATTTAGATCAGAAATTGCCATTCTTCTGAAAATGTCATGACATATAGATGGATAGCCCTATGGTTCAAAAGGGGATGTGTGATTTATATTGTCACTCTGACAGGACTTAGGATCACGAATGGGACAAATCTCTGGCTATTATCTACTAGAAAGTTTCTAGACCGGGTTAACTGAGAAGGGAAAAGCAACACTGACCTCACTATCCCACGACTGGTGTATAAAAAGAAAAGAGAGAACAGAACACCAGCCATCACCTCTCTCTGCTTCCCAAAGGCAAATGGCAATGTGGCCAGATGCCTAGGGCTCCAGCAGGCTCTAGCCTTGTGCCTTGTGCTCCTCCGGAGACAGGGTTTCCCTATGTAGCCCTGGCTCTCCTGGCACTCGCTCTGTAGACCAGGCCTGTCTCTGCCTTCCAAGCGCTGGGCTCAAAGGCGGGCGCCACCACTGCCCGGCCGTGCACTGTACTCTTATTAAACTGTGAGGTAGAATAAAACCTTCCTTGACTTTGCTTCTGTTGGGTATTTTGTCACGGCAATGAGACTAGTAGAGGAGACAAACAAGTTTCCCACTAAATGGGAGCTAGAAAGAGAGGAAACATAAAGGTTATCCAGGAAAACCCTGAAGGTTTTCTTGCCCTTCTGAAAATAGATAAAGGTGGACCTGTGCTTCGCTGCTATGAACTCTAGTAGAATCTAAACTATCCTGAAACTCCTTGGGAGAGTTCAATTACACTAAATTGACAACCAGGAAAAAATTCCTGTACTCATAAGATCTGCCCAATCTTCAGCACAAAACTATTTATCAAGAGGGGAAGAGGAGGAGAAAGAAAAAAGAGTTTGTGGGAAAGAATAAGCAGAGTATGGTATATGAATGGCTCAGTTCAGACCCACCAGGAACCAAATGCTAGGAAGATGAGCAAGATACGCGGTGGGAAGAATGCCTATGATGATTGAAGAGAAGAAAGAAGAAGCCATATGGAAGGTACCTCCGTCACTGTTGAAGGAAGAAGGACTGGGCCTTCAGAGCCTTGGACTATAGTATAGCTATAAGGGAGTGATCTCAGGCTGGTGCAAGTTCCCAGGTGATGGCTGTCCCTTGAGTGCCCCATGATGGGTCCCAGTGGCTTGGCTCTAGCCTCTTATTGGATGCAACCTTGGGAGACTGAGGAGAAGATCCGGAGGGTTCATAGTACAGTCAATTTCTGGGTGATGCCGCTGGTATCACATAGTCAGTTCACCAGGGTGCTCTCTGCGGTTTCCATCTGGAACTAATCAAACTCCAAGAATTTGCCTGCAGAGCTATCACCATTATCCTTATACACTGCATGCATTTTAGGGTGTTGCCCTTTTTTAATTCCTGTGCTCTCTCTCCCTGGGTGAAAATTTAGAAGAGAGAAGTTAATGACACAAACCACAGTTCTTGTTTCTGTGGTTGGTCTTGAAACCACAACTCTTTGATCTCTTCCTCCTTTCCCCACATTTGATACTATCAGCTCTGCAGGCACGGTTGACAGCCCAGCTTGGTGGTACAACTCTACTCCTCATTCCTAAGGATCCCAGGATCTTGTCATCATACCCACAGGCTATTACATGTGATTATAAGTGGACAATGGAGTCCCCAGAGGCACCAAAGGGAATTACCTGGTTACATGAATTCACCTGGTTCATGTTTGTACAATGGCAAGCCTAGTTTGTTCTTGGGGCCATCCATCCCAATAACTCTCCTTGCCTACTGGTACCCAGACACAAGAGTTTAAAACACTGATATGCCACCCATAGATTATAGTCTAATAGTACTCTTGCTATCTGGATATCTTAAAACACAACAATGGAAAGCAAAAGGTTCCCAATAGGTCATGGAGAGTGTAGAAAGTGGGGCCACTCCTAATTGTACACCATTGTTCTTAGGTATATAATTCTTCCCAGTAGTCACAATGTCTCTCATTTAATAAATCTAAGACACACTGAGCACTGATATCTCTGCTGTAAATTGGTATTTTACTCCAGTCCTCGCTCCTTCATCTATGTTGCATAGACTCTTTTCCTACATGGATGTCTATGCACCATTTGTGTGTCTAGTACCCACAGAGAGCAGAAGAGGGCATCAACCCTCCTGAAGATGTAGTTGCAGACTGTTGTGAGCCACCATGTGGGTGCTGGGAATTGAACTGGGGTCCTCTAGAAGAGCAGTCGGTGCTCTTAACCCCTGAGCCATCTCTCCAGCCCCATTAGCTAATACTTGTGTTGCTGTTGTTTGCTTTGTTGTAGTTTGAGACAATCTCACTCTCTAATCCAGGGTGGCCTAGAGTTCACCTCAACCCTCTTTCCTTAGCCTCCTAGATGCTGGGATTACAGAAAACACACACAGCTTACTTAGCTTCTTTCTCTTGCATGTCTAAAGAAAGTACAAGTCTGACTGTGAAGCAAAAATCAGTACCGACATGAAAGAAACCAACTGGAGATAAGTGGGTATAAAGACAGAACAAAGGCCAAATCAGACCTATTTGAGCTACTGATAATACTTCTATTGAGCTATGACATAATTACAGTGCCAATAAATTCCTATTACTTTGTGAGCTGTCTTAATCTCTCTTACTTGAATTGATGTAGTGTTTGCATATTTTATAGGCAAAATAAAACAAATGAAAACATAAATGTCTATTCTTCTCTGTTTGGGACCTAGAAATAGCCATACAAGTTGTAATTTGCTGGGTTTTTTTGGTCCAACCGAGGGCTGTTTTAGATATCCTGTAACACAGCTCATTTAATGAAGCCCTGTATCTCAAAGAAGCCCCCTCGACCCCTGGTTGTGATTTGAGAAGTGTCCCCATAGGCTCGTGATTCTGAGTACTTGATCCCCAGATAATGGTGCTGTTACAGAACGTCCCTGGGGATGCGCTTTGGGAGTTTGTAGCCTCACCTCACGTCAAGTGCTCTCGTCCTGTTTCCTGTGGACAGCTGAAAACAAGAGCAGTCAACTTCCTACCCCCGCCAGCACCCTGCTGCCATAGCTCCCCACCGTTAAGGACTCTGGGTCTAGAGCCATATACCAAAATACATTGGTTGGTTTGATTTCGGTTTTTGGAGACAGAGTTTCTCTGTGTAGCCTTGGCTGTCATGGACTCTCTCTCTCTGTGTAAACCAGGCTGGCCTCAAACTCACAGCAATCTGCCAGCCCCTGCCTACCAGAGTGCTGGGATTACAGGCCTCAGCTACCACACCAGGAAAGTTGTTTTCCTTAAGCAACAGAAATAATCAAAACACCCCATGGTTGAATAAGAATAAACCCCATAGTCCTGTATATTTGAATGCTTAATCACCAGGGTATAGCAGTATTTGAAAGGATTAGATGTGGCCTTGTTAGGAGGAAGTGTGTTATTGGAGGTGGGCTTTCAGGTTTCAAAAGCTCAAGACAAACCCAGTGTCTTTCTGTACCTGTTGTCTATGATCCTGACGTAGAACTCTCGGCTACTTTGCCAGCGCCATGTCTACCTGCGTGCTCCCATGCTCCCCACTATGACAATGAATTAAACTCTGAAACTGTAAACAAGCCTAAATAAAATTATTTCTTTTTTTAGAGTTGCCATGGTCAGCCAGGTGCCTTGGCACATGCTTGTAATCCCAGCAGTCTGGCAGGCAGAGGCAGACAGATTTCTATGAGGTCAAGACAAGCCTGTTCCACAAAGTGGTCCAGGACAGTCAAGGCTACACAGAGAGACCCTGCCCCAAGAAAAAAAGAAAGAGTTGCCTTGGTCTTGGTCATGGTGTCTCCTTACAGCAATACAGCATTGATTAAGACATATGCTGTTTCATCTCTTTCCTTTCCCCTCCCTCTCTTCCATTCTCTCTCCTTTTTTATTTCATTTTTTTCTTTTTATTGAAATAGAGTTGCTGCAGATTGAAACCAGGGACATGAGTGAGGCTAGTACCCAAAGCTTTACGTCAGCCTAGATAGTAATACCTAAACAATGGGGAGAGGAAGGTGGTAGATGGCTGCACTCCAATGGACATTCTCTCCTCACTCTATTTTCTTTTTTGTTTGTTTGTTTGTTTGTTTGTTTTTCAAGACAGGGTTTCTCTGTATAGCATTGGCTGCCCTGGACTCACTTTGTAGACCAGGCTGGCTTCAAACTCACAGATCCACCTGCTTCTGCCTCCCTGAGTGCTACGGTTACAGGCTTACACCACCACACCTGGGTTCCTATTTTCTTCTGTCTCACAAAGTTCACTGCTTTCATTGTTTATGCTGCTTGACATCCCAGGGATGGCTCATTCTAGCTTGTGGAGATCCTCTCCAGGGTTGGTCCTTCACACTTACCCAGCTCCATCCCCTGACAGAGATGAGGGAAAAAGCAGTCTCAGAGGGTGAGAGCCTGTGACCATCATAATGAGGAGCAAGACAGCTGGCAGCTATGCATGGCCCTGGACCAGTGATCCACGAACAGGAAGAACAGAAAGCAGGACGGAGGGAGATAAGGAAGATAAGGGGAGAAAGGAGAGGGAGAGAGAAAGACTGCAAATGGCACGTGTTTTGAAACCTTAAAGCCCACCCCCAGGGACAAGACTCTTCCAGCAAGGCCACACCTCCTCATTTTTCCCATACAGTTCTACTAACTACAGACCAAGTATTCAAACATACAAGCCTCGGGACCATTCTCACTCAAATGAATATATTGTGACATCCAACTCTGGGAAATAGAATCTGCCAAAGTAAGTTTTGTTTTGTTGTTGTTGTCTTTAAATAAAGCTGAACAAATCCTAGCTGAGGAAATTCAATATGTTTTTGTTATATTATGATGAATTATGGAGTCTGTGTTCAAACATTGTCTTCAATGAAATGGAACTGGATTTAGTAAAGATATTCTGGTATAGGCTTACCCATGAGGTTAAGAGAACAGTGGCACTCAGAAGAAAGTCAGCATACATCTGAGGGCGTGGGTATGAGTTTCTCCAAGAAAAATCACAGAAGGTAAGATGTACTCAAGCATGAAAATGGACTCTTCAAAGAAGAGTCATCTCCACTGAAGCATTTTGAATAGGGTAAGCCCAAGACACCCTAAAATAAAGTGATTCCCTGAAATGCACACAACTGTGTCTCACCACCTAACACTGAGTGTGTCTATATCCATTCACACAATGCAAATTAAAATGTAAGCCTTTCAAAAGATATTTTAAAAAAATCAAGTCAATTACTTTAATGGAATATTTAGGATCTTGTCTATCTGGCAGATCCATTAACAACCAAGAAGAAGAAGAAGAAGAAGAAGAAGAAGAAGAAGGATAATCACATGTTGAAAAATTACTTGGAAAAAAAAGAAAAGAAAGGAAGCCAGAGAACGTTGTCAAAGCCACTTGAATGTTGAATGTTTTTGTATGTTAGGTGAAGAATATTCTGTAAGCTGGCCACAGTGGTACACACCTGTAATCCCAGGACTCAGGGAGGCAGAGGCAGGTGGATCTCTGTGAGTTCGAGGCTGTTCTACAAAGCGAGTCCAAGACAGCCAAGGCTACACAGAGAAACTCTGTCTCTTGAAAAACCAAAAAAAAAAAAGTGATAAGGCAAAAATGGGAAAAGCATTTTATAAAATTAATCTGAAGTAAATTATTTGATCATTAGTAATTGATCTTAAATAATTACTCACCATCTTCTAGCAGACAATTTAAAAGAAAATCTATCACCAAAATGTTGTTCTAGTATTTCATAAGCTACTAGTTACACTCAAAGTTTTTCCATGAAAATTTTCCATTAGAAAATGCAAAATTGTTTAGTACCCAGTTATAAATGGCTCTCATTGCTACATTTAGGAAAATTTACTTAAAATTTCTAATACAATTTATGATGTGACTATAAGACTTTCTGTGTTCCCCTTCAGGGAAAGATATTATGATTATTCAAATTATATAAAGATTGGTGAAATATGGGCTTGGAGATGTTTCCGTGTATCTGTTGTACAAATAGAAGGAACTAAATTTGGATCCTCAGAACTCATGCAAATCATTGTTTTTTAAAATTTATTTATTATGTATACAGTGTTCTGCCTACATATACACCTGCTCATCAGAAGAGGGCACCAGACCTCATTATAGATGGTTATGAGCCACCATGTGGTTGCTGGGAATTGAACTCAGGTCCTTTGGAAGAGCAGCCAGTGCTCTTAACCTCTGAGCCATCTCTCCAGCCCCTTAGAACTCATGTAAAGCCCAAATGTGTTATCATACATCTATAATTTCAGCCAATGTTCCGTGAGAAATGAGTAGAGACAATAGAATCTTCAGAAGTTTGGGGCCAGGTAGCCTATCAAATACAGTGTGGAACAAGAGTCATTGTCTGAAACAACGTCAAAGGTAAGGACAAACACACACACACTCTCTCTCTCACACACGCATTTTAAAAATAATTGGCAAAAAAGAATATTCATTTCTAAATAAATGAATGAATGAATGAAAATAAATAAATATTCATTTCTATATAATTTTGCCTTTATAGCTTTTAGTCTGTTTTTGTTTGAGACAGTATATTATTATGTAGAGCAGACAGGCTGGCTTCAGGTTGATTCTCTGGTGTCTGTCTCCTGAGTGCTGAGATTATAGGTACATATCTGTATTCCTAGCTGCAAAGTGGTGTTTCTTAAATGCATTTACTGCAACAAATTTAAATGATATTTTTGTTTGAATCTTGGCGCTGCTGATTTATCTCTTTCAGCTGTTCAATACTCACAGTCCTAGTTGTCAAACCAACCACCTAACCTAGGTGCAGCCTCTTGGAAAAGCATAAATCAATCAACTAAGGCAACTCAAATAAGCCAAAATGCAAGTTAAGTAATAAACTGAAATCACTGAGAAATTATGGGATCTAGTTTTTTAAAGACTACTAATTAATCATACTTCAAGAAGTACAAATAATCTAATTAATGTACCTATGAAAACAATTTTCTCATAGCTAAAATTATTTCTCTTTTCAAGACAGCATCTCATGTAGCCTAGGTTGACCTCTAACTCTCTCTGTAGCCATGATGACTATCTGTTTATGATGCTCCTGCCTTCTTTGTGACTGGCAATTTCAGGCAGAAGCCACCATGTTTGGGTCTGCTTGCTTGTTTGCTTGTTTTTTACTTTTAAAAATTTTATGTGCATGTATGACTTTGCCTGGTTGTTCATGATTATTAATATTTAATATTGATTTATCTTTCAGTTGAACAGCAGTTATTCCTAAACCAGCTGTATAACCAAATCACCACACAGAGACTAGGATGTATTTAATTAACCTAGAGCACAATGCTGGGCAATAGTTACTCCATCCTAAACCTCCAAGCACACATAGTTTCCTTCCATGCAGATTTCCCACATTATACTTGCTTTTTAGTCATATCTTTGGTCCGGTTCATTTCTCCTGGTGATTTCAGGTCTTCTCTTCTCCAATCTCTCCTCCCACTCCTGTCTTTCTCCTCCCCATCCCCCCAGACCAGCATGTCCCATCCTATTCTCTCCATTGCTCAGCATTGTGGCTGGTTGTTTTTATTGGCAACACAGAGAACAAATGGTGGCATGTCTACACATACTTGAGACAAGTGATGCTTAGAATAAGCATCACAATGCAATGTCTGGATTGAAACCAGATAGTGAGGTAGAGAAGTCAGCATTTGAATGAACAAGGCTAAATTTTGTATACATTCCAGAAGAACATTATACCAACATCTGGTTGTCTGTATATGTATGTGCATGCTTGGTGCTGACAGAGGTCAGAAAAGGGTGTCAGTTCCTCTAGAACTGAAGCTTCAGGTAGTTGTAAGCTGCCTTACATAGCTGTTAGGAATCAAACTCAGGTCCTTTGCAAGAACAGAAACTGTTCTGATGAGCCACATCTGAACCCTCATAATGTAAAAATTTTTTAAATATTTTATTCTATGATATCTATATTTTATAAAGATATGGCATGAATGAGCATTATCTAGATAGTAAAGGCTGTAGTAATGCATGAAAAACTTCCAGTTAAATATAGAATAATCCTCATCTCGTGTTGCCATGTGTTACACAAGTTTAGAAAGTATCCGAACAGCATTCTACCTCAGGTGGAAGGTGTGAGAAGTTGATATATGTTCTAGAAATGTAGCTTAAACCCACTGCTACAAGATTGTTCTTTTCAGCTAATAAAACTTCAGAGGCTTTGAGAAGTTTTTGTTTTGTTCTGTTTTAGAATAACTGAAAACAAATGGTTGAAATCCTTTTCAGTGTTTACCGTGTTTCTTCTTTGCTGCTGTGGGTCTTTTGCATCAAGAGTTGGGTAGTTTGGGGCAATCATCAGGAAATATGAGCTGCTGAATTATGGAATCTCTCCACTATACAATCAAAAGCTTCCCAACACAGCCCTGTATACCCCAGCTCTGAGCCACACCTCACTTAGTGGAAAGATTGACCTGTTGTGCTGGCTAGCTTTATGTCAACTTGACACAAGCTAGAGTTATCTGAAAGGAGGGAACCTCAATTGAGAAAATGCCTCCATAAGATTGGGCTGTAGGACATTTTATTAATCAGTGCTAATGGAGGAGGGAGCAGTCCATTGGGGGTAGAGTCACCCCTTGCCTGGTGGTCCTCGGTTCTGTACAAAAGCAGGATAAACAAGCTGCGGGGACCAAGTGAGTAAGCAGCACTCCTCCATGGCCTCTGCGTTAGCTCCTGCAGCCAGGTTTCTGCCCTGTATAAGTCCCTGCCCTCACTGCGTTTGATGATGAATTGTATGAAACTCTGAGTGATATAAACCCTTTCCTCCTCAAGTTGCTTTTGGTCATTTATGGTAGTTTGAATAAAAATGGCCCCACAGGCACATAGGGAGTGGCACTTTTAGGAAGTATGGCCATTTTGGAGTAGGTATGGTGGTGTTGGAGAGAGTGAATCACTGGGAGAGGGCCTTGAGGTCTCAGCTGCTCAATCTAGGACCAATATATCATTCTCTTCCTTCTGCCTGTGGATCAAGATGTAGAACTCTCAGCTACCTCTCTATCACTATGTTTGCCTGTGTGCCACCATGCTTCCCACCATGACAATAATGAACTAAACTGTTTTACTATAAACCAGCCTCAATTAAATGCTTTCCTCTATAAGAGTTGTCATGGTTATGCTGTTTCTGCACATCAATAAAATCCTAACTAAGACAGTCATGGTGTTAATAACAGCAATAGTAACTCTAAGATACCTGATGACTTTGCTTACTCAAAAGGGAGCTTTCCAAAAGTAGGTGCTTCAAACTGTGACTTTGTTTATCGCTCTTCTATTCCACAGAAGTTTTTGGAGGTACCAAGGTAAGACTCAGGATGGGTAAAAGTGCATGGCACCTTTGAAAAGAAAGTGAAAATAAACACAATCCTACTAAAATTAATGGCTGTTTTTTGTTTTTTGGTTTTGTTTTTTTGTTTTTTTTTTAAAGGAATGAGCTGAGAATCTGGAACTGATTACCCTGCTCTTTGATCACCTCCCCCTGAGGGGGGAGCAGCCTTGCCAGGCCACAGAGGAGGACAATACAGCCACTCCTCATGAGACCTGATAGACTAGGATCAGAGGGAAGGGTAGGAGGACTTCCCTTATCAGTGGACTGGGAGAGAGACATGGGTGGGGAACAGGGAGGGTGGGATAGGGAAGGGGGGGAAGTACAGGGGGGATACAAAGTGAATAAACTGTAATTAATAAAAAATTTAAAAAAGTAAATCCTAACAATGGTTTGGATTTCCTGTGTCTGTTTTTATGTTCCCGTTTTCATTCCTGATTTTGTTAATTTGGATAGTGTCTCTCTGCCTTTTAGTTAGTTTGGCTAAGGGTTTGTCTATCTTGTTGATTTTCTGAAAGAACCAGCTCTTGGTTTCATTGATTCTTTGAATTGTTTTATTTGTTTCTAATTTATTTATTTCAGCCCTGAGTTTGATTATTTCCAGACGTCTACTCCTTTTTGGTATGTCTGCTTCTTTTTTTCCCTAGGGCTTTTAGGTGAGTCATTAAGCTGCTTGAATGAGATGTTTTGAATTTCTTCTTGAAGGCACTTAGTGCTATGAACTTTCCTCTTAGCACTGCTTTCATTGTGTCCCATAAGTTTTGGTATGTTGTGTCTTCATTTTCATTGAATTCTAGGAAGACTTTAATTTCTTTCTTTATTTCTTCCCTGACCCAGCTGTCATTTAGTAGCAAGTTGTTTAATTTCCATTTGTGTGTAGGCTTTTTGCTATTTCTGTTGTTGAGGTCCAGCTTTAGTCCATGGTGATCAGATAGGATACAAGGGATTATTTCAATCTTCTTGTATCTTTTGAGGCTTGCTTTGTGACCAACCATATGCATTATTTTGGAAAAGGTTCCATGAGGTGCTGAGAAGAAGGTAAATTCTTTTGTGTGTCGGTGTAAGGTTCTGTAGATGTCTTTTAGGTCCGTTTGATTCATGACCTCTGTTAGAGATATTGTTTCTTTGTTTAATTTCTGTTTTGTTGACCCATCTTTTGTTGAGAGTGCGGTGTTGAAGTCTCCCACTATTAATGTATGGGGATCTATGTGTGGTTTAAGTTTTATTATTGTTTCTTTTACAAACATGAGTGCCTTTGTATTTGGGGCATAGATGTATGTTCAGGATTGTGATGTCTTCCTGGTGGAATTTTCCCTTGATGAGTATGAACTGCCCTTCCTCATCTCTTTTTATTAATTTTGGTTGAAAGTCTATTTTATCAGATATTAAAATGGCCACTCCTGCTTGCTTCTTTGATCCATTTGCTTGGAAAACTGTCTTCCAGCCCTTTACTCTCAGGTAATGTCTATCTTTTTGACTTAGGGGTGTTTCTTGAATGCAACAGATTTTTGGGTCTTGTTTACGCATCCATTATGTTAGTCTGTGTCTTTTGATTGGAGAATTGAGTCCATTGATGTTGAGAGAGATTAATGACCAATGGCTGTTAGATCCTTTGATTTTGATGTTAGCTGTGGTAGTAAGTTTGTGTGCTTGGCTACTTCTTGTTTTGCTGTAGTGAGGTTAACTATTTCCTGTGTTTCCTTGAAAGTAGTTAGTTTTCTTGGGTTGAATTTTTCCTTCTAGTATCTTCTGTAATGCTGGATTTGTGCGTAGGTATTGTTGACATTTGTTTTTGTCATTGAAAATCTTGTTTTCTTTGTCTATGAGGACTGAGAGTTTTGCTGGGTACAGTACCCTAGGCTGACATCTGTGTTCTCTTAGGGTGTGCATGATATCCATCCAGGCCCTTCTGGCTTTCATAGTCTCTGTTGAGAAGTCAGGTGTGATTCTGATGGGTTTGCCATTATATGTTACTTGGCCTTTTTCTCTTGCAGCTTTTAGTATTTTTTTCTTTGTTCTGTATTTTTATTTTAAATTATGTGATACGTATGGGAATGTTCATGTAAGTGCAGGTATCAGATGCCCTTGAAACTAGAGGTGTGGGTGGTTGTGATTTGCCTTCCTGATGTGCCTGTTGGGAACTAAGTTCTACACAGGAATGGCTATCATCTTTCCAGCTTCAAAACTAGTTTTCTTAATAATAAAAAGAGAAATATGCATTCTAGGGACTAGAGAGATAGCTCAGCACACACATACAAATATGATTAAATAAAAAATATAAATGTGGGAAATAGTAAGATAGGGAGAGGACAGGAGCTCCACAAGGAGAGCAACAGAACCAAAAATTCTGAGTACAGGGGTCTTTCCTGAGACTGATACTCCAACCAAGTACCATGCAAGGAGAAAACCTAGAACCCCTGCACAGATGTAGCCCATGGCAGTTCAATAGCCAAGTGGGTTCCATAATAATGGGAACAGGGACTGCCTCTGACAGGAACTGATTGGCCTGCTCTTTGATCACCTCACCCTGATGGGGGAGCAGCCTTACCAGGCCACAGAGGAAGACAATGCAACCACTCCTGATGAGAGCTGATAGACTAGAATCAAAAGGAAGGAAAGGAAGACCTCCCCCATCAGTGGACTTGGGGAGGGGCATGTGTGGAGAAGGGGGAGGGGAGGTGGGAAGGGGGAGGAGGGAGAGGCTTATGGGGGGATACAAAAAGAATAAAGTGTAATTAATAAAAAACTTTAAAATTTTTTAAATGTGCTCTTATATACCTCAGAAAAGTTGTTTAATCCAGTGTGCAGATAGCTCTCTTGGGGACATTTCTATATAGTGTGCCTTTGGTATGGAAAGTTACCTATTTAGAGAGAACACATATGCGTGCTTTCTAGCCTAGCTTAAATTTAGCATTCCTAGGAGCGGGTGTATCTCACTGTGGGAGCTCTTGCTTAGCACCTGTAAATGTTTCTGAAGTCAATTTAGACATTTCAAGTTCCTGGGATGGTCAGTGGTTTGAAAAGTTCTGTTATAAATCTGAATACTTTTATGAAAGTTAGGGAGAAGCATTTTTAACAAAAGGGCAATGTGGCAAAGTAGTGCTTTCAGAAGATAAGTCTGGCAGAGAGACATACATAACATATACTCACTTTTAAGCGGATATTAGCCATATAATACAGGATAACCATACTATAATCCACAAAACTAAAGAAGCTAAATGACAAGGAAGGCCTTAGGGAGGATGCTTAATTCACATTCAGAAGGGCAAACAGAATAGATACCAGAAGCAGATGAAAAGAGGGAATAGGATGAAAGCCTACCATAGATGTCCTCTGAAAGACTCCACCCAGCAGGGGATGGAACCAGAGGCTGAGACTCACAGCCAAACTTTGAGCAGAGTTTAGGGAGAGTTGGGGGGTGGAGGTGGATAGAAGGACCCAGAGGGGATAGGAGCTCCACAAGGAGACCTACAGAGCCAATAAGTCTGGGCCCAGGGGGCCTGCAGAGACTGTTACATCAACTAAGATCATGCATGGAGAGGACCTAGACCCTCTGCTCAGATGTTGCTGATAGGCAGCTTAGTCTCCTTGTGGGTTTCTTGTAAGGGGTGCAGGAGCTGTCTCTAGCATGGATTCTGTTGCCAGATCTTGGATCACTTCCCCTTGGTGTGGGGGCCTTGCCAAGCCACAGAGGAAGAAGATACAGGCAGTCCTGATAAGACTTGTTAGCCTGGGGTCAGATGGTAGGGGAGGAGGCATTCCCTCTTTCTGAGGACTAAAAGAGAGGGATAGGAGGGAAGAGGAAGGGTGGGTGGGATTGGGAGGAGATGAGGGAAGGGGCTATAAGTGGATTGTAAAGTGAATAAATTATAAAAAATAAATTTAAATTAAAAAAGAGACAAATTGGAACATTTAGCCAAGAGACCTAAATGGTACTGATATATTTAAAGCTCCAACCTATTACCTCTGGATGTACTATTAACAATGAATAATACTGGAGGGGGGGGGTTGCAAGATTGGGGTCAGGGATAGAGGGTTCTAGCTTTAGCACTCTTTATAATTCTTGCCCGTGTATAGACTATGCAAATGAACAGTAGGTTAAAAAAGCATAGTGTCTGGCAATCGGCGAGGGAGAGTTTCCTTCAGTATGGGATGAACCCCAAAGACTGGTTAGGACCACCAACAGGTGTTGAGGAATTTTAATTCAGAGCACGGCTGTTCTGGCAAAAGATCACGTCTGAAACCAAAATAATAGTATCAAACTCATCACAGTTAGCTAACCCAGTTTGCCTATTATAAAAGAACAAGCAAAACCTAACTTCTTTTTGACTGCAGGGGTTCAAATCAGTGTAAGGCACCATGGTTGGAGCAGCAGTTATACAGGCTCTTAATGGCATGTGTGAGACTGCAGGCTGTGGCAGTAGTTTTTGTTTGTTTGTTTGTTTGTTTGTGTGTTTGTTTAAGACAGACTTTTTCCTTATGTGGCACATCCTGGCCTCCCAAGCGCTGGAATTGTGTGAGATCATACCCAGCCTTGTTAATAGTGTTTGCCTGTGAGACTGGACATACACCTAGAAGGTTCAGGCCCATGAAAATAAGCCATCTTGAAATCAGCTGTCAAAGGCGTGTCAGATGTGGAACTCCACAATTTGTCACATAAAATTGGAGCCAGAATGAGAAAGATATAGCCCAGCATGCTGGCACAGGTCTTTAATTCCAGCACTTGGGAGGCAGAGGCGGGTGGATCTCTGTGTGTTCAAGACCAGCACGGCTTACTCCCCACAGCTGGCTCAGCCTGATTTTCTTATTGAGGCCAGTGTTGGGGGCACAAAAGTCCCTGTACCTACAGATCATCAGAGAATTCAGGAATGTTAAGAACGCAAGATGGTTTCCAAAAAGGAAAGATGTAAAAACCTGTTCTTCCATCCAGAAAGCCGGGGATTGGATGTGATTAGTATCCTGGTGATCTGTGTCATCTGTTGGGCTGGGCCATAGCCAGCTCCTACAATGAGGATCAGAGGTGGCTGATAAACTAAATGAGCCTTATGCCAGGGGCTACCTAAGCTCCCACAACCAGAACCGGAGATACCTAACAGTCTAAATGACCCTTACATTATCTGTATAGCCAAAGGCTCCTCCAAGCTCCCACAACCAGGACCAGAGGTGGCTAATAAGACTAAGACCAGGCCAGACTCTTCCCTAGGCCCTTAAGCTAATGCAGGTAGCCTATCTCCAGAACCCATCTTCTTGCAAGAAACGACATGTTCCCTGAGTGGAGTTTCAAAGTAATTACACTTTCTTGTGCACTGGGGATTGTATTACACCAGGAAACTTTCCTCCCCGATTCAAATCATACTGTTTAAATTTGTTGGGAATAAACTGCTTGATATTAGCCTCTCCAAAGTCTTGATCCAGGTTGATGAAATCAATCTGAACTGAGTTTTCAGTCTCACGTCTTCTGGGTTCGCTTCCCTGACTGGACACCTGCAGGGTTCCCTTGAGCCAAGACCATCAGCCCAAGGACAGCACCACCATGGTCCAGTGGAACTACAATAGGTTGGACCTTCCCCAATCAATCACTAATTTAAAAAATTACCTACATCTGGATTTGTTTGTTTGTCTGTTTTGTTTTTTGAGAAAGGGTTTCTCTGTGTAGCCTTGGCTGTCCTGGACTTGCTTTGTAAATCAGGCTGGCCTCGAACTCACAGAGATCCTCCTGCCTCTGTCTCCCTGAGTATTGGGATTACAGGCATGTACAGGCATGTACTGCTATGCTTGGCCTACATCTGGATCTTATAGAGGTATTTTTTCAACTGAGGTTCCTTCCCATCCTCCCCACCCCCCATATAACTCTAGCTTGTGTCAAGTTAACATAAAACTATCTGGCACACTTAGTGTGGACCAAAGTCCTTGTCAATCTTTTTGCCCCCACTTTCCCACCCCACTGGCCAATCCAAATATACCCCTGTCATACTCTATAGGAAGAAGATAAAAGTACAAAATCTCCTGCCAGAATAGGGATTGAATGTAAAGTGTTTTCTGACGTGGAGACTTCAGCCACTCACAGACTTCACTCTTGAGAGCTGCCAGCATGCAAGACAACACAGGGAAACTTGAGGGTGTGTGTTTGGAAGCTTGTGGTTGTAAAGGAGTGTCACAACGTGGGAGCCTGGATCTCATAGCCCATCTGGGTCGCACATGTTGTTTACATCTATAGCCACATGAAAGGTGATGAACAACGCAAGTGGGCTTTGCCAACAAATAGAAACATTTACCACACAGCAGCTATGATGGCCAAGACATTTAAAATCAGCAAGAAATTAATGGATACATTTTCAAAACTGTTCTAAGATGCATTTGCTGATCTCATTAGAGTACTTTTGGTTGAGTTTCTGGCATAAAAAGAAAACCCTAATTTTCCAGAATTGAGAATTATTACACCAAGCATATATTTTTTTCAAGAATACTAATTAAATATGATTGACAACAAATGTGTTCACTTCTAAACTTCCATTAAAATGAGAATATCATTATCTTTTTTTATTAAAAATGGGAAGAAATAATGAAGCAACAAAATTCTAGAAGTCAAAAACAGGCCCACTTACTGAATTGAGAGGGCTAAACTGTAAGCCAGTAGAAGGGAAACCCAAGAAGCAACCCCAGACTCATCAGGGGCCAGGCAAGAGCATCTTTCCAGAACACACATCTCTAAGCAGCATACTTGAGGTTCACAGAAAGTACAAAGTGGTCGGTGAACCAGAATTGAAGCACTAGGCAGGATTAAAGCTGATAGTGGTATACTGAGGGTACGTATACTTAAAAAACGATTTCTATGATAAAGCATTATACTCTTCAGTTGACATTCAGTCACTGAAGTGCTGGCATCCAGGAATAACTACACTCTCTTTAAAGAACAGCTTTTCTTCCTTAGGAAACTCAACTAAGACATTTTAAAGAAGGAGAAAGAAGAAGAGGAACAGAAGAAAGAGGAGGAGACATGCCCTCCCCACCAAACGTGCCCAGTACTCTGAAGACAGTAGCCAGCTTCATCTGTGGCATGAAGTTTCCATAACTAAAATACCAGTGAATAACCAGAATCTGAAGATGGGTCTATAAGAACAGCAAGACAATATATATAGGAAAAGAAACATTTAAAAACAGGACAACAAAAGCTAGGCAGCAGAAGTACACATCTTTAGTTCCAGCACTGCAGAGGCAGGAAAGGCAAGACAATCTCTGTGAGTTCAAACCCAACCTGTTCTATATAGTGAGTTCCAGGATAGCATGAAGGTGCTTGTATATGCCTCCAAGCCTGAGGACCTAAATACTTGAGTTTCATCCTGAGAACTTACACAGTGAAAAGAGAGAAATGACTCTCACAAGTTGTCTCCCGGGCTTTCACATGTGCACCCCACCAACACACACTAAATGAATTAACCAATGAATGTAAAGAAAAGTGGAAAACATGAAAATATTCAACATCGCTAGCTAGCAGTGAAATGCAAACAAAAACTACTTTGAACTTCTATTTCACCTCAACTGGAATGGCAGAAGTAAGGAAACAACAAATACCGAGGAAGATGTGGGTAAAAGGGAACCATACAAGTTCTGACAGCAATATAAGCTAGTCCAACCACCATGGAAATCAATATGGAGGTTCCTCAAAGCTTATATTTATCCAGATATACCACTCCCAAAGGCCTCCAAATCAACACATCACAGAGATCCTTGCACATCATTGCTTACTGCTTCACTATTCACCATAGCTAATTATACAGCCAACCTCAGCCCAACAACAGAGAAACGATACAGTGTGGACTATATACACAATGGGATTTTTTTTCCAGCATAAATAAAGTGAAATTATGTCACAGGTAGGGAATTTAATACAGATCGAGATAATCATGAAGTTAAGTAAGTTAGTTTCTGAAAGACAGTATCTCATTTACCCAGGTTCGCAGGTCCCAAACGTCACACACATATAACAGATGACATGGAAGCTGCTGGAGAAATGACTCAGCAACTCAGAGAACGAACTACTCTTTCAGAGGACCCAAGTTTAATTCCCAGTACCCATGCAGGCCAGTGGTGCTCACAGCTACTTGAAACTCCAATTTCAGGAAAGTCAACACTCTTCTGGCCTCCACAAGCACTGCGCTCATGTGTACAACCACTCCCCCACATACAAATAATTAAAAATAAAAATAACATCAGGGGCTGGGGAGACTGCTCTTGAAGACCTAGGATCAGTTAGTTTCCTAGGACCCATATGGTCCTCACAACTAACCGCAACTTTAGTTCCAGGAGATCCAATGCTCTCTTCTGCCTTCCTGGGAAGCCTGCTTGTGTGTGGTGAGCATGGGTGTGTACCTGTGTGTGTATACACATATACACAGACACATATATACACACACATATATACTCACACATACTCAGACACACACATGCATATATACATACTCAGACACATACATACATATGCGTACAATTAAATATTTTTTAAATAAAAAAGTCAGATGACATGAAAAAAATTAAAGGGAAACGAAGGAAACTAATGGGACTTAAGGTGGTGGGGAGAGAGGCAGAGAGGATGGTAGACAGGGGAACCAAGTACAGCAGCCAGGAGGCCAAGGAGCAAAAGAGAGGCATAAAGTGGGTAACCAAAATGTCTGGATTATATAGGGAAGAGCCTTCTGGGAAAGGGCAGCCCAGAACCTGGGCTGGAGAGTTCAGAGTAGAAGGCAGGGTACAGCCAGCTATATACCCTCTAACAGGTAAGGACACAGAGATGGATGCTGGGAAAACCTGGAGACCAGTTCCACTTTGATATGTTGAATAGATGCCTCAGCCAATTGCCTAGCATTTGAAACTTAACAACAGGCTATCTCAATTGTTGTCTCCCAGAATGGTTTATAATGTGAGATCCTCCTGTCTCTGCCTCTTATGGCATTATTGGCATGAGCCAGTACACCTGCCTTCTCACACTGGTTTATTTTATTAATTATTAGGGAGAGAGTGTGGAAATCAAGAAGGTAACCTTCGGGAGTCAGTTCCCAGTAGGAGTCATCAGGCTTGCCCACCTTCCTGTGGATTTCTCAGAGACAGAGAAATGGGTGGATAAAGAGTATTATTTTGTATGTTTAAAATTTGAGAGAAAAAAAGAGATCAAGAAGGGAGGAAGATTAGCCTAATGTTATTACAAATATAAGATGTTGGTTCATCATGCTTTTAGAAAGGTGTATCTTGGTTAGCTGGCAGGACACTTTATGGAAAGGAAGGCTGTGGGGCTGGGATGTAGCTCAGTGGTAGATTATTCAGAGTATGTAAAGCTCTGGGCTTGGTTCACATCATCATGATGGCTTCAGGGAGGGGCTGTGTGGAGGATGACAAAAATGAATGCATTTTAAAAGGAAAGCTTCTAGGATAAGGGTCCAAAAGAAAGTGGCATCGATTTTACATTAATTGACTTTTTGCTCAAATGCTCAGTAGTGTGAATGTTCAAAATGCAACAGGGTTTGCACGAACTTTAATAAATTGGCCTGGCAGCCATCTTTATTACACAAGCCACCTCCACCCCCTGCTGAATTTTCCATATTAACGTTCTTCCATTGTTCTCTGTTGGGCCTGCAGTAACTTTAACTCTCTTCCAGATGTTTCCGGACATCAGCATTCAAGATGTGCTGGCCAGATGTCTTTAAAATTGCAGGAACTCTGTGTTGTGTATATTAGTTATGCAAATGGAAAAGTGAGGACAAGAAGCCAATATGGAGGATAAGAAAAAAACAAGGCAGAGACTGGGCCAAGTCTCTGCTGGCACACGCAATTTAAGTAAAAAGCCAAGTGAGCAAGCTGTCTTTGATCAAAAACCTTCAGCAGTCTACAGTCCACACTGAGGGGTAAGTGTCCTCAGTTTCCAGTTCAGGCTTGAGGCTCTGGAAGCCTCTACCATCTAGAGGGTAACCATAGGAACATACTGAATAGCTGCAGATCTAGCAAACACCTGACCTTTGCTTTACTTTGCTAACAACAACAAAATCTTCATAGATCAAAGAACAATTCCCCCAAACATAAGTTAGTAAGTTAATAGATATTTTAAGAGGGGAAAAGGGTGCAGTAGTTAACTGATTTCAGGAAGGCTTAAACCAAGTTAAACAGGGGCTTGAGAGATGGCTTAGTAGTTAAGAGCACTTTTTGTAGAGGACCCATGTTTGATCCCCAGCACCCACATGGTGCCTAACAATCTTCTATAATTCTAGTTTCAGATAATCTGACATCTCTTCTGAACTACAAGGACACAAACCAGGCACAAACATGGTGCACAGACATAAACACAGGCTAAACACTAATTTTGTATGGGTGTGTGGTAATATATTTAAGAGGCAAGGGAGGAGATGAGGGAGGGAGGCTAGGATTGGAAGGGGAGGAGGGAGGAGGCTACAGCTGGGATACAAAGTGAATAAACTGTAATTAATAAAACATTAATTAATTAATTAAAATGTATTTCTATATTTATAATATTATATACAATTATAATTTATTATATATCATAATAACAACACACCTGTTTTATATTTATATAGTTATATAATTTATTACATATTACATATATCATAACGACACACAAATATGTATACATACACATGTATGTATATATAAAACATTAAGGAATTCTCTTCCCCAAAGCACTCCCAAAGCTTCTGCTGTTTCTGTGCATGGTGAAAAATTTATTCTAACACTTCTGGAAGGTTCCAGGGCCCAACAGAGAACTGTAGACTAGAGAGCACGTAGGTTCTTAGTGCCAGCACACACCCAAGTTTAGTATCTTCGCACATCCACGTTTAACCCGTTTGTCACTCATCTCACCAGTGTATCCTCTTCCTGCTCAGCTCCAGCTCGGTTTCCCTGCATTATGGCAACATGACCCACATTCCCCTAAAGTAGAGTGATAATAATTGGGAACATCTCCTCTTTTCTCTGGCCCTAGGCCCTCCCTCTCCATCTATTCCATTCTGTCACAAACAGCCACTGCTTTATTTTCTGGGCACTGTCATGGAGTCCGGAGATCCAACTCCCATCAGAATCACAGTTGATGCCTCGGTGTGTCTACTCGTGTGCTAAGAACACAGGACCTGGACTTGCCAGTAACTTAACTCATATTCCTGTCAACAAATACATATTTTTTTTTCAAACTCCATCACTTATACTGGTATACCACAGTCTCAAGAAGGTCAACAGGATGTGTGCATCCCCCCCTTTTTTCCTTATTTGGTTGCATGTTTTATTAGTTTTGTAATTATGGCGACAAATATGTACAACATAAAGCTTATCTTCGTCACCATTTTAAAGTGTATAGTTCACTAAAATTAAGCACATTTGACAGTTTCCTGTGAAAAGACTGTACTTCCTAGCTTTCCTTGTAGTGGGAAACATGGGGGGTGGGGATGTGCTGCAATCATTTCCTATCCTTATAAGGGGTCAGAATGGGCATTCTCTCATCCATCTGCATGGCATGAAACATATTTTTCAATTTCCTGTGGGCGGCATCCTACCACCATGTGATCAGTAAGCATGTCTCTAAGTTCAGGTGAGTCTTTCCTTTTCTGCCTTTCTGTCTCTAAGATTTGTCAGAAATCTAACAATATGTGTATAGGAACATTAATTCAGAACATGTCTTTTCTGGCAAGAAATCAGATCCAAACACCTTCTAGGTCTATGTGATCCATCTGGAATACAAACACCTTTAATCCAGGAGACAGAGGCAAGCAGATCTGAGTTCAAGGCCAGCCTGGTGTAGAGTAAGTTTCAGGTAAAGAAAAGCTTAGGCCCAGGTGTGGTAGTACACGCTATTAATCCCAGCACTCAGGAGACAGAAGCATGCAGATCTCTGAGTTCTAGTCAGCTCTGTTCAGTCAGTTTGGTTGAGTCACTGGGTTGAGAGGCAGTGAGTGGAGTTGAGATCATGGCAGTTCAGTTACTCTAATTCAGGGGCAGTTTTTACTAGGAGAGTTTCACAGAGAGAACAAGTTAGACACGGGTAAAGACAGAATGAGCCAGAGAATGAGAAGGAGCCAGGAGATTAGAACAGGTAAGCAGAGCAATTTAGTCAGAAGCTGAGAGGAGTCAACTTGAGTCAGTCCACTTGGAGAGGAGTTGTGAGCCAGACAGTTGAGTTGAACCAGCCAGCTGGAGTTCAGAAAAAACTAGAAAGAGTGAGCTTACTCATCAGGAAGTTTCAGAGGCTGAAAACATTGTAGGCCAAGATCAGATTGTAGGGAGGCTAGAAGTTTCTTGGACTGAACCTAAGTTACCAGTCAGAAGCAGTAAGCCTCCGAGACAACAATCAAATCAGGTAAATAAAAGATACATTTACAGAGCCTTTGACAAAATGTAACACCCCTTTATTATGAAAGTCTTGGAGAAATTAGGGATACAAGGGATATACCTAAACATAATAAAGACAATTTAAAGCAATTCAACTACCATCAGAAACAAGACAAAACTGTCCACTCTCTCTGTATTTATTCAATATAGTACTTGAAATTCTAGCCAGAGCAATAAGAATTGAAGGAGATAAAGGGGATACGAAGGAGTCTAAGTATCATTATTTCCGAATGATATAACATAATGATAATGTAATGATGTGATAATATAATGATATAACATAAGTTACCCCCCCCCCAAATTGCCGTGGAACTCCTAAAGCTGATAAATACTTTAGCAATGTGGCTAGATAAAAGATTAACTTAAAAAAGTCCATAGCCCTCTTATATACAAATGAGAAATGGATTGAGAAAGAAAAATACACACTTCACAGTATCTACAAACAATAATATTTGGGGGTAACTCTAACCAAGCAAGTGAAAGACTTCTATGCTACAAACTGAAGAAGTCACTGAAGTCACTGAAGAAGTTGAAGAAGATATCAGAAAGATCCCCCATGATCATGGCTTGGTAGAATTAACTGTGTAAAAATGGCCATTCTACCAAAAGCAATGTATTGATATAATACAATCTTTATCAAAATTCCAACACAGTTATTTACCTTGAGAGGACAATACTCAACTTCATATGGAAAAAACAAAAACAAAAACCAGGATAGCTAAAATAATCCTGAAAAATAAAAGAACTTCTGGAGGCCTCACAGTTACTAATTTCAAGCTACACAAGAGAGCAACAGTAATAAAAACCACATGGTATTGCCATAAAAACAGACAGGTTGATCAATGGAATAGAAATCGGGATTGCTTTATCCATCCTTGATATGCAGGCTTGTGTCTAGTCATATTGTGTCCTGTTATGCTTGTATTTGGTTGATATCACTGAGGAGCCTGCTGTTTTCTGAAGGGAAATGGAGGAGGAATGTCAGGGAACACCTTTAAATGAATGACTCATGGTGAGCAACGCCTTGGAGAACTGTGAGAGAGGTTCCAGAAAAGAAGGCAGAGGGCCTTTTACTTCAAGTGTGTTTTTTGTTTTTGTTTTTGTTTTTTTTGTTTGTTTGTTTGTTTTTGTTCCCTGGATTGTTCCTGGACATGGTTCTGTGACAAACATTTACATTTAATTTATAAGACATGCTTTTTCTTGTTGGATGTGAGAACACAGCTGAAGAACCCTATCTGGTCAGTGTACCCTGAATACGGCTATGGCCTTCTGCCTTGCTTTCACGTTTTCCCAGATAAGATCTACAGTACCTACAGGCAACTGTGTTTAAACTGGTCTATCCTGAGAAAGTTCTGGGAAAGGGTGCTCTGTTACTATTTAGAATGTCCTCACTGACATTTATTTACATGTTTTTAGGATCATTTTTTTTTAAGTCAAACAGCCTTCCTCAGACCATTGCTTTCTTTGTTATATTTGTGTATGAAAGCACTCTGAAACTGAAGTAAGGTTGTCTGAAGCATTAGACTGTAGCCTGCCCCATTCTTTCAGGTCCTCAGATTGGAAGTCCAGCAGACAAGATCTGCAGAAGTTGCCCAAAAGTCTATAGAGGAGTGTGTCTCAGAGAGAGGGGAGGTGTGAGGGTGTGTGTTGAGGGGGCGAAGGAGGCTGAGGTTTGGATGTATTATATAAGAGAAGATTACGTTTTTTAAAAAAGTGCTAAAGTTTTTCTGACATGGCTTGAACAGTGCAGAGCATGGCCACTTATGACAGGCAAGGTCACACCATTGCTGGGTGAGCACTGGATCATGAGTCCTATTGTCTGGGATCAGATACTGGTTTGCCACTAAGGGTGTGTGACAGGGCAGATTCTTTAACAGCTCTGCTTTGTCTTTATCTTCCATAAAATTACAGTACTTATCTCAAGAGGCCCTCGTGAAGGTGAGGAGACCTGTTATCTGGAAAGCACTTAAACCATTAGCATTCTCACCTCTAAGAAAGGAAGTAATCGAGGCATAAAGACAATAAGTAGCTTACCTGTCTAATTGAGCCAGAGGTGAGTGTGGTGGCCCACACCTATAATCCCAGCACTGAGAGACCCAGGCAGGAGGATATCTATATAAAGGCCAGCCGAGAGACAAACACATTCAAGGCCAGATTGGGCTATGAAAGAAATTGGGGGAAAGGAGAGAAAGAAGGAGGGAGAAGTGGGGAAGAGAGGGGAGAAAAGGAGGAACAGAGAGGTGAAGAACAAGAAAGAAGGGAAAGGGGTTGGGAGAGAAGGAGGGAGGGACAGAGAGGACATCACTCTAGGTTCACATACACAAAGCTCCTGTTCTTAATGACTCCTCAAGTGTATCTACTCCCTGTTTATAGGAAGCTTTCACTAATTAATCACACCTAAGTTTTGTTTCGGTTTTTGGTTTTTCGAGACAGGGTTTCTGTGTATAGTGCTGGCTGTCCTGGACCTTGCTCTAACTCATAGAGATTCACCTGCCTCTGCCTCCCAAGTGCCACCACCTCCTGGCTGCTTTTGTTTTTGTTAAACTGTAGATGCCCATAGTTTGGGAAGGAAGTGTGTGTGTGGAAGATCATAGGTTTTTAAATACATGGGAAAATAAGAGAATATACAGAATCTGGACGCAATACCCAGTACAGTACGAAGCCAGTCAAAAGCCTAACAACTCCATGGTTCTCACTGCTATGGCTCCTCAGAAATGGTATGAAACAGACTCAGCTCTTAGATCATTGAGTTGCCAAGCACCAGCATCTTAAAGACTGTGTGTCTATACAAGGGTGGTGAGATTTTCTGCATGTGTTTATATGACAGGAAACAAGGTCAGGAGGCAGCTGTGTCCTAATTTCACTTGCCACGGACCACAGTGATTTTATTGGACACATACTATGTAGTTACTTCACTTCTCTCTTCTTGTGGCTTCACACAAAAGCCATTTCTATAAGAACTAAAGGCCTACAATTAAGAAATAAGATTATGCTAACAACCACCAAAATACCTTACATCCAAATTATAGCTTTAACTGCAATACTCCTGTTTCTTACAGCAATGCTTCCCCCAAACTATGGAAATAGCTAATGAGTTTCTCCCACAACCCAGTTTATCACTTGGAGATGGTAAACAAAAAGACTTGAGTCATCGGCAGAGATGCAATGATACACTCTCAGCTTTCACATAGAGGAACTAATTGGATAAACGCAGTGCTGTGTGCATTCTGATGACAGTGGCAAGGCTCAAACAAATGTCTTGTTGAGTGCATGGAAGCCTGTTGAATTAGATTCAAAGAGACTAGGAAATGTATCCGTTCTGTGAGATAGGACACCCACACTTATGGAAAACAACCCCTCCAGCTTGGGAATACTCAGCTGTGCCCTAGTTTCTGTCCTTTGGATAGATCTGTCCTACAGCAGCACCAGCTTCATCCCAGGCACTCCTCTGTTCCTGCTCAGCTCAGGTCACGCCTGGTTCACATCTGGCCTACCTCTCAGCAGTATCTGATGAACTTTTACTCTTGACACGTTTTCTCTCTCTCTTTTTAAAAGCTACATATTTTCCTATTTATCATTCAAATATTTACCTTGGTCTCTTGAGGGCTTTATCTGACCTCTTAAAGTTGGTTTTCTCAGGGCCCATAGGGCCTCAGCCAGTGTCTGCTTTCAAGTTTTTCAGTCTCTTGCGACTACCCTAGGAAGTATGTTCTTGCCGTAGGGAGCATTGCTCCTGTTCGGAATTTTCTTCTCCCAGGATCCATAAACTAGTTTTCTTTCCTCTTTGAAGTCTAATTAACTTTTTCTTTTTTCTTTTTTGAGACAGGGTTTCTCTGTGTAGCTGTGGCTATCCTGAACTCACTTTGTAGATCAGGCTCGCCTTACTCACAGAGATCCACCTGCGTCTGTCTCCCTGAGTGCTGGGGTGAAATGCATGCTCCACCACTCCCGGCTCACTTTTTTTTTTTTAATCTCAACTACAGACCAGAGAAAGTGAGGAAACAAGTTCCTTTGTTTTAGGTTCTGCTACTGCTGTCCAAGAACCTGTTTGCTTGCTTTCCACTGTTCATGCTAATTATAGTTTTTTTTCCCTCATAACCCATGTTATCTAGTGTCAAAGAAGTGAACTATGTGATATCTTAGAAGATTTATTTTATTTTTAGTTATCTGTCTGTGTGAATGTTTGTGCGTGTGTGTGTGTGGGGGGACTAATCAGTGCAGGTGCCCTGAGGTGTTGTGGGCAGTCAACCGGGGTGCTGTGAACTGGACTAGGGTGCACAAAGCTCTTAACTGCATAGCTCCTATAGCCCCTAAATTAATTTATAAAGCTAACATGCAAAATCATGGATTTCCTTTTGGCATGTTCATACATGTGCCATCACACTTTGTTCTTATTCATTCTCCTCTGCCTCTGTTCTCCTTCCATGCTGCCTTTGGCCTCTTTGGTTAGCTGCTTTCCTTTCCCCATTTTTGCTCTTCTTTCTTTTTCTTTCTTTCTTTTTCTTTGGTTTTTCAAGCAGAGTTTCTCTGTGTAGCCTTGGCTGTCCTGGACTCGCTTTGTAGACCAGGCTGGTCTCGAACTCACAGAGATCTGCCTGCCTCTGCCTCCCTGAGTGTGGGGTTACAGGCATGCACCACCATGCCTGGCTCCATTTTTGCTTTTCTTATCACAGGCATTTGGCGACTCTATTTCCCACAACCTTTAAGAGTCTCTTCTTTCTCTCCGATGATCTTTTTCTACAAATAGAAGAGAAACCTGAAGTGTTTGTCTTTGTGAGTCTGATTTAGTTTTCTTAACAGAATAATATTCAGAAGGTTAAAATTTCATTTGTCTTCATGGCTGCATCAAATTCCCTTGTGTATGTATGCCACAATTAGTGTATCCACAATTAGTGGATATGTAGGCTGTTTCTGTGTCCTGGGTATTATGAGTAATGCAATAATAAACACAAATATGTAACTATCTCTGTGATATGTTGACTTAAGGTTGACTAAATATATACCAGAGTAGGGTAGCTGGGGCTTGGGATTTTCAGATTTTGAGAAACAACCATAATAATTTCTACAGTGGCTATACATTCCCACTAGCAGTGAATAAAGATTCCCTGCATATTTGTCAAGATTTATTGTCATGCTTTCCTTTTGTCTGTCTTTTGTTTGGTTGGTTTTTGGTTTTCTTTTTCTTTTTGAGACAGGATTTCTCTGTATAGCCCTGGCTACCCTATACTTACATTATAGACCAGGCTGGCCTCAAACTCAGAGATCTGCCTGCCTCTGCCTCCTGAGTGCTGAAATCTAAGGAATATGGTGGGACCAAAGGAGTGTTCCACCACTGCCTGGTACCTTCATTCTTTTTTCAAAATAAAAATTGATTTTTTTTATGTGTTTTATGTGTTTTGCTTCTACATATGTCTGTGATACATACCCGCTGCCTGTGGAGGCCAGAAGAGGGCATATGATTCCCTGAAACTTGATTTTCAGATTTTGAATAGTCATGTTGGTTCTGGTATTTGAACCCTGGTCATTTGGAAGAGCAGCCAGTGATCTCAACTGCTGAGCCATTTTTCTAACCTCCTTAACAATAGCCCTTCTTAATGGAATTTCAAAGAAGTTTTAATTTGCATTTTTCACTAAGCTTTATTTATCTTTTTTCTTTTTTAAAAAAACTTATTATTTATTAAAATTTATTCACTTTGCATCCTGCCTGTGGCCCCCACCCTTGTTTCCTCTCAATCCCACCCTCCCTCCCTCTTCTTCCCCTATGCCTCTCCCATAGTCCACTGATAGTGGAGGTCCTCCTCTCCTTCTATTTGACCCTAGCCTATCAAGTCTCATCAGGACTGGCTGCATTGACTTCCTCTGTGGACTGGCAAGGCTGCCCCCCACAGGGGAAGATGATCAAAGAGCCAGCCACTGAGTTCATGCCAGAGACGTCCCTCTTCCCCTTACTAGGGAACCCTCTTGGAGACTGAGTCTATGGGCTATACCTGAGCAGGTGTTTTTCCTTTTCTTTCTTTCTTTTCTTTTTTTCTTTCAGATAGTGTCTCTTTATGTAGTTCTGGTTGGCCTAGAAGTTGGTATGTAGACCAAGCTAGCCTTTAAGTCAGAGATCTTCCTGCCACATGCAGCAATTTGAATTTTCTTGATATTTCAGGCCATTGAACACATTTTCAAATATTTACTATTTATCCTCTCTTTAGTTCATTAGCTCATCTATTGATAGATGTATTTTGGATTTTTTTATGCTAAATTTATGCCATCTTCATGAATCCCAGATATGAATCCTGAGTCCAATGTTTAGTTGGCAAATATTTTTCCTCATAGTGTAGATTGCTTCATCATGCTAGTAATTATTTTCTTTGCTGGACATAAACTTTAACATTTGTGTATAATCCTATTTGTCAATTCTTGGGACTATTTCCTGTGTTGCTGGAATTATTGCAAATTCCTTATCTATGTCTATATCTTGAAGTGTTTTACTGGTGTTTTCTTCTAGAAGTTTCAAAGTGTACTTGGATCTTATATTAAGGTTTTTGATCTACTTGGAGTTGATTTTTGTACTGGGTAAGGAATATGGAACTTGTTTTATTCTTCTACACTTGGATATCCACTTTTCCTAGCATCATTTATTGAAGAGACTATCTTTTCTCAGATGTATGTTTTTTAAAAACCCTCAATCAATTTTTAAAAATTGCCTGCATCTTTGTATGTGTATTACGTGAGTCCAGTGCCACCGAGACCAGAAGCAGGTGGCACACACCCTAGAACTGGAGTTACCGGCGGTTGAGTGCTACCATGTGAGTTCTGGAACCCAAACTTACGTCCTGTGGAAGATTAGTAAATGCTCTTAACCCAGAGCCATCTCTCCAGTCACTCCAGTATATGTTTTGACAGCTTTGTAGACAGCAACATGGCTATCTCTGTGTGGATTTATTTTTTTTTTTTTAGCCTTCTATCCTATTCCATTGGTCTGTATGTCTGTCTATATGCCAATACAAAGCTGTTTTTATTATTGTGACTCTGTGATATAATTAGAGACCAGGAATTGTGATGCCTCCAGTATTGTTCTTTTTGTTAAAGATTTCTTTGGCTTCTCAGGGTCTTTTTATGCTTCTGTATTAATTTTGGGATTGTTCTGTCTGGTTCTGTGAGCAGTGTCATTGGACTTTTGATAGGGATGGCAGAGATGGCTTTTGGTAATACAAACCATTTCACATTCTGCTAATACATGAGCATGGGAGATTGTTCCATCTTCCACTACTTTCTTCAGTGTCTTAGTTTTCATGGTCCTCCAACATGCTGAAACATGTTCTTACACCTGCTATGCATACCTTGACTCAATTCTGGGTAAATGGGCTTCCAAGAAGATGCCCCTTCCTGGAAGTGTCCACCCTGAGGCAAGACAAAGAGAGAAATATAAGTCTGCTTTTATTCTAAAGAAAGTGTGCTTCTGTTTCCTTGTTTGTTAAATTTAAACTCCAACTGTGTACTCTGTTACTTTATCCTGTTTGAACTCTTCCCTTTCAGGGGTTCCAGAAGGTAAGACCCAGGAAGCTGGAGAGCCACCTCTAACATGTTCTCCATGCGGCCAACAGCCTGTTCTCATACCTCATCTACCACTGTCCCTATCACCACACCCCAGCTCTGCTCCTTTCAATAAGATGTGGGCATCTTCACCCTGCTTCAGATAGTTAACTGGCTCATCGCATAGGTCTCAGGCTTTTATCAGATGGACATTATTTGCTGTCCAATCTCCAGTGTTTCTCTGTCATATTTGTATTATTTTTCATATAATATAATACTGAATATTCTCTGAAGTCATCTTAGTTATTGTTGGTGATCTACACCAATGTTAACTTCGAACTCGAAATCATTATGACACAATAATTTATGTCAATGTAACCAATTTTCTGCTACAGAGGAAACAATAACTTGAGTATCATACAAATTATATACCCCATTTAGGTCTCAAAATAATTCCCAGAGGTAAATATAATCATAACAGTTTCAAAGACACCCAGGCAAGTTAGAAAATTTCTTTCACTCTCAATGCCTCTCAAATAGATTTCACATACCTATGTAAACTGGTGGCTTGTCTTGTCTTGGTTGCCATCTTCAACTGAAGAACTGCCGGGCTGGAGAGATGGCTCAGCAGTTAAGAGCACTGTCTGCTCTTCCAGAGGTTCAGTAGTTCAATTCCCAGCAACCAGAGGGTGGCGCACAACCATCTATATTGGGATGGGATGCCCTCTTCTGGCCTTTGGGTGTACATGCAGATAGAGCACTTGTCTACATAAAATAAATTAAAAACCAGACAAACAAACCCACGCAACTGAAGAACTGCCTTCATTCAGATTGGGTGCTAGACCTGTGTGGGGGGCCTTCTTTATTGTTAATGGATGAGGGCCAGCCTATGGTACTGGCAGGCAGCTGGGCCTGTGCCGTCTAAGAAAGTACAGACACCTGTAAGCAATGGTCCTCCTTGCTTTCTGCTTCATGTTCCTGCCTTAAGCTCTTGCGCTTACTTTATCCAATTATGGGTTGGGATACGAAATTGTAAGCCAAATAAACTCCTCCTTCTCCAAGTTGCTTTTGGTCACAGTGTTTCTCACAGCAAAAGCAAGCAAACTAGAAAAGGCAGGTACTCTAATCATATAGTTAGATTGGGATGTTAATACTGGAAGATGGGAAGGGGTACGATTTCCAGGTGGAGTGGAGTTGGAGAGTTGAAGTTCAGCATGTAACATGCATCCAGTACACTCACACATACACTAAAAATGTGGGACTGTCAATTCTAAACAAAGCAAAACACAAACCTTACATTGTCTCCTAAATTGGCTCATATCTTGTGTTTTAAAATCTATTGAACAAGTTTCTTTGGCAGTTGTGCCTTTAATTATGTAAGGAATGTCAACTCAGATGTCTCTAACATAGTTGTACAATGCGGCACATGTGAGTTACATGATGTACACATGCTAATTTATCTTACTGCTATCGCCAGTCACAAAACCAGCAAAAATAACAACAGAGTGATAAGGGTCCCAGAGGGGACTGTGACACTTTTAACGAGATGTACTTTTGCTTCATTTTGTGTCTGTCCAGGCTGCTCAATTGTCATGCCTCAGCTTCTCCAGTGCTGAGATTACAGGCACAAACTACCATACAGTTCTTATGTAATGCTTCGTTGTATCTAAATGATAAATGTGGCATATGACCGTTCTCTAGAACACTGCCCTCCTAGGAAAATCACTCCTAAGTTTGTTTCTAGAAAAAACAGTTAACAGAATTCTGAACATAAAAACTCTAAACATTGAAGATTATTTTTGTCGAATGCAGAAGTTTTCATTCCAATCCTCTGAGACCTACTTACTCCTTCAAATAATTCAATCACAGTTGTCAAAGAAACAAACAAACAAACAGACAAACAAAATAGCACTCAGGCCAAGCATCTACATAGTGAGTTTCAGGACTATGTTGAAAGACCCTATCTCAAAAAATGAAAACAAACAAAACCACTCACATAGATCTCTGAGTCTTCTGGTCTACATAGCAAGTTACAGCATAGCTAAAGCTACAATACTGAGACCTTGTCTCATAAATAAATAAATACATAATAAAATAACAAATAAATAGACAGTAGTGGGGCAAGCCTTTAATCCCAACACTTGGGAGTCAGAGGCAGGTGGATCTCTGTGAGTTCAAGGCCAGCCTGGTCTACAGTATGAGCTCCAAGACAGCCAAGGAAGCACAGAAAAAAACCTGTCTTGAAAACCCAAAAACAAACAAACAAGCAAAGAACCCAAACAAACAAACAAACAAAAATCAAATAGATACAAAAAAAATTTATACCTAGAGTGCTTGCCAAGCACCCACGAGGCTCTGGGTTTGACCCTCTGCACCTAGGATGTGGGTGGGGAATCCTACAGACTTTGAATCAAAAATAAATATTATCATTTTATATTAGATACACATATAATGTATGTATTTGGTTTTTGAGACAGGGTTTCTCTGTGTAATGGCCCTGGTTATCCTGGAACTTGCTCTGTATACCAGGCTGGCCTTGAACTCAAAGATCTACTTCATAGAGATCCTGCCTCTGTCTCCTGATTAAATGCATGTATCACCAACATCTGGCTTTTTTGTTTTTAAACAGGATCTCATTATGTAGACCAGGCTGGCCTTGAATTCTGAGTTCTGCCTCTGTGGTTGCAATGCTGGGACTAAAGGCATGTGCTATGCCTTGCTATTTACTTTTTTAAAAATATACTTTAGGTGTGTGTGTGAGAAAGAGAGAGACATGTGTAGGTACATAGATGCCACATTGCACATATGGAAGAAGTCAGAGGACAGCTTTACAAGTCACTTTTCTTCTTTTACCACGTGGGTTCCTGGACTGAACTCAGGTTTTAAGCATTGGCAGCAAGCACCCTTATGGCTGAGTCACTGGCCAGCCATATTTTTTTAATTCAATATCTTTATAAGGGAATAATGGCTGCTCTGTGGGTTTTTTGTTTTTTTCCCCCTAGAGAGAGGGTTTCTTTGTGCAGCTTTGGCTGTCCTGGACTCACTTTGTAGATCACACTGGCCTTGAACTCACAGAGATCTGCCTGCCTCTGCCTCCCTGACTGCTGAGATTACAGGCATGCACCACCACGCCCAGCTCTGTTAAGTGTTTCCAATGTATATTTTAGGATTACTCAACAAATATTAACAGGTTTAGACAATAAAAAGATTATTAGGTATAATCAACATAAAATTACAAACGTAACTGTGAGAATTTATTCATAGTACTAAAACATTAGACTTGGTGAAATGGCTCACGGAGTAAAGAAGGAACTTGTTAACAATTCTTAAATTCCGGTTTGATCCCTGGGACTCCTATGTAGAAGGAGAGAACCAACTTCTGCAAGGTACTCTGTGACCTCTACACACACACATATGCATGCATACACACATACATACACATACATGCACATATATACACACATAAACACACATACATACACACACGTACACATACACATGTACATACACACATACATATGCACACACACGTACAAATACATGTACACACACATACAGATACATATACACACATACAGATACATACACACGTACACACATACACACGTACATACACATATACATATGCACACACACATACAAATACATGCACACACACATACAGATACATATACACACATACACACAAACATAACAAAACAAATATTGTTAGACTAAAAAAGTGCTCTTAGCAACATCATTTACAGATTACTTATTCACACTTTTGGCAAAGGTGTGGGCTTGTTAACATACCCCCACCCTCACCAGTTTGTAATTACACCACACCGCTCTGCTTCTCAAGTTTTGCAAGCAGCTTCATTCCAGTTCACTTTGTCAGCTCTGAAGATACTCTTGTCTGTAACACAATGAAAACTCAGCAAGAACAGATTCGGGGCTGATTGCCCACAACTGTTAAGAACAATGCTTTTGAAGTTGATTGATAAAGAGCAGCTTTCTCCTGTGTTACCTTAACTTTCTGCCCCTGGTGTCCTGTGGTAAATCAAGGCAGCCACCAGGAAAGGCTTTGATTGTTAGCAATGTCCCGGTTAAGTGTTTCCTCAAACTTGGTGCTGGAACAAATCCAGACGACAGAGTGAAGTTAAAGATTTGTCT
>CM053766.1:22955731-22967544 GCA_028658305.1 Pachyuromys duprasi | reverse complement strand
AAAAAAAAAAAAAAAGATTTGTCTCCCACACAAAGTGAGACGTCAAGAAGTGCGCCCTCTGGTGTTTAAGAAGTGGAGGATAAGAGTGACAATTTAAAGGAAAACACATTGGTGAAGGGGGGGAGGAAGGGGGAATAGCCTGATTGGGTATGGGTGAAGGGTAATGAAAATATCCTCAGCTGAAGTACAGAAATAAAAGTTCAGACGTCTGGCATGTACATGGGTCTTAAAGACAGGTCTGCAATAGCTTGTGAAATCAGACATTTTCTAAGTCACAAACAGTACTTCTGTACTTTCCTCTTCGGTTTCAAATCACCATGTAGAAAACATCCTCATGTCTGAAAGAATAAAAATTTCCAGATCTTTAAGGCTATGCTTACAGTGAGAGTAATCAGGGAGTAGGGTTCTTATACAACTATGCCCTCCAAACACCCTATTAAGAAAAAGCATGCCAGGTGCCATGGCACACGCCTGCAATCCCAGCACTGGCAGGCGGATTTCTGTGAGTTTGAGGCCAGCCTGGTCTACAAAGTGAGTCCAGCCCAGCCAAGGCCATACAAAGAAACCCTGTCTCAAAAAAAATGAAACAAACAAACAAAAACAAAACAAAACATGAAAAAGAAAGAAAAAAAGTGCTTTTAACAACTGAAAATTCAAACCAAATTTATCAGAAAATAGAACAATCTGTCATTGTCTCCATGTGGACATGATAGTTACCAGGCCCTGGGTAGGAAAAGGTCTGTAAGATGATCAAAACTGAAAAGGCTTTGGCAATGCCCTTCTCATGTTTGACTAAGGACTTCTTTCTTTTCTCTCCTTTTCCCTCATATCACTACATTCAACTTGGAATTTTATTTTATTTTTATTTATTTATTTACTGTTTATTCACTATGCAGCTCTAACTGGCCTGGCTGTCTCAGTGTAGACCAAGATGGGCTTGAACTGGGATCAGAGATGTGCACCACCACACCCAGCTCTCAGCTTGGAATTTTTAGATCTCAGAAAAGCATGACTGAACAGGAATGCAGAGCAGAAAATGAGAATGGAGGAGAGGGAAGCAAAGAGGAGGGACCAGTCCTAACTGTCAACCTAGCCACGTAACTCAGGGACTACACCTCCCCCAACAAGGCCCGTGGCTCTCAGTCCTCTGCTTCCTCGTCGGGAATCTCCTTTCTTTCTGTGTTCCTTCTTTTCTTTCTCCACCGCACAGGGTCTGCCTATGTACTCTAGGGTACCCTTCACCTTAGCACCCTTCTGCTTTAACAACTCTGAATTGCTGGGGTTTACAGGCCTGTGCCACTTGTACCCGCCTCTCGGATTGTTTCTGAACAGGGTCATTTTCATCCCCTTTTAAAGGCTATGGTATCAAATACATGATATTGTGCACTATCACCACCATCCATCTCCACATCCCTTTCAACTTGCAAAAGTGAAACCACTCACATTTTAAACAACTCCCCGTTGCCTTCCCAGTCAGCACCTGGCAGCGACCATTCTACTTCCTATCCCCCCACTTTTGACTAGGAAGTAGACTCATACAGCATTGTGTGTGGCTTATTTATTAGTCACAGAATGTTGTTAGACACAGAGGTGGGCAAGGAATGGCTGTTTAGAAGATTAAAATTAGCCAGAGATAAGTTGTAATTAGGTTCTGGATCTGCGACAGACAAACTCCGAACAATTATTGAAACTCTAATTGACGGTCAATCTTGTAGAAGTTCAGAAGGTGAAGAGTCTCTTCATAACTTTCTTTTACAGTGTCTTTTGTTTATTTATTTATTTTTATATCTAATTGCTCTGACTACTATTTCTAATATCATATTAGATTGTAGAAGAATTTTAATTCAGAACATGCTGTCCTGGCAAGAGATCACATCCAAAGACCTTCTAGGTTTGTGTGTGTGTGTGATCTGGCTGGATTGCAGACACATCCTTAATCTCAGGAGGCAGAGGCCAGCAGTTCTCTGAGTTCAAGGCCAGCCTGCTATAGACCAAGTTTCAGGTAACAGCAACAACAAAAGCTTAGGTCCAGGTGTGGTGGTACATGCCTTTAATCTCAACTCAGGAGATGAGGCAGACAGATCTCCTAAGTTCTAGTCAGTTCTGTTCAGGCAGTTTGGTTGACAGTGAGTTGAGAGGAAGCACAGTGCAGTTGAGTATGTGAAAGTTTAGTTTGCAAAATTCAGAGGCAGTTTTTACCAGTTTATTCTCAGTGCTCTGTGGCCTTTGATCCAGTATTGTTTCTTGCTAGGTTCCTTTGTCTTCCACCAGATTAAGGATTTCACTAGTCTTTGACTTCCCTATATCAAACTTATTCCATTACCCTTCTCAAAGTGTGTTTCTCACACAGCAGCCAGAATTATCTTTGTAGTGAATGAGAATCCTTTGAACCAAGCAACTGCCGTCTTGAGGCGTTCAGCTGTGTCCCCTTGAAAAAGATCATACCAGAGGGACAGAGGGGAGCGTGAGATTCTCATCTTAGAATCCAGTTGTTTCCTACCACCTGATGTAAGCAACTGTGCCTGGGGAGGGGTTGCATGTGGCTTGGGGAGGGGTTAGGGTATATATAGGCTGGGTGACAGTTACTCTCTCAGAAAGGATCTGAGTCAGGTTTACGAAAGTGCAACCAATGTGGCTTGACTTGATTACAGGAGGAAATCTAGGCAGTGAGTCATGTTATCTAGTATCAATCTGTGGAGAAATGACTTAACAAGGTGCTGCAGAACACTTCCAAGAAAGAGGGGCATACAGGAGAGACTCACATGGAAGAATAAGAAAACAGTGCTACACAAACAGGATGAAAAAGAGAATGACCAGTCAAGCAGACAGGCTGAGAGAACAATGTTTAGATGTTTAAGTCATTAGCCACATCCAATGCTGAGGAGAGATGGGGAAGACTCTGAGAAGTCAGAGCCAGATTTAGCAACCCAGCAAGTCCTGACAAAGTTCCCATGAGTGGCTGGGGAGGGAGGCAAACCATCTTAGGTTACTAAAATGGAATAGAGTGTGTGGTACCTGGAGAGGGGATGTGAACCAAAGAGATGTGAAGATGAGTTAGACTCCAAAATGTTTCTTTCATTTTTTAAAAATAAATCATGAAAATGACCAGGTAGAAGTTTAGAAAGCATCAGGATACTGAAAGAATGGGACTCAGAAACATGAGCGCTGGTTCAGATGCCATCGAGGACTGCAGGCTTGATGTCAGCTGTGGAGAGAAGTCCTTCTCATCTCTTCTTTCACTTCTATGAAGAAGGCAGTCACGGACAAGATGGTACCATGAAACATGTACATCATCAAATGTCCTGCATGGACACTACTACAATCAAGTTGTGTCCACTCTCTTGAGCCCTTGGTTTCAGAATCCCAGAAGAGACATGAACAGAGCCAACGTAGTACTACCAAACTATAACCAATTGGGGAGAAATTACTCTCCAAGCATACATGGGGAGCTCCTATGAAAGCAAACAATTACCATGATGCTGGTGAAGACATTTAGCTGAAACCATTCCTAACAAAACTTACATTGTTTTACTATCCAAATCCGGCAAAAATGATTAATGAAAACAGCATTTTTTTTTCCTATGCTGATGACCTTCCTTTGCTGCTTTGGCTTCTTCTTGGTGTTTTGGTTTGGTTTGGTTTGGTTTGAGACATCGTTTTTCTTTATAGTCCTGGCTCTCCTGAAAGTTACTCTGTAAACCAGATTGGCCTCGAAATTACAGAGATCCACCTTTCTGGGATTTGGAACTAAAGTCCTGTGCTACCGTTGCAGGACTTTTTTTTGTTTGTTTGTTTTCATTTGTGTAGTTCTTCATCTGCCTAAAATACTTGATCTGAATTAATGACACTTCTCATTTTTTCAGTAACTTATAAGACCAAGTGAGAGTGGCTAACAGAGTCATATCACCTGTAAACTAATGTCACGGAGCCCTCTCAGTGTGGCTCCTTAAATCAGGTTAGAAATATGAGACATGCTGGGTGCTGTGGCACATGCCATTAATGCCAGCACTCAGGAGGCAAAGGCAGGCAGATTGCTGTGAGTTCAAGGCCAACCTTGTCTACAAAGACAGGCAAGACAGGCAAGGCTACACAGAGAAATCCAGTCTCCAAAAGCCAAAAAAAAGGGGGGGGGGTTCTTTCCACTTTTAATGATTTAACTAAGAAAAAAAATTCCCTCCCTCACAGGTGTACTTGCAAACACCTTGGGATTTTAGCTAATTTCAAACGTAGTCAAGTTGATGACTAAGAATCTCCATCACACTGAGTTCCAGACCAGCCTAGACAACAGAGTGAGGCCCTGTCTTAAAAGACTGACAAACTGAATGCCGTGGTGGTGCATGCCTTTCTTCAATGCCAGCATTCAGGAGGCAAAGGCAAGCAGATCTCCATAAGTTCAAGACCAGCCTGGTCTCTGTAGAGAGTTCCATGCTAGCCAGAGCTACATAGTAAGACTCTGTCTCATAAAAAAAATAATAACAATTAGATGCACACCATTAATCTTAGCACTCAGAAGGCAGAAGCAGGTGGTTCTTGATGAGTTTGAAAGACAGCTTGGGCCAGGCAGAAATACACAGTGAGTCCCGGTCTCAATGAATGAAAACCTAACAGAGGAGACAAAGCAGAACAATAATTTACAACTTTTCTTGAACTCTTGTTTTGTAGCACTCTTATTATGTTACAGCACTTCAACTCACTTGATTTGTAAGGGATTTTTTTTTTTAATTTGGAGTAAGACCATACTGTTTTCAGAACATGTCTCCAAACCCATGTTCTAACCATTTATATTTGCCTCAGTGAAATTCTGTTACCCTGGATTTTCTTTTCCTCGTTCTCTGAATTTCAATCTCTGGGTTTAGTCTTTGAGTTAACTGAGAAGTCTTTTTATTCTGTAAACTAGGCACATTCCTTTATAACCACAGGCATGCACTTCTCGTTGGATTTATGACAATCACAACATTGGCATGCAGGTAAAAAAAAAAAAGGAAAAAAAAGGAAAAAAAAAGAAAGAAAGAACTCAATTTGCTTTTCCCATCACACCTCTAGTTACCTCAGGAAACCCCACTTCAGTGAGAAAGGAATAGGGCAATTTCTGCCATGCTATCCACAGCTACATCTTCTCCAGCATTCTGCAGGGAGCTGCGTTCCTGGGAACACTCTGGCCACTGGAGTGCACTGCAGCTCTGCTCTGCCTTCTGGAAGGCAGCGGCAATTGCTAGGCAACACTGTCACCAGATAGGGCGGAGGCATTCCTTTCGTCCAGAACACCCACTTAGAGAAGGCTGTTCTGCAGCCTAAGGAGCTATAGGTGAAAGAGCTCTGCAGGATGAAATGAGCAGAGCACACGAAAACTAAAAGTCTTTTATTCCACACGCAAGGACCAATCCAAGCATGTGATGAATTGAATTTGTCTGTAGTGTGCCTTAAAAAAGAGAGCTAGAAAGGTTTTAAATTGATCTGATTCTTTTTCATGCATACATACCATAAATAAGTGGAGTATACCTCTAAGAAAATAAAGAGTGGAGAAAAAAGAGAGCTATAAACCTCATGTGCTTGGTTCTGCTGTTTTTCTTTAGCTGGTTGCTGGGCAAACTATTCTATGATACATTAAAATAAAAAGAACAGTCTAGACTACTTTGGCCTTACACGGCTTGGGTCCCAGAACCCTAACTAGGGCCAATGAGGGAATTGAGATGCTAAAGAAATGACAGATACATGGACACAGAAAACCTGGGATCGGGTGGTCTGGGCTCTCAGTACCACAGTACTGGACTACAGTACCACAGAAGAGCAGCGTGTTTATTGTATTTCAGTTGAACAGGGAGATGCAGTTGTCACACACAGCTGAACAAGGAAGGGAAGACAGGGTACCATATACAGCAGAACAAGGAGGCAGTTTAGCTAACCTCAGTGGGAGCAGTCTCTATGAAGAAGCAGTTTCTAGGTCATGAATAGCCGAGGAGAGAAAACTATGGTGGACATTTTCTACATACATTATCATCATCTTAACACAGACCACAGGAAAGCTTTGCCATCCCTTTGAGATTCACCCAGGAAGGATTTGCCATTTCCAGGGGGCTGAGGCCTTGGCATTCTTGGCATTGCCATGGCCATGTCAACAACACACATCTCCTCAGGGTGTCACTCACTCTCTGCACTAATCCTTTATATAGTGACTTAAATTCAAGTTCAAGCAACAACAGCCATAATCTTAGCAATATTTGTAGTGATTAAAAACCACAATTTACATTAAAATTGGAGACATAATTCATCCTATAAAGAGTTGCTTGGGGCCGGTGGTGGTGACACACGCCATTAATCCTGGCATTCAGGAGGCAGAGGCAGGCGAATCTCTGTGAGTTTGAGAACAGCCTAGTCTATAGAGTGAGTCCAGGACAGCCAAGGTTACACAGAGAAATTCTGTCTCAAAAAAAAAAAAGTTGTTTGGGTTTAGAATGGCAACAATCTAAGTGAAAATCTGAAAGTTTCTTTTCTTTTCTTTTGTTTTTTTCAAGACAGGGTTTCTCTGTATTGCCCTGGGCTGTCCTGGAACTCTCTCCATAGACTAAACTGGCTTCAAACTCAGAAATCCAGTTGTCTCTGCCTCCTAAGCGCTAGGATTAAAGGCAGTCACCACTATGCCTGTCTGAAAATCCATTTTATGTAGGAATTTGTATTCCTGTGGTACCTTAGTACTTTAAGTTTATTTAAGAAAATAAAATTGGTTTCCCGATGGGGTCCCATTATAGCCTGCAGATTTTGAATGGACAGCTATCAAGAAGACTCAAGTTGAGTTCTTTAACAAAAACAGGTGATACACAACCAGCAGGATGCTGAAGCAGGAAGAAGAGCATGAAGCCAGCTTAGAAGACACAGTGAGATCCTGTCTCAGAAAACCCAAACAAATCAGTCAAAAAATACAAAAATCGTTAAATAGGCTGGGTAATGGTGGCACATGCCTTTAGTCCCAGCAGTCAAGAGAGTTCCAGGCCAGCCTGGTCTACAGAATGAGTTCCAGAACAGCTAGGGTTACACAGAGAAACCTTATTATGGAAAAAAAAATCATTAAAAAAACAGCAGGCTTATTCAGCTTGTCTAGTATATACATATTACACACACACAGTCCCCGATTCTGCTTTTCCTTTGTTTAGATATTATTAAAATTCTTACACAACATTCTGGAAGTCATTTTAACTCAATATTGAAATTGAAAAAAATTAAAGCAGTTCTATCGTTACTACATAGAAACAATGTTAGCACATTGCACAGCTTCTTAGTGTATACTGAATATAACTAGAGAGTCCCCAAAACTATTTGATAAAGGCAAAGATTTATTGAACACTTTAACAAGCCTGGTACTTGGGGCTGGAGAGATGGCTCAGAGGTTAAGAGCACTGGCTGCTCTTCCAGAGGACCTGGGTTCAATCCTCAGTACGTACAGGGAAGCTCACAACTTCCTATAACTCCAGTTCTAGGGGATCTGGCACCCTCACACAGACTTAGATGCAGGCAAAGAAAACCAATGCACCTAAAATAAAAATAAATATATCATCTTTTAAAAAGTTTCACAACAGAATAATAGAATAATGGGCTCTGTGTTTATATCTATATGTATATAGATACTTATTTTAAAGAACTTTTAGCTGATTTTTTTGGTTTTGAAAGTTTTGGCTTATCTAAACTTTTATTTTTTTCTTTCTGAGACAGGGTTTCTCTCTGTAGCCCTGGCTGTCCTGGAACTCGCTGTATAGACCAGGCTGGCTTTAAACTTATAGATATACCTGCCTCTGCCTCCTGACTGCTGAGATTAAAGGAATGTTCCACCATCACCTGGCTAAAATAAATACATCTTTTTTTTATAAAGCCTGGTACTGTACTAAATATTATCTTTTCATAGTTCCATTTAATCCATACACAGCAATGTGGTTGTTGGTCCGAAATTTTTATTTACTATCTCTGCGTGAAGGTGCTTATGTAGATGTGGGTGTCATCTATGTGTGTGTGTGTATGCATATGTCAAGTGTCTTTCCATAGTTGCTATCCATCTTTACTTTTTGAGACAAGGTCTCTCACTGATGGCCAAGCATTGATTCAGCTAGGCTAGTTGAACAACAAGCTTTCAGGACCTACCTGTCTTTGCCTCCCCTGACCAAAGGCTAGGGTGACAGTCATTTGATGCAATGTCCAACATTTCATGTGGGTGCAGGGGATTCAAACTTGGGTGGTCCTGCTTGCATGGAAGGCACTTTACCAACTGAGCCATCTCCCCAGCCTGCCTAATGCAATATTGCCCCATGCTAAAATATTTATGGTGATAATAAACTAATTTCTAAAACACATTGGAGAGATGTCTCAGTGCTTAAGAGTATCTTGCTGTCCCTCCAGAAAAAAACAGCTTTGTTTCTCAGTACCTGTGTCTTAGCTCACAAGTGTAACTCTAGTACCTGGGTATCTGATGCAGTCTTCTGGTCTCCATGGTTACTGCTCACACATAGTGCACAAATATACATTTGACAGAGATATACATACACCCATACACATAAAAAGTATAAAAATAAAACATTAAGGGGGCTAGGGGACACAGCTCAGTCAGCAAAATTCTGGACACACAAACGAGGATTTGGGTTAGGACCTCCGGCACCCAAGTAAAAACTGTGTGGCAGCATGTGTGTCTGTAATCCTCCCAGTTTAGAGAAGCAGGGAAGTTGCAGGAACTCACTGGCTAACGAGAGACCCTGTCCCAAACAAAACAAAACAATGTGGAGAGCAACTGAGGAAGACACTCAATATCAGCCTCTTACCACCACTTGTTATATGTGCAAGACCATGCTCATGTGTACCCGTGCACTCATGCATGCATGCACACACACAGACACACACACACAAAGATAATCACATGCCATTTTCTTTTTTTTCTTTTTTTATTAATTAATTTATTTTTATATCAATCACAGGTTAGGTACTTTGCATCCCAGGCGTAGCCCCCTCACACATTCCCTCCCACCCTCCCACTCCCTCCCTCATCTCCCTCCTCCCCGCACATGCCATTTTCAAATTGGTTTCATTCCAGGGATGCAAGGAAGTTTCAACATATGTAAATCAACCAATGTAACACAACATATAAAGAGACTTAAGGACAGAAATAACATGTTCACATCAATAGAAGCAGAAAAAGTCACTGACAAAATTAACCTCCCTTCATGATAAAAAGCTGGAACATATATCAACACAATAAAGGCTATGCATAAACCTATAATACATTATGTTAAATGGGGGATTGGAATAATTTCTCCTCCTCCTCTTCCTCCTCCTCCTTCTTCTTTTTCTCCTTCTTCTTTGTCTTCTTCTGTTGGAATTTCGAGACAGGTTTTCTCTGTGTAGCCTTGGCTGCTTGGACTTACCTTTTAGACCAGGATGGCCTTGAACTCACAGTGATCCTCCTGCCTCTGTGCCCCCAAGTTCTGGGATCACAGGCAGGCACTACCACACTGGGCTTGAAAGAATTTCTTCTTACAGTCAGGAAAGAGACAAAGGTGCCCGCTCTTTCCATTCTTACTTAGCCTGGTGCTGAAAGTCCTCAGCAGCACAATAAGAGAAATAAAAGGGATACAAATAAACAAAGAAGAAGTTAATGTATCCCCCATCTATAGATGGCATGACCTTGTATTTGAACTTCTAAAGACCCACCAGAAAACTCAAGTGAAGTAGCAGGATAGAAAAATCAATATATATATTGATCAATATATATATATGTTGGTACTGTGTGTGTGTATGTTATGTGTGTGTGTGTGTGTGTGTGTAAAATGAACTTGCTGAGAAGGAAATCAGGAAAAAAAATCCCATTCACTATACCTTCAAAAAAAATACCTAGTAAGAAATTTAACCAAGGAAGTTGTAGTGATTTGAAAGAAAAATGTCCCCTATAGACACATGTGTTTGAACACTTGGTACCTAGCTGGCATTTTTTGTAGAAGTTATAAACTTTGACGGAGGAAGTATGTCACTGGGGCAGATTTTTCCTCACTTCCAGTTCATTCCTTCTGCTTCCTTTCTATGAATGGTCTCCCAGCTTCCTGATCTGCTGCATGTTGCCATGCCTCCCAACCATAATGGACTAACCCTCTGGAACCATAAGCCAAAATAATTGTTCCTCAAGTTGGTTTCAGTCACTGTTATTTTATCACAAGGAAAAAAGTAACTAATAAAGAGGTGAAAGACCTCTACAATTACAACTGAAGAAGAAAGTAGGGAAGATTTTAGAAGATGGAAAACCTGTGGTCATGGATCAACAGAAGTGATACTGTAAAAATGGCTGCATTCTCAAAAGTTATCTATAGGTTCAACACAATCTGCATCAAAATTCCAATAATATTCCTTGAAGAACTAGAAAAAACCCACTATTCATATAGAAGGACCACCATTCATATTTAAAGGACCCAGAATAGCCAAAGCAACCTTTGTTTGAGACAGAGTTTCATTATGTAGCCTTGGCAGTTCACTATGTAGATCAGGCTGGCCTCTGCTTCCTGACCACTGGGAGTAAAGTTGTACAATACCACACCAATATCCAAAACACTCTTAAGCAGAAAGAACAATACTAGAAATATCACAAAATTTTATCTCAAATTATACTATATAGTCATAATAGCAAAGCCAGAAAGACAGGCATGAAACTAGACATGTAGATCAATGGAACAGTACAGTCAAAAATAAAGGCACCTACAGCCACCTAAGTTTGCACAAGGTTGTAAAGAACATACATTAGAAAAAAGATGGCCTTTCAGCATATAGTGTTAGAAAAATTGAAGGTCCAACTGCGTAGAGAAATTTTAATCCAGAACATGGCTGCTCTAGCAAGACCTTCAACACAATCTGCATCAAAATTCCAATAACACAGTCTCCAAAGATCTTCCAGGTCTATGTGATACAAATGGAATACAGACATGCTTTTAATCCCGGGAGAAGAGGCAAGCAGATATCTGAGTTCAAAGCCAAGCTGGTACAGAGCAAGTTTCAAGTAAAGAAAGGCTTAGGTCCGGGCATAGTGGTAGATGCCTTTAATCCCAGCACTCAGGAGACAAAGGCACGCAGATCTGAGTTCTAGTCAGTTCTGCTCATTCAGCTCATTTGAGGCAGTGAGTAGAGAGGCAGTACAGTGGAGCTGAGTTCGTGACAGTTCAGCTCATGGAATTCAGAGGCAGCTTCCCTGGAGAGTTTTAGAGACAGGTTGAAGAGAGAACAAGTTAGACACAGGTGAAGACAGAAAGAGCCAGGGAATGAGAAGGAGCCAGGAGATTAGAACAGATTTCTAAAGTTAGTTTGGGCCAAGCAGAGCAATTCAGTCAGAAGCTAAGAGAAGCCAGATTGAATCAGTCAGCTTGGAGAGGAGTTTGAGCCAGAACCACTGAGTTGAACCAGCCAGCCAGAGTTCAGAAAGAGCTAAAAAAAAAAAAAAAAAAAAGGTGAGATTATTCAGCAGTAAGTCTCAGAGGTTGAAAGCATTCTAGGTCAAGATTAGATTTTAAAAGCTTCCAGGAGTAGGCCTAGGTTAGAAGACAGAGGCAGTAAGCCTCCAAGACAACAATTACCTCAGGAGGAAAAAAGTTACTTTAATATAATTGTAAGCCTTGGTACAGTGGCACACACCTGTAATCCTAGCACTCTGGGAAGCAGAGGCAGGCAGATCACTATGAGTTCAAGGCCAGTCTGGTCTACAAATCAAGTCTAGGACAGCCAAGACTAGATAGAGAAATCCTGAGAAAGAAAAGAAAAAAAGAAAGAAAGCAAGCAAAAGAAAAAAACAACAAAAACAACAA
>CM053766.1:22938752-22955231 GCA_028658305.1 Pachyuromys duprasi | reverse complement strand
CTGCGACAGGCTCCTAGCTTGTTTCCTATTTTCTTCTTCTTCTGATGTCCATCTGCTTTGCCTTTCTGGCTGGGGATTGAGCATTTTAGCCAGAGTCCTCCCTCTTGATTAGTTTCTTTAGGTGTACAGATTTTAGTAGGTTTATCCTATATTATATGTCTGTACGAGTGAGTATATACCATGTGTGTCTTTCTGCTTCTGGGATAGCTCACTCAGGATGATCCTTTCCAGTTTCCACCATTTACCTGCAAATTTCATGATATCCTTGTTTTTTATTGCTGAGTAATATTCCATTGTGTAGATGTACCACGATTTCTGTATCCATTCCTCAGCTGGGTTGCTTACAGCTTCTGGCTATTACAAATAAAGCTGCTACAAACATGGTTGAGCAAATGTCCTTATTGTGTACTTAAACATCTTTGGATACATGCGTAGGAGTGGTATGGCTGGATCTTGAGGAATCACTATTCCTAGTTGTCTGAGGAAGTGCCAGATTGATTTCCAGAGTGGTTGTACAAGTTTGCATTCCCACCAGCAGTGGAGGAGGGTTCCTCTTTCTCCACAACCTCTCCAGCATGTGTTATCACTTGAGTTTTTGATTTTGGCCATTTTGATGGGTTTGTAAGGTGAAATCTCAGGGTCGAACAAAACAATTTTAAAATGAAAGGTATGGGATGTATCTCAGTTGTCAGAGTGCTTCCCTAGCATGCACAAAGCATGTTAAAATTGAAGTGCAATACCAGCACTTGGAAGAAGAGGATCAGAAATTTAAGGCTATCATTGGACTACAAAACAAGTTCAAGACTAATTTGGGCTACATGAGACTTCTTAACAACAGCCATTACAACAGCAACAACCAAACAAACCACATCATTGAAAAACCCAAATCATACCATCAATAAATAGGCTAAGGAATTGAACAAACAGGAAAAAAAAAACAAATATCTAAAAATAAACTTTTAAAAGTCATAAATGAAACAAAACAAAAGAAAAAACCCAAAAACTCTCGGGCTGGAGAGATGGCTCAGAGGTTAAGAGCACCTTTGTTTTCCAAAGGTCCTGAGTTCAATGAGCAACCACATGGTGGCTCATAACCTTCTATAATGTGATCTGATGCCCTCTTCTGACATGCAGGTGTACATGCAGATAGAGCACTCATGTACATAAAAATAAATATTTAAAATCCTTTAAATTAAAACTCCCTTGTGATTGTGTCACTCCACTCAGAATGGTGATCATCAAGATTAAATTCCAAAGTTCAAGGACAGCCTGATCTGCACATCCAATTCTAGGCCAGCCAAGGCTACATGGTAAGGATCTTGTCTGACAAAGAAAAAAAAAAAACAATTGACAACAAAGGCCAAGACTGTCAGAAAGAAAGCACTCTACATGCTGATGGAAATGTGAACTGGTAGGAAATGTGAACCACTATAGAAGCTCGTGTGGAGGTTCCTCAAAACCTACAAAGAGAACTACCCCACAAGCTGCTGTATTATTTGAGTATACCCAAAGGATGCTAAGTCCACGTACTACAGAGATACATTCACACCCATGCTTACAACAGCACTGCCTGTAACAGCTAAGAAGTAGAAATAGTCTACATGTCCATTAAGATGAGTGGATTGTTGTGGATATCAATATGTTTTTGCTTTGGTCCCAGATGTGATATGGGACTGATTCAGATGGTTCACAGCAGCAGACTATTTGCTTCGTGTAGCTCTGAGAGGAGCTGCAGATACTTTAAATCTGAGGACTCTGGAGAGAGGATAAACGCCAGAGCCCAGAGAAAATATGTCGCTGAGAGAAAGAACAAGGCTGCTCCTGTCTCCCCTGGCTGCTCCGGGTTGCTCTTTAAGACAAGAAGTTGGGGATCTCCTGAAACGAGGGCAGGAAGCAGCGAAGAAAACTGTGGCCCCTCTCCCACTCACCCTTTCTCTCTCTTACCTAGTGTTGGGGTATTAGAAGGGACTGGGGTGGAGAAGAGAGAAAAAGATATAAGAAATGTAAATTTTTAAAAAAATGAGTTTTTTTAAAAAAAATTAATGCCAAGAGTTGATGAAGAAAAAGTAATACATAAGCACAATGAAAATTTTAAGAGATTTTTTTATGCACAAACGTGCCTTGCTTGCATGTATGTTCGTATACCACCAGGAAGCCAGAAGAGGGTGTCAGATCCCTGAAACTAGAGTTTCATAGTCAGTTGTGAGCTGCCATGTGGGTGCTGGGAACTGAACTTGAACTTAGATCCTCTGCAAGCAGAGCTAGTGCTCTTGACTGCTGAGGCATCTTTCCAAGCCCCTATACAATGGAATTTTATTCAGCTCTATGGAAAACTGGAATTTTGACCTTTGAAGGAAATAGATACAACTGTAGATCATTATGCTAAACAGAAAAATATAGGCAAATACCATATTTTAATTTTACAGAGTGTAGATTTAAATTAGTATATATTTATAGATATATGTGGACCATAAAAGAGCTTACAGAAGGGAACAAAGAGAGGATGATGAATATACATGATATTAAAGCAGAGGGGTGATTCCGAGAGGGAGCCCAGTTAAGAAGAAAGTAGAGTGGGTAAGGTGTAGAGGGGGTTGAAAGTAGAAGAGGATGAAATGAAGTACAATGATGTACATGTATGAAAATACCATAACGGCCAGGCGCGGTGGTACATCCCTGTAATCCCAGCACTCTAGGGGGCAGAGGTAGGTGGATCTCTGTGAATTTGAGGCCAGACTGGTCTATGAAGTGAGTCCAGGACAGCCAAGGCTACAGAGAGAAACTGTGTCTCAGAAAAGCAAAAACAAACAAACAGAAAAACAACCAAAAACAAAACAAAAACCGAACAAACAGAAAACACAATGAAACCCCTTAATTTGTACGCTAAGGTAATTTATTTTTAAAAAGTAATTGAAAAAATTGAAAATTACCAAATGTGTCATAAAACAATGACTGAGAAAAACAAAAAAGAATATGCTTGATGACGCACAAAGTCTAAAAGGTGGCGGGAGATCACTCACAACTCCTCTTTGCCCCAAAGAGGGCCCATCATCACAGAAACAATCAGGGACAGAGAACAGTTAGGGGAATTGGATTTTTTCTTTTTTCTAAGTTGCCTATGCTTTCTTCTTGGCGTGTGTTGAGGCAGGGTCTCATTATGTAGCTCTGGCTGGCCTAGAAACTGTTATACAGATGTCGTGGCACTCCCAGAGATCTGCCTCCCAGCCACTAGAATTACAGGCATGTGCCACTGTGCCCAGCTGCGTTCATCTTTTGACTGGGCTAAGAGCAATGAGACAAGAGGGGAAGAAAGGGTGCTTTCAGGCGCACAGGCTCACAGCTCACTATTGGAGGGCCCAGTCTAGTTTATCTTCCATCAAATGTGGGCAAGTAAGCCTCACAGAGCCATCACAGAGCTTGGCCGGCAGGTTACCTATGAACCCCAGTGACATCAACTGCTAACTTATGGTTGTCTGTGGGTTTGCTAATGTGCTAACTTCATTGACTTAGTTCTCAGTGTAATTAAAAATTATGTCTCAGCCAGGCGTGGTGGCAGGAGGCAGAGCTCTGTGAGTCTGAGGCCAGCCTGACCTACAGTGTGAATTTCAGGAACGCCAAAGCTACACACAGGAAAACGCTGTCTTGAAAAACAAAAACAAAACAAAATGATGTCTATACATTTAAGGCGATAAATAAAAAGTATCTGTCAATATGCTAGGACCCACAGTATGGGAGGAGAGAACTAACTCCACATTTGAGCTTTTGGATAAACACACACACACAAACAAATAAAAAAAAATTTTTAAAGGCTATTTTGGGGCTAGAGAGAAGGCAGGGGTGGATGAAAGACCTGGAGGGGGCAGGAGCACCACAAGGAGAGCAACAGAACCAAAATCTCTGGGCAAAGAGGTCTTTTCTGAGACTGTAATTCCAAACAAGGACCATGCATGGAGATAACCTAGAACCCCTACTCAGATGTAGCCCATGGCAGTTCAGTGTCCAAATGGGTTCCCTAGTAATGGGCAAAGGGGCTGTCTCTGACATGAACTCAGCTCTTTGATCACCTCCCTCTGACTGGGAAGCAGCCTTACCAGGCCACAAAGAAGACACTGCAGTAAGTCCTGATGAGACCTGATAGGCTAGGGTCAGATGGAAGGGGAGGAGGACCTGCCCTATCACTGGACTGGGGGAGAGGCATGGGAGGAAATGAGGGAGCATGGGATTGGGAGGGGGTTGGGGGGGGCCTACAGCTGGGATACAAAGTGAACAAATTTTAATTAATTAAACAATTTTTTTAAAAAAAGCCTTTTTTGTGGCTAGAGAGATCATTTGGTGGTTAAGAGCACTGACTGCTCTTCTAGAGACCTTGTGTTTGAGCCTCAGAACCCAGTGAAGATTCATAACCCTTTGTAAGTCTAGTTCCAGGGGATCAAATACCTTTTTCTGGCCTCTATGGTCACTGAACACACATGGTACACAGACATACATGTAGGCAAAGCACCTATACACAAAACAAGCAAACAAGTAAATAAAAATTTAAGAAAGCATTGATCATACTACCCTTATATCCATTGTTTATAAATGTAAAAGATGGTGTGTCTCTTAGTTGCTTTGGGAATAGGGAGAATTAGTTCCTGATAAAATGCACGTTAGGACCACACAGATTGGTATATCACTTAAATCAATTAGCTCTAACTCAAATGTAAGCCATATGGTAAATGCTATTTCGTCATCTTCACATATAAACAAGATTACATAGACAAACTTGTAAAAATCTTTTTCTATGGCTGTAATTGTTCAGTGCTTTTAGAAGCAAAAAAACTGTCTAGAAACAGTTCTAAGTAGTAACAGTGACTTTTATTTTCAAATTTTGATTGAGGACAAAATAAAGCAGACAACAAATACCTAAGCCAGAAGAGTTACATATAAACAGAAGACATAAACAATACTGATCCGTTTTAGCTCAGTCCATCCTATTTACATATTTAAAATAGAAAAATGTATCTCTGTCTGTCAAGAGGCTGACTGCATTTAGCACCAGAAAGGAACTGTCTTTAGCTTCTGATCAAGATTTCAACATCTTGAACAGGAAAAGAAACTTCATGAAATTCAGATGTACTACCGCGACTCCTGTGCTGCTGGCTGAAAGGAAATGAACTCAGAGCTACTTGATGCTGCGTACTACTCTCCTGCAGTGGTTTGTTTTCATTTCCTCCAATGCTTGCTCCAGCTGCTGCACCAAATGAAGCAGGGTGGCTGGGTCTGTCTGCAGAAAATGGGTGCTGTGGTCGCCATTCTGATCGAGGTGCAGCTTTATAGTCACTGCTGGTTTAATCTGTTGCCGGAGACTTCTGCTTGCAAGCTTGGAAACACAAAAGGAGCACAGTAACTAATAATTATTTTGGGTAGATAGCATTTACAATTACACTATGCCATGTAAAAATCAAATTTGAGATGAGTCACAAACTTCAAAATGAAAAGTAACTTTAAGACATTTGGGAAGAAAAAAAATTAGACTGTAAATGAAACCTTTGGCATGGAAAGATTCCTTAGACAGGATAAAAAGGCACATATTTAAGGCAAGCCTAGTCTACATAGCAACATTCAGGCCATTCAATCTACACAGGGAGACCCTGTCTCAAAGAGCCAAAATATAATAAACAAATTCATTCATTCATTAAATTAAATAAAAAATAGGAGAAGAGCTGGAGAGATGTCTTAGGGGTTAAGAGCACACTGGCTACCCTTCCAGAGATCCTGAGTTCAATTCGCAGCAACCCCATGGTGACTCAACAACCATCTATAATGAGATCTGGTGCTGTCTTCTGGCCTGCAGGCAGAACACTGTATACAGAATAAATAATTCTTTACAAACAAAAAGAGAGGGGTTGGTACATTTTTTTTTTCCCTGTAAGTAGCCAGATAACAAGTATTTTAGACTGTGCACACCATAAAGTTTCTGGCACAATGACTCAGTTCTGCTTTTTTGTTTTAAGAGTAGCCATATATGCAAATAAACATGGCTACATCCACCAAACTTTTATAGAGATAAGTAGTAGGTAAGATGTGGCCAGTTTGCTGAGTCCTAATCCAAATTTTAATTTAAAGCAGGTGGTGGTGATGCATGCCTTTAAACACAGCACTTGGGAGGCAGAGGCAGGTGGATCTTTGCATTCAAGGCCAGCCTTATCTATACAGCGAGTTCCATAATCAGGGCTACACAGAGAAATCCTGCTCCCAAAACAAAATGAATGAATGAATGAACAAACTGCAATTTAAAAGATAAGAAAACAGAGTAAAGATCAAAAAAAAAAAAAGCATATCACACAGAAAAAGAGAAAAATGATTGTAAAGGCTTATGTTCTTTTTTTTTTTAAAGATTTATTTATTTTATGTATATGAGTGTTCTATCTGCATTTACACCTGCCAGAAGAGGGAATCAGTTCACATTATAGATGGTTTTGAGCCACCATGTGGTTGCTGGGAATTGAACTCATGACCTTTGGAAGAGCAGACAGTGCTCTTAACCACTGAGCCATCTCTCCAGCCCCAAGGCTTATGTTCTTAATACATCCGAATTCCCACTTTTGTTCCGATTCACCCAAGGATGCCAAATTAACTTTCTTAGATGGATGCTTCAATGTTTACCAAAGAATCTACAATGGCTTTCAATTGTCTGCTATACCATATCTAAATTCTTACTAAATTTCTGTAACCCATTTTGTCTAAGTTACTTCATATCACAAAGGCTCCTCTGTGATAATGGTTCACAGTTTGATTCCTATTAGCGATACCTGGATTAAAGGGGAGGTTTTAAATTTTTTGCTTTGCAGGCTAAATTTTATAATAAAATTATTAGAACTGAGGTCACGTCCATTTTATGAGTATGTGACTATGTGATACTTATTGAGCACATGGACCTATACACTTTTCTTTGTGTGTGTTGTGTTTAAAGAGAATTTTAAAAAAAGCACTGTCAAAATAAAACCAAACCAGACAAACCAAACAAACAAACAAATCTGTTTTTTAAAATCTTAATTTTTTTCCTAAAATAATTTCTTAAAACCTTTGCAAATTAGGGTCTTTGGAACAGTACAAGGTTAAGACATTTGCTGTTACGCCTAACTACCTAAGTTCAATTCTTCAGAACAAACTTCTGAAAGTTGTCCTCTAACCTCTACACAAGTGCTATGAACATACACATATATTAAATAAATACATGTAATAAAACAAAATAAAAACCTTTGCAAATTAAACTAGTAAATCATATTAGAAATAAAAGGTAATGAGCTATTTGTGAAATAACCCAAAAATAACCATTAAAATTCACTTTTTTTTTTTCCAAACTAGAGCTTGGTTAAGCTGGTAAGTAACAGACAACATAAATAACTCTTATACTCTATGTCAGATTTAAAAGGAAGGAAGGAAAGAAGGAAGGAATCAAGCAAGCAATACCTGCACATCTAGCCGCCATTCAAGACTATGGTAACTGGGAAGACTGGGTGACAGCTCATTCAGAATCGTTCTGATCTCCTTTCTGTTATCCAGGTAAAGCTGAAGCAATAATTTGTTCAGTTCTTCAGAGAATCCCAGAACAAAAACAGAGTCTTGGAAATCCAGTTCAGAAATCTAAAGATAGATTGAGTTCAACAGAATATTGGAATTTATCTCTGTCTAATAAATGCTAAAACACTTCTGAACACAAAAGTACATTCTATTATCTAACTCACTTCTGTCTATAATGTTCCTTATAGTTAAAGACAGTCATTGACCCCATTTCAAAATCCAAGTTTCTAACACACAAAATAACCTTATTAAAATATAAAAAGAATTAAGATACCCAATTTTATTATTTTTTCATCAAGTCAGATACTGACTACTGACACAAAATGCAATATTTCATTCTCCTCTCCTAGGATACATGTATGATGGCATATGGTACAGAATTAGAGACAATTATAATTTTATACTAGCAAGAGGTATTCGTATCATATAATGCCATCAACACTGCACAAATTCGAATATGAGTTACTAGTATTATGACAGGTGCCTATTTGAAAGGATCTGGGTAATACAACACCGTTCCCAGAAGCCTTACCATGAGCTTTGAGCTCTCGGTGAGGAGATAGGTTAATCCTTCCACACCATGCTGGATAGTGTCACTGCTCACATTGAGTTTTCCTAAGAAAAAGAAAAAGGGAACAGATTACCCATTTGTTTAAAAATAAACACGTTCAAATACTCTGTTTTCAAACAGTACAGTGAAAATGAGTTGAATGAAGATTCCTGTTCCTTCTCAACCCACCCCACCAACCATCCCTCCAACCAAGCATAACGAAACAGAGGCACTAAGGCCCTTCAAGCCAGGCAGAAGAAGAATTCAACAGGCTTGTTCTTAATCTCACCACCACCTTCTTCCAGCTTCAGCAAACGCAGTTTCTGGGCAGCAAATGTCAACCAAAAACGCCTGAATGATGTTCTCAGCTAATCTAATGGTTCCACCTCCTCAGCATGCAGTATTTTATTAAGCACTATAGTATTTCTGAAAAGCAGGCGGTACTGAATTCATTTTAAATATGAAGATACTTATTTCATACGAGCTTTAAAATCACACAGCGTGCTTGCAGAGGCTGCATCCCGATTGATAGCTTGGCAGGTTTTTAAAGGTCTACAATGGGAACAGGACCCTAGGACTTGCAAAGACCCCTGCCGGCCTGAGCGAAAAAGAAAGGATAGCATTGTCCAGCTCGACAGTCCAGAGACTGTCTCTTCCCTTTCTTACTGGCGGCGCCTTCATAGACCTTCGGGTTAGATCCGCGTCTGAGGAACTCCACAGCGATCCTCCCAAACTCGGCGACCACTGCAACGGAAGTGAATAGTCCGTGAGTGCCGGTCTATCTCCCGAACTGTCCCCCGCCGCAAGCACCCCTCACTCCCTTACCTGCGCTGTCCACTTGCGGCAGGAAGGCCAGATGCTCCCTGTGCTCCTCGGACAAATCCAGCAGCATCTTAGCAAGTCTGCTGACTTGGCCACACACAGCGCCAACCCCGCCCTCCCCACTTCCGACCTCTGTGCCTTCAAAATCAAGTTCCGGCGACGCTGTACAGCTCACGCTTTGGGTTCCGGAGTCTGGCAGTCCTACTAGCACTAAATCGCAGGGCACACTCTAGGGGTGTAGGAAGCAGTTAAGAAGAGCTGAAGGCGCAAGTCTTCGATTCGTAAATCTTCCTGAAAATGTGTAATACTCCAGGCTGGAGAGTTGACTCAGTACTTAAGAACACTCGTTGCTCCTGCAGAGGATCCAGGTTCAGTTCCCGCACTCATGTGGTGTTTCACAGCCATCACTAACTCTAGTGGTAGAGGATAAAACACCCTCTTCTGAACACCGTGAGCACCAGGCAAGTTCGCGGGGTACATACATATATATGCAAGTAAGATAGTTATTCACATATTTTTTAAGTGCAATAAGTGCACAGCTCTAGCATCTATGGCGTGTGCCTACTTGTGGAACATAGATGAATGATATAAATAACCAGCATTTGTTAATTGGTGTCAAGAATGTTTTGGTGTTAAGCTCACACTTCATACAAAACTTGTTATGTAGGTCCATAACCACTTTCATTAACTATAAGGCAAAAATGAAGTGAAGCAACAGAAACTTTAATTATTCATTTGCATACAACTTTTAAAAAGATTTTATTTACACATACATAACATGCATACGTACATACAGTATTCTGCCTGCATGTGTGTCTGCAGGCCAGAAGAGGGCATCAGATCACATTCTAGCTGGCTATGGACCACCATGTTGTTGCTGGGAATTGAACTAATAGACCTTTGGAACAATAGCCAGTGCTCTTAACCGCTGAGCCATTTCTCCAGACCCTGCACACAACTTTTGTACGTTATTTCACTTAGTAGTTTCAATAGCCATGGCTTCCTTTTTTAAAATGAAGAAACAAAACACAGAATATTGTATGTCAAAATTTGAAGATTGTTAGAGGCTTCACCTATCATTTCTGAGGCATATCCTTCTGCACACCAGGCTGGAAGTTTAAAAATGGAACCATTTAACATGTACGTTAATTTATTATAATGTATATTATGATTATTACATGTGTATACTATGTATGTGGGTCCAGGTGTGTAAAGGGGAGAGGTCAGCCTTCAGCAATAGTGTCTCTTCTTCCACTGTGGTATCACAGGATAGAACTGGAGTCATCAAGCTTTCCGTCTCCCTGGCATTTTTGATCATTTGTTTAGCTTGGTTTGGGGGTGCTGGGGACCAAACCCAGGTTTTCCCTCAGGGTAAATATGTACTCTACTACTAATTATATCATCAGTCCTGAACAAAGTTTTACTTATGGTTCTAAATTATGATGAAGACAACAGTAATGGTGAAAATGACAAGTGCTTGCACAAATCAGAGAGAAACCTTTATTTTTATCTTTTGGTGATGTGTGAGAATTTGTTCACCTCCTTTGCTTTGGTTCATATATAAGAAACTAGACTGATGATTGATAGCGACTCTCCAAATCTCTCTCCTATAGTAGGGAGGAAGAAAAGGAGAGTAAATGAAAGGGAAGGAGGGACAGAGGAGTGGGAGAGAGAATTCATTACTGTCTTTTCATCTAGGAGTGCTAGGGATTTAACCCAGGACCTCCTAAATGCTAGTCAGGTGCTGTTATTCATCCTCAGTTAGAGACACCCTTTTCTATAATCTGTGACGCAGACAGAAGTGAAAGTTGGTTTTTATAACTTCTATGTTTCTATCATACCCTTTGTGTCTAATTACAACTGTTTACTCCACTGATGTCTCTGAGAGACAAATGAGGACTACCCACTGCTCTTTGGTGGTCAGATGTTAAGAATTGTTAAAGTGCTCTTGAAACCATTATTAATATTAGTGATAAAATCTTTTAAGTTCTTGTAAGAAAGGCTTCTGGTGTTCTATGTTCAGTAAGGAGCAGAAATACTAGGGGATGGGAAGCTTGACTTCTGAGCTGGCAGCTGTTAGTCTATCACTTTCTGTTCTGTATGCCTTGAGCAAAAGGATTGCCAGACAGACAGACAGCTGGACTATTCTTCTATAAGTAGTAACTATTTTGTACGCTCCACATACACCTTGAGGAAACTATGCAATGAGTGCAGGCGTTTGCATTGGTTTCTTAAGCTCCAGCGCCAATCAGGGTGCTTTAAAACGGTTTGTATAGGACTTTGTGTTATTGCAAGCTTTTGTGAACACTAAATGAGCCTGTAACCATTTCCACTTAGAGCAGAAAGAGAGTACTTCCCCTGGTGGTCCAGCCAAAGGACTGCTGTATATGGTACAAAAAGGAAGATGCCAACAAAACAAACCTTCATTTACATGTCAGGTTTGTGGTGAATGGTGCAAGCACCATTTCTTTGGGCTTAGAAGCTGGCTGCCCAGTTAGTGAGCTGGCTGGGATAGACCACCCACCCCTGTCACAACACATACACACACACCACACACACACTGCATCCCTTGCCACTGCAACTTTGGACCCGATAAAAGGCTTCTCTCCAATGGTCTTCTCCTGCCCACTTCTAGAAGCAGATCCAGTCCAGCAGCAGTGATAAAAGCAACCAAGTGGCAGTAGCTGCAGCAGCTAAGCGGCCTGAATATCAAGCCATAGAAGTGACAGGGCAGCACAAGAGGGGGAGATGAGAAGCAAGAATGGTAAAATAGCTGGTTTTGTAATAACTAAAGAGGGATAGAAGATTGTAAAGAACCAAACAGACTGGCTGTGTGAGATGACTCAGTAGGTAAAACGAGCTTGCTTCGATCAATCCCTGGGACCCACATGGTAGAAGAAATAACTGACTCCTTTCTTTCTTTCCTTTTTTGTTTGTTTTGGTTTTGGTTTTCAAGACAGGTTTTCACTGTGTAGCCTTGGCTGGCCTGGACTTGCTTTGTTGAGCAGGCTGGCCTCGAACTCATAGAGATCCTTCCTTCTACCTACGTCTGCTTCCCCAAGTACTGGGATTACAGGTGTGTGCCACCACATCCCACTGAAAACTGACTTCTGTAAGTCGTTCCCTGACTTACCAAAGCATACTGTAAACTGTTCACATACTATAAACATACCTTCCCTCTCCTTCTTTCCCTCTTTCCAACTGTCTGTCTCTCCCTAATGTAATAAAAATTATTTTAAAAATAATCAAAGAGTAGCTGCAGGCTTTGGTTATTGGAAGAGTTCTTGAGTTTGAGCCAATGCCCTTAAATACCCTGGGCCCAAGAGCTGTGACATTGGCTATCATCATGGGGTGAGAAATCAGGTGCCTCCCTACTTAGGATCTTCAGTGTTGCCTACTGTCCATGACAAAGGAATCTTTATTTTCTAAGCCTATAATAGACTCATAATCCTTGTCACACCAAGGACCCTGGTACTGTAGACCTATACAAGAGCCATGAAACTTGTAGAAGTAAGGGTTCCACTACCTAATGTTAGACTTCTGAAGCAGTACAATGTTAAATTTATGAGGCAGTTTCAAGAGACAGGAGGCAGAAAAGAGACCAGCCTGACCTCAGCAAATGGGATGGTTTATTTCAAACAGCGAGGGCCAGGCACAATAGCAAAGTGCTCTCTTCAACCAGAGAAAGAGGATACTTGGGGCTTATCTAGGAGGTTTGGATAATGCAGCTGCTGAGGCTGCATGAAAGCCTGCAGTTTCTTCCTCCTGGAATTGTTTGTCCAGACAAGCCTGGTTTGTCTTTAGAACTGCCGTACCTAGGTGATCAGGATGCAGAGGCATAGCGAGCAACTGAGTTTGGCAATGGCAGTGAGGAGAAAAAGGATTGGAGCTCTTTGTTTTGTTTCTGTGGTTTTCTGAGACAGGGTTTGTCTGCATAGTCCTGGCTGTCCTGGAACTGGCTCCGTAGAAAGGCTAGCCTTGAACTCAGGAGTCTGCCTGACTCTGCCTTCTAAACGCTAGGATTAAAGGTGTCCACCAACATGCCTGGCAACAGGATGGAGTTTAAGCATAGTGGCATTTCAGCAAGCTTTCAGGGAGAAAGGTTTCTCAGTCAGGGTCTGGCAGTGTTCATTCAAGGTTTATTCCAACACCTAAAGCCTGCCCAAGAATCATAATACATGCAGGGTTAAGAATCATGCTACCAGAAACCTGCAAAAGAGCTGTAATAGTAGAGGCTAGCACCTGGGCCCATCTGCTGCCGCCTTCTGCTGGATTACAATAACTACCGAAGGCTAGTTCTGAGGAAGAACTTATTTCCTAACTGTGATTTCTGAGTAGGGTAAAAGGAGTTTGGCCAGCTGCTTGGAAATATTTGGATGTGTTTGTTAGGCCTTGAAGCAAGTGTTAAGGAAGTATGTGAAATGAGAGCTCTTTTCTGTTGCCAGTGGAAGTGTGAAATTGCAAAGGTACCATGAGAACTCCTACACAATATATTATAATGTTAATTTTGTACTCACCTTATTATCAAATAATTCTGTTTCTCTGTATTTACCCAAAAGACCTGAAAACAGATATCTGTAAGATACTTTGATGATACTGTCCACAAATGCTTTATTTACAATATCTCAGAAATTGTGACAGTCTGAATCTCAATGCATTTCAATAGCTATTATAATACACCCATAAATAAAATCCTAACTACTCAGGAATAATTTTTTAAAACCTAGTACTGGGTGTCATGTGGGGCTCATGCCTGTAATTCCTAGCACTTGGGAGGCTGAGGCAGGAGGATTGCCACAGGTTTTATACTAATTTGGACTAATAAATTTGTTCCAGGCCAGCCAGGACTCCATGTCTCATAAAAACAGACTAGGGCCAAACAGAAAGTGCCATTGATAAATGCAGGAATGGAAATAATCACAAAATATCAGAGTCCACGTGAACAGTAGGGCTCCAAATGCTTGCAAAACTGTCTAGAAACTGATGTCAGAAGAACATTGTCCTTTATAATTGAGATTTATTCAATAGCTTGAACAAACTTTCTAGGGGTAACTAAGCTGTTTTACATGTTGCCTGGGGTGCTCCTTAACAGATATATGCTTGTTCTCTAAGTACCTCACGCTAACTGATTGTGCCCCTGGAGCATCCCAGACATATGCTTGTTAAATCCACTACTGTAACATGCAACATCCATGTGGTCCATTGTATGTAAGTTTTACTTCAGTTTGAAAAAATAATAGCAAGAGAAACTCCAGCAGAAGTTAAAATGATGTCTGAATTTAGGAACTTTTGGTAACTTTCTCATGACCTTTTTACATGCAGAATTTTATTTAAAAGTTATCTTGCCAATGCATCCGGTTCTGATGAGACCTGATGGGCTAGGGTCAGATGGAAGGGGAGGAGGACCTCCCTTATCAATGGACCTGGAGAGAGACATGGAGGAGAAGGGAGGGAACGAGGGAGGGCGCTACAGCTGGGAGACAAAGTGAATAAACTGTAATAAATATAAAAAATAAAAAATTAATTTAAAAAGTTATCTTACTTTTTCTTCATTAACTTGACTTTTAAACTCCAGAATATTAAAACAAACCCAGAAAAAAAACCCAAGCTAAAAAATACAATAAAAATCCTAAACTCCCATTCTTATATCCTCTTTAGTTTCCTAACCCCACAGGAAACATCTGGTGTCACCTTATGTTTGTCTGTTTTACTCTAAGTTTTTTTCTGACACTCTGGGGTGTGTGTATGTGTGGTTCTTAAATTTTGTCATCAGAAGACAGCAGTGTCCTTTAAGGGTTTAAGTGCCATTTAGATGCCTGTATCCTTAATGGTTAACCTTGGATATGCACTTGACTGGATCTAGAATTGTCTAAGAGATAAGCCTCCAGAGCACAGATGTGAGGGGCTATCTGGATAAAGGTTAGCCCCTAAGAATGTACATCAGGGGCCTTCTTATTGGGTTATTTAAAAGTGAGTAGCTACACCTTAAATGGCATCTTAGGCATGATCCTGTTGCTGTGAAGAGATGCCATGACCAAGGCAGTTTTTATAAAGGAAAACATTTAGTTGGGAGATGGCTTACAGTTTCAAAGGTTTAGTCCATTATCATGATGGTGGAGAGCATGTCAGGTCCTGGAGCAGTAGCTGAGAGCTACATTCTGATCCATGGGCAGAGAGAGAGATTGGACCTGGCATGAGCTTTAAAACCCCAAAGTCCACCTCCCAGTAACACATCCTCAAAATAAAACAAACAAACAAAATAAACAAAGAACAACACTCCCCCAAGCATTCAAATATATGAGCCTGGAGGTGGGTGGGGAAGCTTCTTTTCAAACCACCGCAGCAGCCATGTGTAAGGAGATCCCAGGGAAAAGCTTTGCTTCTTGCCTGCTTGCCTTTGTGCCTCAGTTTCACCATTGTTGCTTGTGTGTTCCTTCCCTGACAGAAAAATCCACCTTCTTCTGGGTACTGATGTGGAGGGAGGACCAGGAATCCTTCATGCATTTGACACTAGGTTGGAATTGTGGGACCATCTGACCTCCTGGGTTGAGTGGGTACCAGGTTCTCCAGTGTGAAAGCAGCTGTTGTTGGACTATCTAAACATCATCATATAAGCTAATCCAATAAACAATTTTAATATGCATTCATCCTATGGGTTCTGCTCCTCTAGAGAACGTTGAGCAGTGCAGTATTCACGAAAGCTTCCTGTTAAACCTTCAACATCCCATTGAACTTGTGTAGCATTAGAACTGTTATTAAATATGTTGACATAGAACTGGAGATTCTCTTTGACAATATCTCTGTTCAAACCAGGGCCTCCATGACTTTTCAAAGCATAATTTCTGGAGGATTTTCACATTTTGCTGGACCTCCTTGGATATTCAAGTTAGAAATGCTCCTTTTGGCTAGGACTCTTGCTATTCCTAACTGCTGAAGCCATCGCTTCTCTTTAAAGGCACTACAAAACAAAACAAAGCAAAATAAACAAAACAATACAAAGACATAACTCAAAAGGAGGCTCAATCTCTTCCCTGTACATTGCTGAATGGAAGTCTTGAGGGTGAGTTCATTACCACTTAGTTTACTTGTCACGTAGGTCAGAGGGGATATATAAACAGCAGTCTTTCTAAAGCTAATTCCTCATATAAGGCAGGAAGGATAGTCTTCAAAGTTAGTGCTAGAGGCTTAGAGTCCACCACTAGACACGGAAAGTCATGTAAGATCATGTAGAATTTTCTGGGCTCTAACAGTTTCTGTCTTTCCCAGGCAACTCTAAGTAGAACCCCCTGCCTCACTACTTTTCCTTCCTCCCCCCAGTAGGATTCTTACATTTAAAAACAGCTTTGCTTTTGGCACTCTTCAACTGAAATGCTAGGGAACTAATTCCTTACTACACTTGCTCCATGTCTTTACTAAGAAAGACTTGGAAGTTTCAATATAACTGCTCCTACTTTGTAGAGTTAAAATGTGGTTCATTAAAGGACTTTACAGACTGGAGAGATGGCTCAGTGGTGAAAAGCCCTGGCTGCTCTTGCAGAGGA
>CM053766.1:22912858-22938252 GCA_028658305.1 Pachyuromys duprasi | reverse complement strand
TCACATGAGGACTGAGTTCATCTTTCTCTGCTGTGGCCTTGTAGGGCAGTTTCATCAGGGAGAAGTGATTAAAAAGCAGGCATGTCAGAGATATCTCCATGTCAGAGATATCCCCCACTCCCCTAACTAGTGGGCCAACATGAAGCCTCAGATGCCCGAACACAGCCTTCGGAACCACTCTCTTATACTTAAATCATCACTAATCTGGACTTTGGATCACATGCAGCTCATTGGAATCTGTTGATAAGCCACAAGGAAGGCTGGCTTTTTAACACTATAGACATTTCCTTTGACTTACGTTAATCCTACACTGTCTACCCAGTAAAACCCTCACCACCGCTTACTACTACTACTGCTACAATAAAATAGCATCAGGAGTTAACAGTAATTGGTTTTTAATATCTTTCAATATCAATAGACTTAATTCTCCAATAAAAAGAACCATGCGAACAGAATGAATACACAAACAGGATCCATCCTTCTGCTACATACAAGAAACACATTTCAACATCAAAGATAGACTGTATCTCCGAGTCAAGGGTTGGTAAAAGATTTTTCAAGAAAATGGATCTTAGAAGAAAGCTAGTGTAGCTATTCTAATATCTAACAAAATAGACTTCAAGCCAAAATTAATCAAAAGAGATGGAGAAAGACATTTCATACTCATCAATGGAAAAAAAACCTATCAAGGTAACATTTCAATTCTTAACATCTATTCCTCAAACGCAAGGGCACCCACATCTGTAAAAGAAACATTACTAAAGCTTAAATCACACAATAATAGAAACTTCAGTAACCCACTCTCACGAATGGACAGGCCATCCAGACAAAAACTAAACAGAGAAATATTGGAGCTAACAGACATTATGAACCAAATGGACCTAACATATCTATCAAACATTTCACCCAAACACAAAAGAATATACCTTCTTCACAGCACCTTATGGACCACTCTCAAAAATTGACCACATACTCAGTCACAAAGCAAGTCTCAACAGATACAAAAAAATTAAAATAACCCTCTGTATCTCATCAGACCACCATGGATTCAGTAAGAACAGAAACAACAGAAAGCCTACAAACTAATGGAAACTGAATAACTTCTTACTAAATGGCCTGGGCCATGGAAGAAATAAAGCAAGAAATTAAAGACTTCCTAGAATTTAAAATGAATGCACAACATATCCAAACTTATGAGATACGATGAAAGCAGTGCTAAGAGGAAAGTTCACAGCACTAAGTGATAAAGATATTAGTGAATCGAATACTTAACAGCACACCTGAAAGCTATAGAACAAAAAGAACCAAGCACACCCAAGAGGAGGAACAGAAGGAAGTAATCAACCTGAGGACAGAGGGACTCAAGACATCAGGGAGCCGGTAGGGGTCTGACCTGTGACTTCTTCATATATCTTATGGCTGAGTAGCTTGGTGTTCTTGTGGGGTTCCTAACAGTGGGAACAGGAGCTGTCCTTGACAGTTTTGCCTACTGGTTGGATGCTTCTGCTTCTGCTGGGTTGCCTTGCCTAACCTTGACTTGGTGGTATGTGCCTGGTTTTAGTGTAGCTTATTTTTGTTTTGCTGTGTTTGGTTGATATACCTAGAGGGCCTTCTCTCTCTGAGGAGAAAATGGGTGTGGACCTGGGGGGAGAGGGGATGTGAGTAGGGGGTGGAGGCTGTGGGGAGGGCCCCTAAGGGAAACTGTGGTCGGGATACAATATGTGAGAGTAGAATAACAGATTTTAATGAAAAAACCATGTGCCAGGCATGGTGGTGCACGCCTTTAATACCAGTACTTGGGAGGCAGAGGCAGGTGGATCTCGGTGAGTTTAAAGCCAGCCTGGTCTACAAAGTGAGTCCAGGACAGCCAAGGAAACAGAGAAATCCTGTCTCGAAAAACAAAAACAACAGAAAAAAAAAATCATGTATTTTAATTCAAAACAGCTTCTAAGTTAAGGACAACCCGGATTTCTCTCAATAAAAAGGGATAAATACCAGGTTGGAAAGATGGCTCAGCAGCAAAGAGCACTAGCTGCTCTTCCAAAGGACCCGAATTCAACTCCCAGCACCCAAACTCCAGTTCCAGCTGACACCCTCACATCAATGCACAGAAAACAAAAATTTAAATACATTTTAGGCAGGAATGGTGATGTACACCTATAATACCAGCACTTGGGGGGGCAGAGGCAAGTGGAGCTCTGTGAGTTCGAGGCCAGCCTGGTCTACAAAGTGAATCCAGGACAGACAAGGCTACACAGAGAAACCCTGTCTCGAAAATCAAAACCAAAAACAAACAAAAAAATGGATAAATACATTAGGATAAGGGATGTTACAGAGCGTTGGAATATATCAAGGTGCTTTGCTCTGACTATAAAAAGGGACTATGGAATAAATGGAGGGCCTAGTTAATATCCACAAAATACAAATTAGTTTCATAGGTGATATGTTGAGCAAAACTGCCAGATAGAGGAAGTAAAAACAGGATAAATCTTGAGTAAGACTGATGGTTATTTCTGGAAAGATTTACTGTTGTTTTTTTTCCAAAACATATTTTACACAAGAATTTACCTTGATGTTAACTAGATTGATCAACATAATGTCTTCCCACTGAACTCTACATTAGTATATTTCTCTACATTAGAGTTACATTAGCTTAATAAATGCAGACAAAATACAGCAGGTGAATAGTCTTCTAATTGGAGTCAGTTAAAAAGAGGCTAGGATCATAGACATGAGGCACCATACTTAGATGTGTTGAATTTTCTTTAATTCTTAATTTTTCTTTTCAATTGACATAAAGTTGGATCTTTCTGAATTTGAAAGCCTAAATGACTTTCACCACTAGATGGCAACAAGTTAGAGGGGAAAAACAAAACAAAACCAGGAAGGAAAACTAAACCATGTAGCCTTGTTTTAAATTTCTTTCTCCAGATACTGAGCAAGGGAAAAGGCCAATCAAACATCTATGACTCTTTAATCTAGGCACCCAGCTATGCCTCAAATGTAAAGTGGGACATAGATGGTTTCACAGGAAAGTTTTAATTTGTTATGGAAGTGACTGTTCCAGAAAGCCCGCTTGATAGACTTGTGTGTCCTCCGACTGTGATAGCCCTATCACTTTGAGTAGCAATGCCAATCCTACCATTCTGCCTAGGACAGATGTCCTCCCTCCCATAAATCTTGTCTTGTAAGCCTCCTTAGGTCTTTATAGTTCAATCTGCTATTAATGTGTTCTGGTCAGCCTTTGGGGGCAGTTTTGATGACACCCTCCCATGTTTTAAGTTTCTTTGTTCTCTGTCCCTTTCCCAAGAACTTGAGGAGTAAAGGCTGACACAGGGGCTGAGATGAAATTCTTTCGTTGTTATTTTGTTTTCTGAGACAGGGTCTTACTCCGAATCCCAGGCTTGAATTCCCCCTGCCTCTGACTCCCAAGTTCTGGGAGTCAGAGGCAGGTGCCGCTAAGCTCAGTGAGACAAAGTCTTTGATGCTAATTAAGTACTGAAATTTTAAAACAATTTGTATTACTTAGTACACCATAGTAGGGCTTCACAGACATTTTTCTGTCCTAGGCCTGTCTTATGAAAGGTCTGCCTTGTATATTTAAAGAGAAAACATTACCTCGCCACAGCCAAGCAGTAGATGGCATTCTCTCTCGGGGTCTTCCCACTGTGCTCTGAGAAAGATGTGAAGAAGGACCTTACCAAACGGTCATCACTGGGTGGAGTGCAGTAGAACTGTGAGTGTGAATAATTCACTCTTGAAACAGGGGGGAGGGGGACCTGGGGAAGATACTTATTTTTTATGTGCTTTTCTTTAATCCTAGCTGGGGCACAGTCTTTTTTCTGGTTTTCTTGTTGATGACTTTGTAGTTTTGAAAACTTGTTTGTATCCACTAAGGATGGAAATGCGAGGATTTGTTTTCTGGTGCCCTGTTGTGAAATTGATAAAGAATCGCCAGTCTTCCTGCTTGACTGCTGCATGCTAGGTGGTAGTTTGCTCTGGGTGCTTTGCCAGCTCTTGTCTCCAGTCTTGTACCAGCTCTTGGAGGTCATTTTCGGCTGAGTGAAGCCATCTACCATCACAGTGTCTCCAACTTTTGCCCCAGAGACCCTTGCTCTGCCAAGCTGGCCTTTATGGCACCCGTGACTCTGAGCTCGGAGGATCCACTGCTTTATTTTAATATAAATCCTCATCGGGATGGAAAGCTTTAGAAAGGAAACCGTGGACCACGTTTTGCTCAGTAAATACAATACACAGTCTTTGTGCTGGTGTTTGGCGGCGATGGCCAGCGGCGTCTGTCCTGCTGCGTTTTTACATTCCAGGCACAGGACGTTGCAGTTGACAAAGGCCTTCAGAATGAACAGTTGGCCAGCTTCTGCAGCTGCATGAATAGGGCAATTAGAGACATCTGTGTGAAGGGCTTCATGGCACCATGCTCGGTAAGGGTGAACGCCAACCGCCTCGTGGGGCTGCACGCCCTGCTTCAGAGCCCATTCAGTGAGTTCGGTGTGTCCATGAAATGCAGCGACGTACAGGGCTACCCTTTTCTGGTACCTGAACGAGGGGAGCAAGTTTGGTGGAAAGGATTAGTAAGTCAGCAAACGGACGAAAGCAGCTGTGCTAGATAAAAATTCTCCTTACAATGATCATTCCTTACTCTAGCTGTAAACGTGATTTAGAGGAGTTCGAGTATTGGTTCAGTGGATAAAAGTACTGCAGGTGAATCGGTAACCCAGCACTGTGAGGGCAGACACGGAGTTGCTAGGACCTGTTGCCCACTGGCCTGCCTGGAGGATCAGAGAGAGAGAGCCTATCTCAAGAAAACGAGGTGGAGCGGGATAGAGCAGGACAGTTGACATCCTCCTCTGGTTCCCATGCCTGAGCCCACACATGTGAGAATCCACCACCACACGCACACACATACACCCTCCCACACACACCAGCAGCAGCCATGTTTTTTGTTTGTTTGTTTTGAGACAGGGTATCCTGTAGCCCTCGCTAGTTTTGAACTCACTATGTAACTAAATCTGGCCTTGGATTCCTGATCCTGCTTCTATCTTCTTGAGTGCTAGGATTGCAAACATGAGCCATTGTACCCAGCTTGAGCTATAGTTTTTAAAGTAGATCAATCTTGGTCCTTCCCACTACCAATTTCTTCTCAAAACCTCAAAATTCCTTCATATTTTTCTATGAAGAGGCTTTCATGAAGGGATCTCAGCTACTTCTGCCTACTCATCCCTCACAAACCAGCCAGTTCCTCAGAGCTATGCTCTTGCCCCTGAGTCTTTACATATAGCTCTGGAAGATCTGCTTCAACCTTTCTCACCACCTATCTGAATGCAAATCCTTTGGCTCTCAATACACACTCACCTCTCTTGGGCACTCTTCACACTGTTCCCATGATGTGCCATCTGCACTGTGCCCTGTCACAGCCCCTTTCATACTGAACAGTAATCTGCACCAAGTGTGGCTTTATATCCTGATCACTGTGTGCCAAATGTACTTATAATTATTGACTCATTTCATGCCTATAAGGTTCTCTGAGATAGATGCCCACGTGTATCTAGCTAAGTAGTGAGAGAACAGAGCTTCAGACCATAGCAAAAGAGCCTTGGAGTTCATAGCCCCCAAATACTTTGAAATTTTGCTTCTTCAGGAATTGGTCACTTGCTTTTTTCTCTTTGTCTCTTTACTGTACTGTACTGTAAACTTACAGAATACAGCAGCCATCTTTTTTTCTGCTGAATTGTTAGAAGCTTGTACAGTACGTAATAAGTACTCGATAAATATGTACAGACTTGGTAGAGAGGAATAAAAAGAGCATTTCAGTCTGACCATGTACTTTGAAATCTCTGTCTTTTTATTTTTACCTGTAAAACAAAGTGAAGAGTACCCACGCCACAAAATTATTGTATGTATGAAGGTGATAAACACAGTACAGTGTTTGAACTTGGGCAGTACACTCAATAACACAATATTAAAAGTAACACAACTATTTGTTCAGATTTAGAATATGAAACAGGATTGCAATTAACCCTAAACAGAAATTGATGGAAATTTTTGTATAGTTCATGGTTGTAAGAACTCTGCCTCCTGCTTTTCACTCTATGGAGCCCTTGGAGCTGCTGGTGGCATTTGCTCTTCCGTAAAGCGTGTTTAAATCACCCACAAGAGGGCACTGTTCTAAAACACGCTACCACTAACACCTAATTCAACTGAGAGCTGGCTGTGGAAACATACTAAAATGCCACCAGCTTCTCCAAGCTAATCATGTTCCACAGCCCCAGATACACATTACCCCTTCATGTAAGGCAAAAGAGTGAACTCTGCTCCAATGGGAGGGGAGCTTTTTATCCAGTCCTCAGCAAACACATTCATTCAAGCAGAGTGAGATTCCTATCAGAGAAACACAAGCGTGCAGCTCGGTATCCTGTTTGGGAGGTCCTGTTTGGGGCTGGGTGGAGGTAATGATACTAGCCAAGTCAGCTCTTAATAAGGCCTCTAACAGAGAAGCCTGACTCACTGTCATTTCTAAGCTCTAATACAACCAAATGTTTAAAACTGAGTAACAGTGTATGGTTTTCTAACAATGGCTGTGGTTAAACCCTGGCATTTCAATTAAAAAACCAATTGCAGTCATAACTCAATGCAAATTCAACAGTTGTGTTTGGGGTTAAGCTGTTTTAGCAATTCAATTTAGCTAATAAAACCTACGTGGGCTTAGGATGAAGTAGCCACTATTTTCAGCCTATCACTTGGCGGATATTTTTTTAAAAAATATTGCTACCTAATAAAATAATTAAATGTGAGTGGCAAGAAATTTATCCTCAAGATAAGGATATTTAGGATGGTGGTAGCACATATCTTTAATCCCAGAACTCAGGAAGCTAAGGCAGAAGGATCTCTGAGTTAAAGGCCAGCCTGGTCTATACAGCAAGTTTCAGGACAGTCAAGGATATACAGAAAACCCTATCATGAAAAATGAACAAATAAACAAAATATAATATGCAAACTAAACTTGTCACAGATTTAGTTAGTGTTTCAGAGGAAAATGATTTTTCCTGGATTGCAAACATTAACAGTCTTGGGGACACTCCTGCTATCTTGATTCATCAAATATCTCAATAATAAAAAACAGTCTTATTGAATTGTGTAGGGTGAAATTGGTTAGCAGCAGGACAAGGTCTATAGAGAGGATTCAGGTTGAAGGTGGAATGGAGGCTTAGAATAAAGTGACTTAAATCCATCTAACATCGACTTTAGCTCCCATACTTGAGAACTGGTCCTTCTTTTGATAAGTAGCGTTGGACTTTAAGTTTCTGCCCAAGAAGACACCCCATGAGAAATTCCTTCCATCCATCCCAGACATCCAAACGAAGTGTTGTGCCTGTGGAAAAAGAGAGACAGTTTATGGTCCAATCTGTCATTGTGGCTCAGCAATACATTAAGTTTTAATGAGAGCTTTCTCCAAACACAGTGAGATGAAAACTTGGAATCAGGAGGCAGGGAAGGGATACTATCTTTTTCCTTTAGGCCTTTGATGGCTGGGAAAAGCCCTTTAACATCATGCGCTTCTGCTTTCTCCTCTGTTCAGTGTGTGCATGGAATGCCTAAATGCCAGGGATTTTCATGAAAACTTTTCCAGCACTTATGAGTATTTTCTCATTTTTTTATGCCCACAACCAAACCAGGGCTTTTAAAACTCTGCAACAGCAAGTTCTTTTGCTCAACAAACTTTATGCAGTTTTGGGTGAATAGGTATGCCAAATAAGTACACATATCAGACATTTACTTATAATCAAGCATGAGAATTTTATTTTAGGAGCCAGTGAGATAGCTCAGTAAGCAAAGGGGCTTGATGCCAAGCCTGCTTACCTTTGAGCCTGGGATCTGTACGGTGGAAGGAAAAAAACAGAAACAAAAACAAAAAACAAAAAGCCTGACTCCTGTAAGTTATCCTCTAACATAAAGATTTAGATCTTTATTTAGTTTGACATAAAGATTTAAATCTTGGGGCTAGAGAGATGTCTCAGTGGTTCAGAGCACGTGCTGCTCTTGCGAAGGTCCTGAATCTGGTTTTCCACCACCCACAGGGTGGCTCACAGTTGCCTGTAACTCATGCTCTGAGGGATCTGATACCCTTTTCTGCCTTCTCTGGGAACGTACACACCCAGAAACACACACACACACACATGTAAATAAAAATAATATTTTGGCGGGGGTGTGTGTGTCTTTGTGTTTTGAGACAGGGTTTCTCTGTGTAGCCTTGGCTGTCCTGGACTCACTTTGTAAAGCAGGCTGACCTCGAACTCACAGAGATATACCTGCCTCTGCCTCCCAGGATGGTGGGATTAAAGGCACGTGGCACCACTGTCTGACAGAAAATAATTTTAAAAAGAATTAAATCTTGGCTGGAAATTTGATCCACGTGTAGATCATTTTCAATATTTTTTTTTCAGATTTAACTGATATTTTACCTTTATAATTGTCACAGCTGGAAGTGTTGCTTCCCAAAGCCATGCACCGCAAATGCTGAAGGACGTACACTGCCATTCAGAATCATTGGAAAGTCTGCCCCTAATCTCAAGCCAAAAGTGGCTAGAAATCATTGTTGAGGGTCTTTCTTAATCTACTTTTTACCTTAATTTTTGAGACAGGGTCTCTTACTTGATCTAAACCTCAGCAATTTAAACAGACTAGCTGGCCGGCAAGCTCCAAAGCGCCTCCTGCCTGGGTGCTCTAGAGCGGGCGCTATGGACACGCACCGTTGCGGCTGGGTTTTATGTGGGTGGTGGCGATCACACAGGGGTCCTCTCGCTTGCGTGGCAAGCACTTTGTCAGCTGAGCCTTCATCTCAACTTACCATTTAATTTTTTTTTTTTCTTTTGGAGGTGAGGGCAGTCAATCTCTATGTAGCCCCGGCTAGCTTGGAACTTGACACATGGACCAGGGTAAACAACCTTAAATTCATGGTGATCCTCTTGTCTGTGCCTCCTAACTGCTAGGATTATCTGCATGGGACATCATGGTTGCCTCATTGAATTGTGCTTTACTGTGTTGTCAGGGAAATCCCTTCAGCTTAGTCTCTTATTTTCAGCATCTCCTTAGGATTAGTGTATATTCACATTCTGTAGCTAGAATTTTTCTCCAGGCCTGGAAGCCCAGAATGTCTCCCTTTCCTCCTCTCTGACCATCCATAGTCCTGTATCTCATGCATTCCAAACCACATTCTCCTGAATGCCTCCTTGTGATCCTATTAGCTGATACCAACTTAGTTTGTTGGATTATAACTGAAGATCTCCCCATGGCTCATTTCTTCCACTTTATTGTAAATGCCCAGTGTGCAGAGGCAGCTTTGGACTTTTCTGTATGAGCTAGTATGTATGCTGACTCACTGAGAAACTTAAATCTTTGGTTTCTCATCCTGGACTTAATTGTATATCTAAAATTTTATTCTCCACTGCTTTTGGAGTGTGATTCAGAGTTTACCTGTAGAGAGCAGCAAGGATAGTTCATTGAGTAAAGAGTGGAGAGTTTTTCCAATGAGAATGCTGGCCAGAATTTCTCTAGTTAAAGCAAGTGGCCTGGGTCCCCTGGGAATGCTTGGTATGCCTTAGGAACGGTGAGAAGCAGGCCAAAGTCTCACTACCCCCTCCCCATCCTTCTTTTTGAGCTTTTCCTTCAATGTTCCATGTTCTTCAAGTAGTCAGGAGATCTACCTAAATGGTTCCTGGACTCTAGACTTTGTATCTGACATCCTGTCTCTAAAACACTCCCCCCACATCTTCAAATGCTTATTTTAAGGGATTCTTTAACATACCACGAATGAAACAGTCAAAAAGTTTTTTTTTTTTTAATTCTGTGAAATATGAGTTCGGACCAAGTAATTTCTAAATTCTTTCCAGCTTTAAAATGTCTCAATCCAAGAAGCAAGTGAAAAAATGCCCTCCAGAAATTACCCTACTTTTGTTTTGTCATTTGATGTTTAATTAAAGAACTAGATTACCAGTTGCTTGAGCACAGATGGCAGTGTGAGCCCTACATTTCAGGTCAGTGAGCCTCTATCAAGTACTCAGAATTAGAGTAGCACTCTCGGGACAAATCCCACAACCTTATTTTCTCTGATCAAAAATGAAGACAATGCCGGGCACAGTGGAGGCCAGCCTGGTCTACAAAGTGAGTCTAGGACAGCCAGGGCTACACAGAGAAACCCTATGTTGAAAAAAAAATGAAGACAATAACTGATATCAAAGTTTTTAGATCGTCAGTTCCAAACAATATCAAAGTAGATTGTTAAGCAAAGTAAGAGCTGGAAGAAATGTCAATAAGTGTAGATTCAGCAGTTACAGAAAGCAAAACTATTTAACTCAAGCATGCCTTCCAGAGCCCTGTGCGTATGTGTAGATCTCCAAATCACTTGCAGCAAATGTTACAGCACCCTCACACTCAGAGGTGGGTAGCTCTTCAGCAAGGACTCATTCACCTCTCAGTAGTAATCCAAGGATGGAGTCAGTCGCTAGCACACATTAGGGCAAATCTAGTACTTTTCATTGTTGATGTTTGGCCACAGAAGATGTGTCTTGAATGTAAGATATTGAAAGAGAAGTTGCTGAATAATCTGTTGGGTAAATTCCAGTCAGCGAAGGCAACTTGTCATCCTGCACAGCAGGTTGTTTCAATATAACTGGCAACATTTTAAAATAAGATTATACAGAGCAAGGGTCAGAACATTATATTACAATACTGCCAGCTGCATTAAGGGGGGAAAAAACCTGAAGTACTATATGTGCTTGAAATATACTGTGAAAGACAAAGATGATGTTCCTTGAATTTTGCCCTTCTACCCTGAGGATATTAGCAAAATGCTGCTTTAAGAATTAGCAGATCAGTGCTGGAGAGATGGCTTGGCCAGTAAGAGCATGAGGGCTGCTTTTGCAAAGGACCTGGAGATCAGGAACCCCACTTCTAAGGCATCTCCCTCTTCTGGCCTCCAGCGGTACCTGTACATATATAAACATACTTATGTGCACATATACATATGTACACACAGATAAAAAGTTTAAATTAAGTATAGGAATAAGCAGAGCTATGAGACCTTTATTTCCTCTTCTACAAAACCAGATGAAAGAACAAGATATTGGTAATTTACCACCTAGGTGTGCCTCCTGAGCTTTCAATTTGCCACGGCTCCACTTGCCGTGACTTAATTTGTGGTTTTAAACCTTGATAGCAATCATGGTTTCCTGTAGGGAGGCAACTGAGTGCTTAGGGGGCCAGGAGGCCAGGGAGAGTTATCATTAGACATCTTTTTATACTTCTGATAGTTAAATCACATAACATGTTAGTTCTTTTAGGTTAAAAAAGCAAGCTCAACAGTGTGCATATAAAAACCTAGGTTTCTATTTTCTCTAGAGAAGCTGCACAATCTGGTATACAAGAGCCCCAGTTGTTGGTGCCAGTACCGATATCAGTCTGGTAGTCCCTGAGGGTGTTGCAGTCATACATCTCCTGTCCCTTTGGTGTCCGGAGACAGTAGACACTCACGGGGAAGCCACATCTCCGAGTTACCAGCGTCCTCAGGTCAGACACCTTTTTCTTCAGGATAGATTTGGCCTCCATTATTGGCATCATCTCCTGGGTCACAGCATTGAACACGTAGAGAGTAGGCTTGTCTTCCTTCTGCATGAGAGAGAGGGGACACTCAATTGTCTGAAGGCTGTGTTAGGGACACTAGACTCTGAGCGCCTCTACCTCCCGTGACACATGTACAAAGGGGGAAAATGAAACCAGTTTTCTTCTCTGACTTTGTTTCACTCTCTCTCCTGAAGACATAATGTGTCCCCTGCTTTGAGTGAAGGGATGAAAACTCCAGAGCTCTGACATTCTACAGATTCAGATACAGAAGCGAGTGTTGCCAGTTTGTTTCATGTGCTTACCGGGGAAGCAGTGCAGAGAACACTCCTCTACTATGTTGTGCCTAAGGTGGAAAGACTGTGGGCTCTTAACCTTTGGCCAATTAAAAAAAAAAGTCCTTTTTCTGAGATTCACTCTGGAGGTTGGATCCAAGTGAGAGCAGGAGGGACAATTTTCTTACTGTTGTATGTTCTTCCTTGTCTTTGTGATTTGCCTTTTTATAAAATACATTAACCACTTACATTTATTTTTGCTATTTAAATACAGAAATACAAAATATAGGGTTTTTTAAAAAAAAGTTTCTTTCACTCCTTTTATTCTAGAGTCCAATTAGCAATGCAAGTAGATTTAAGACATTCGAAGTAAAGATGGAAAGTTTGGGGGGATGTTAATCCTCTCAGCAACGTTTTAACCAAGCAAGCCCTGGAAGAAGGTGGGGAAAGATGAACACCTTTCCACCCATCTAGAGGAGTAAACTGGCTTTCCTTCCCCATCAGGGATGACAGGACCGTAACCATTTTCTTCCGTGGTCTGTTGTTGGCTGGGCATGTGCAAGTGCATGGCACTGCCCCAGAATTTCCCATCATGGCAGCTTTCTCGCAAGTGAATACCAGCTTCTAGGTGCACCCTTCTGCCAACCCAGGCACTTACCACATCTTCTCTGTAGTTATAGGACTTGAGAGGTTAGGAGGTAAAGGTAAGGGGATCAGGAGTTCAAGACCAGCCTCATTTACATAGAAAACTTCCCATGATACCGTTGTCATAATAGAATCAATATACACATCTCAAAAATTCTTGGAGGAATGGTATTACTGATGAAATATGAGTCTCCAATGTTTTGATTGTAGGCCCATTTCATTGACTTAAACCAGTTGAACAAGTTCAGGGTTTCTTCTCTAACATAGGAAGCCAACCCAACAAGCTGAGATGCTATCAGTGCTGAGTGGGCTAAGTGTTCTGAATATAGGTTAGAATAATTTCACTTAGTAAGAATACTCATACTCATGTTTCCCTTTGGCTCCCTCAGGTGTCTTCCATATTTATCCCTGAAATATTGATAGTCTGGCAGAAATTACTATAAACATGTAATTAAAAGGCAGTAGAGAGGGACTGGAATGATGGTTCAGTGGTTAAGAGAAATTGCTGTTTTCCAGAGCACCCAAGTTCAGTTCCCAGCATATATATCAACACATCAGGCAGCTCACAACTACCTGTAAACCTGTTCAGGGGCTCTAACGCTCTCTTCTGGTCTCTTTGTGTGCCGCCCATGTCTGTTTCTGCCCTTGGGGTATCCAGGCTCTTTGCCCACAGGGTTGGACTGGAAGTGAAGGTTAGCTGGAATGGGTGGGTACAATGCAGAATCTTGGTCGGTGGTGAGTATTAGAGAAATAGCCTTCTCGGGAGACAGCTTCAGTGAGACAGCTCATTTAATTGCAGGGAACAAAGCTATTTAAACCTTTCGGGGGTGGGTAGGGACTGTCGGGTTGAGTATACAACACTGGCAGGGGCCAAGGTGCTGGAAATGCCTTATTTGCAGGAAGAGTAATCCCAGGTGCTTGCTGGACCAGGGAGAAAGGAAATTTAAACTATAATCTGGCTACTAGGCCACATGACCACCTCAAAAGTAGCAGACGTGGGGCTCTAAGTATAATTGGACACGCAGGCCCAGGCCAGGGAGGGAGCAGTCCTACTCCTGACAGTCTCAAAACAAGGTTTTTGGGGTTTGGACACATCTCACCCTCAGTTTTGCTCTGGGCCAGCTCCCCTGGTTACATGTCTTCCTAGCCCCACATGCAAGCATGTGCACATATATGGTGTGTGTGTATGTTTACAGATGTGTATATATATATATTTTAAAGTAGTGGAGGAGAAAGAAAAAATATAATTTATACAATAGCAGTTTTTTATTTGTTTAGAATCCCCTGATTTCTCTCTAGCTCTCTTTAATTTAAATTTATCAATAAAGGCAAAAAATGGCAAACGAAATGCAAATAAACAGATGCACGTAAACAAAACTTTAGAGGCTTAAATTCATCTTAACAGCTAAGTTGATCTCAACAGCAAACTATTATATATATATATTATATATATTAATATATTATATATATTAATTATATATATATAAAATTAAAAGCAGGCCAGAATATTAATTATCCGATGATTATAAAGAGAGCTGGTGAACAACTCAGCCACCACTCAGGCCCAGATCCAGGGCTGTGAGTTGGCCCACCCCAACATCTACCCCATCTTTGAATTCCTGGAGTGCATGAAGGGGCCACCCCTGTAGATCCAAAACTGTAGGATCTCCATGACACAGGGAACAACAGGATATCCCAGAGGAGCCTTAGGGAGGATCCAGTATTGGTAGTGTAGCAGAAGCCAGAGGCCTGGGTGCAGACCAATGACTCAAAGTTGCAATGAACATTTGCAGTATACCCATTTCTGGACAAAAGGGTATACTGTTGCACACACTAAGACACACTGCAGATTTGTTATTGTTTTGTCTGTTTGTTTGCTTGTTTTTATTTTTTGTTTTATTTTGGAGCAGAGGTTGCCAGGGTGGAGAGCAAATATGAAGGGATGAGGAGCTGAGTGAGATTAGGGTGCATGATGTGGAATTCACAAAGAGTCAATAAAACATTTTTAAAAGTATGATACATCTAATTTCTTCTTACAAAGACAATGAATTACACACTGGACATCAGCATGTCTCCCAGCTTCTTCAAACAACGAGCACCAAATTATTCACTTTTGTGAAAATTAAGAAAGAAATTCACTGGGGATGGAACTTAGTAGTAGTAAAGTGCTTGGTTGCCTGGCGTGCAAGAGGCTCTGGAATTAATCCCCAACACTCAGTGCCACAAATACACAAGCGAATAAGGAATCACTAACAAAAACAACAACAAAAAGGTTGTTTGGAAAGAAAACCACAAACCGACTGTCATAGTAGAGGACAAACTCAAAATATCCAGTTTTTCAGTACAAACAAATATATTTTATTTCAAGACCATAATTGCTTTTTTGTCTTCAAAACATAGATGCAAACACGTGGAAAATAATATATAAACATTAGCAGTGAAATAGAAAATGTTTTATTAAAGCCAGACAATACAAATGGCAGTCAGTGTATATCTGAACTGTGCTATAATTTTGACTTTAAAAAATGCAGAAAGCCAAAAAGCAGAAGCCTGCCACACCTGTTCCAGAGTGAACAAACAGCAAAGTAATGTCTGGTTTTGTTAAATGGACTGAATACCACGTGAGAAATCAAGCAAACTTCTCTTTTAGCACAGCAGCTGTCCAGAAAATGGTGTATGTGGAAGCTGGGCCAAACAAATTATTTCTGTAACATTCTTATGGCTCTGTGTCTATGACATAGACAAGTACTCTATAGGCTACAAAAAGAGAAAAGTAAACACCACGTCAAACACAAAACCATTGACCTACAGTCTGCCCTGCATTCAAAACATGCTAGGTCATGGTAGCACTACGTTTGTAGGAGTAGTCAACCAATGTCTGACTTGACTTACCAGTCCATGAGATAGAACCCATCCCTGACACTGCTTGAGTAATGGAGAAACAGAGTCTAGCTAGCCCAAAAATCTAGGGGGAAATCAAATATACTGGCTCAATGACCTTTTCTTTTTCTCAGGGCTCCCAAACACACATGCACATAAATGAAAATGCAAATAAATATTTAAAAAATGTTCTAAGCCAGGGGTGTCCTCTCAGAACTCTCTATGGCCAGATTTAGATGCCATTTCTGGCTATGGAACTGCAGATCCTAACTTTCTATTCTTCCTCAAAAAATTGTCAGTTACCCAGTACTCTTTGAATATATTTCTTTTCTGTTTTAATTCTCTGTGGTTTGTTTCCGCTGCTTGTAACTAAGAACAGTGTTGTAGAAAGAGAAATATCTAAGAATACTGGGGAGCATGTTGCTTGAGGTTAGAGAAAAAGGCAACCAGGCTCTGAAAGTGTCACAGTAACCTCAAGTGAAGTCTCAACAATGATCATATACCTCTGCATTAACTTTCATACTTGGCACTTGAAGTTTTCATGTGCAGAAATAGTGTAAAACAGACTATCTGAAAAGGTATTTAACAATACATCACCTAAATATTTACATAAGATCTTTTTTTTTATCACATAAGCAATACTTCATAAACTACACAAAAATATAAGCACAATAAAAAGCAACTATGTTAGTTTTATTTCATAACATATATCTACTTATATACATTTTAAAAGAAAAACTACTTAACTTGGTAAGCTTTTGAACTCAGCAAGAGTTTCTGGCTTAGTTACTCATGTAAACACATTAAGAGTTCATTCTGAGTCTCATAAAAATTTTAATGCTAAATATGAGAAAATAAGTGTCATGTTTAAAAGGGATGAGAGCTTTCATGGGTAAAAAATAAAAGAGTGTAAGGTACTGTTTTTACTCTAGCATAAATAGCATAAACTTGTCCAACTAAAAACTAATTACAAATTAGGGATATTGAGGCCAGGAAATCCAAAAGTACACAGTTCTGTACATTTTGTACAGTTTTGAAGGATTAGGGTTCCATAAAGTTCTTAGTGAAAGCTGAGCCTAGGATCCCAAGTTATGCACAATTAATTAGGGATACCCTAAAAGGGGAAAAGACACTTTTGCAATATACCTGGATCAGATGGCTACTTAGGGTACACTGTCTTAGGGTTTCTATTGTGATAAAACACAATGACCAAAAGCAACTTGGGGAGTAAAGAATTTATTTCAGCTTATACTTCTACATCACAATCCATCACTGGAATGTCAGGACAGGAACAGAAGCAGGGCAGGAATCTGGAGATCTCTTCCTTTCTTTCTCTTTCTTTTCTTTTCTTTATTTCCTTTCCTTTCTTTTTTCTTTCTTCTCTCTTTCTTTCTTTCTTTCTTCCTTTCTTATTTTCTGTTTTTCTTTTTTTCTGAGACAGGATTTTTTTCTGTGGAGCCTTGGCTGTCCTGGACTCACTTTGTAGACCAGGCTGGCCTTGAACTCACAAAGATCCGCCTGCCTATACCCCCCAGAGTGCGGGAATTACAGGCGTGTGCCAACATAGCTGGCTTCATCCTATTTTCTTAGAGAACCAGCCCAAGTGTGGCACCACCTCCTGTGTCCTGTCCTCTTACATCTTCTCAAGCAAAAGCACGCCCCACAGCTTTGCCCACAGGCTGGTCTTGTAGGGCATTTTCTCAACTGAGGTTCCTCTTTCCAGATAACTTTAGCTTTGGTCAAGTTGACATAAAACTAGCCAGTACAGATGCCTCCCCATCATTCTTATTATTACTGAGAATCCCCTCTTCATCATGCCACTGCCCCTAATCCCTATGACTAAGGAAGTGACCTCATCTGCTCCATTCTCTACAGATATTTCAGAGCCAAACTTTAGACTTTCTCATCTATGGTGAGTCCTGCAATGATGGGATGGGGCAGATAGCAGGGGATAAGGAAAGAAATAGAGAACAGACAGGGGTCAGGAGGAATGGTGTATTTGTATCTTACTGTTCTTTTTAAGCATGAAGCCTGCATAAAACCTTGTGTACATTGGAGAGGAGAATACAAGACAAGACTGGCTGGAGAGATGGTTCAGTGGTTGAGTATGTGCTACTCTTTTTTTTTTAATTTTTAAAGATTTTATTTATTTTATGCATAAGTGCTCTATCTGCATGTATATCTGCATGCCAGAAGAAGCCATGTGATTCCAGTATAGATGATTTTGAGCCAACATGTGGTTGCTGGGGATTGAACTTAGGACCTTTTGGAAGAGCAGACAGTGCTCTTAACAATTGAGCTATCTTTCCAGCCCAAGTGTGTACTACTCTTCCTCCTGTAGATGACTTAAGTTTGGTTCTTAGCATTCATGCAAGGCAGCTCACAACTGTCTATAACTCCAGCTCTTGCAGTATCCAATGGCTCATCTGTATACTCATATGCATGTGCACACATACACATGAATAAATCTTTAGGGGGCTGGAAAGATGGCTTGGAGCTTATTAGAATGTGTTGCTCTTACAGATGACCTGAGTTTGCATCCTAGAACCTGTGCACATCTAGTATCTCACAATCGTCTGTAACTATAGCACCAACATCCTTTTCTGACCTCCTCAAACAGCAGCCATCACTCATAACACATAGAATGAAATAAATAAGTTTAAAAGTAGAAAAAAAAATTAAAGAAAGCCCTCTTTATTTTATTCCTTTTGGCAGGATCTTGCTATAAAGCCTAAGCTGTTCTCAGACTTACGATGCCCCTGCCTCTGTCTCATGAACACTTGAATTACAGGTATGCATCAACTATGTCAGCCCATGAAACGCTTTTCCGAAGTTAGGAAGTTATTTAGTTGGACTATCCACAACTTACCTCCAAATGAGAGAGACATCTTGGGCAAAGATTATTCTAACTACCATACCTTAACACAGCATTTGAGAGTTGAACAGAAAGATATTCCAACATCCGACAGTCTCCAGCTGTTTCTTAGGGCAGCTCCAGCGTACATCAGCTCTAGATAATACCTGCCTTGTTTGTCTTCAGAAAGAGGAATGTGGAAGTAATCCTTAAAGAGCAATGACATCTTGTGAAAACAGTCTGTCTCTTTATCAGCATACCAGAAACACGGTGCTCCCCTCTCTCCTTGCCTCCCTCTCCACCTTTCCCTTTCTTACTCCCTTTCACCCTTGCCATATGGTATTATAATTATTTTAGAACAAAGATTGGATAGGGTCCTTAACTTGGACCCTATTGTTCTCTATAAATGTGTAAGTAGATTTTAGTTGGAAAAAAACATACATCTTAATTTTAAAAAATTGTTATTTTTATTTTATGTGTGAGTGCTTTGCCTGCATGTATGTCTGTGTGCCACATGTGTGCTTGGAACCTGGGGACACTACAAGAGAGCAGAGGATCCTCTGGAACTGGAATTACAGATGGGAGTAAGCTGCCAGGGGAGTACTGGTAATTGAACCCAGGTCCTCTGAAAGAATAGCCATTTCTCTTAACCACTAAACTACCTCTGCAGTCCCTGCAGCTTTATTTTTGTTAACTCTAAGTGAAATTGAGATGTTTTTTCTTTTTTAATTATTTTTAATGAAGTCATTATCTGTACAGACAACTATATCTGTCAGACTATTGGCACACTCCTTGCATATGCTAAAGTTAGTGTCATATTTTTGTCTTTTTATGAGTAATTGCGGTAAGCTATCTGGTCTAGGCACAACCCATGAATTCACTAAAGAAAAGTGAAACTTGACAACTACTCTTCCTGCCCCCTGTTGTAAATTTACTGGTTCAGTTTGTTTTCTTATCTAAGATCCCCAAATACACCATATTTTTATTAATCTGGTATGTAAACAAATAGTGATATTTTCCAAAACCTCTTTATTCCTTATGTTTAAATACCAAATAATATCTCCATCCTTTGAATATTTTAAACTGTTAGGCATAATTAAACTCAAGTACATTTTGGTGACCTTGACTAAGCACATACCTTTACCATCTGCTTGATGGCCTCCACAGATTCGTGTGCTGAAACTTCAAATGCCTCAAAAGATCCTTCAAAGGCTATGAAAATCCTCATCATGCAATTACCTTCTCAAAAACAAGACAAACAAAACAAAAAACCTGTTTTTAAAAATAGCTGGAAAATTTTCCAACGCACAGTTAAAGACAAAGTTAATGGCCAGAGGCAGCTGTCACTGTCTATTCTCCGCGGTGTAAAGAGTCACATCCACAGAGTCCCAGTATAGGACAGCCCAGACAGTTGCTCTGCTGAAGGAAATGTTTCTCTCAGAAGACATTCATAACAGCCACCTTGTTCTCGTACTGCAGAAACCAGTGCACCTGCCAATGGCTGAGACAAGTGTGCGCAAGCTTCTGTCTGCAATACAAAGATTCTACACACAAGTTAACACTTTGGTGATGTAATTGTCATCCAGAGACTCCTGAAATTATAATTTACTCAAGGGTGCATAAGAAAGCAGTCTTCATTAGGGTTCACTGGCATACAGCAAAGCAAATGGAGTTGATTTTGTTGAGTGAGATGGTCCTGAAAATTCTCTGTAAACATCTGCATGGAAGCATTCTAGTTTCCGTAACAACTTTGTGTATTTGTTCTTTGACTCTGTGCCCAAGCCTGCCACTAGTCCTCAGAACAATACCCATTTGCACCAGGGAAACGAATGTGGCTTTCCCTTCCCATCTTTGCATAATAAAAATTCTGCTGCATAGCAACACAATATAACTGACATTTCTTTTAGCCTTTGTACTACTCAGAACAGTTTGCCGTTGTGATCTCTTTCCACCCTTCTTGATGTCAGTGGGGATTCTTTTCCTGTCTTCTTTCTTCCTTTCTGAAAATATATTCTTCCCTCATACAACATATCTTGATCAGTTTCCCCTCCCTCCACTCCTCCCAGCTCCTCCCTTCCTTCCCTCTCCTCCAGACCTACTTCCCCTCCTTTTCCCTTCAGAAAAAAAAAAAAAGGCATATCCAAGAGACAACAGCTAAATAGGACAGAACAAAACACAGTAAGACAAGGCAAAAGCTCCTATTAAGGCTGGACAAAGGAACCCAACAGGAGGAAAAGAGTCCCCAGAACAGGCCAGAGAGTCAGAGATATACCCACTCCAACTGTTAGGAGTCCCACAAAAACACCAAGCTGACAGCCATAACCTATACACAGGGAAACTGGTGCAGACTCTTGCAGGCCTCATGCGTGTCACTTCAGTCTCTGTGAGTTCTTCTTAGTTGATTTGGTAGGCCAAGTTTTCCTGGTGTTCTCCAATCTCTCTGACTTCTACATTTTTTCTTCCCCCTTTTCTGTGGGATTCCCCAATCTCCCAGAGGAGGGAACCAATGGAGAACCCAAATTTATATTATTATTATTATTATTATTATTATTATTTTGTATTGTCTGGCTCTGGCTCTCTGCACTTTCTCCCATCTGCTGCCAGAAGAAGCCTCTGTCATGACAATTGGGCAAGGCACAGCACTGATCTATGAGTACAGCAGAATATCATTAGGAATCATTTCATGGAGTTTCTTTCCTTTCCTTTTGTCAGTTGTGTTTGGTTCTACCCTAGGTCTCAGGGATATCAGTCTCTGATTTCTGGCTATCTAAGCAGTGCAGGGCATGGGCTTCTTCTTGTGGTATGGGCCTTAATTTAGAACAAACATTGCTGAGGATAATATCCATACATTGAATGTAGAGAGGTCGAGATGGTACCTGCATAGAGACTTCATTCCCATTTTTTAGTCCAGTGGTTCTCAACCTTCGTAATGCTGCAACCTTTTAATACAGTTCCTCATGTTGTGGTGACTCCCAACCATAGAATTACTTCTGTTGCTACTTCATAAGTGTAATTTGCACTACTATTATGAATGTAAGTATCTGATATGCAGGATATCTAATATGTGTCCCCTGAGAAAGGACTGGTGGACCTTCACTAGGGTCACAACCTATAAGTTGAGAGCCACTGTTCTAGTCTCTTACGTGAGAAGGTACCCTGGAGACTAGTAAAAGAGAAATGTATACATCAAGCCAGCCACAAAACCCTCTACCTACCACCTGTCCTGCCTGCGAGATGTGCTGGGGAAATGGTGCTGCAGAACTTGTGGGAGTGACCAACCAATGCTGGGTGGGAATTATTTCAAACCCTATTCACCAAGTGATGATACTAAACACCATTGCTCAAGCTACAGTCTGAACATTTCCCTAGAACTGTATCTTTCCTGTGAAATCCTCTGTATGAGACACTCAGATCAATGGCTGATCGGCCTCATTGGCCTTCTTCCTGAAATATATCTGACTCAGGATAGGGCCATTATTTTGCATTTCTTTTGATTCTTAACAGCGCTGAGCACAACTTGAGTTACAGGACAGGTGCTCAGATTATGTTTGTCTGGCTGAGTGTGATGGCTCATGCTTGTAATGTCAGCACTCAGAAGGCTGAGGAAGGAGACTTGTCATGACTTGGAGGCCAGCCAGAGGTACGAAGTGAGACCCTGTCTCACAACATAAGTAACGATACAACAACAAAACAAATGAACAAAACTCCCACATATTTATTCAGTTCCTTCTCATTCCCAGCCCAACTTCCAACTGTAAGAAATTTGAGAAAGCAGGAAGTATAAATGGGGTGGGTGTGGGGAGCTGACTGCAAGGCTCCCTCTTTTGTTTTTTGTTTTTAATTATTTTAAACTATATTTGTGATTTATTACAGAAAAAGAAGGAGGAGTGTTATGGCCAGTTCACGTACCCCAAAAGACCAGGAATAAATAGTCTCTGCTGTAAATGCATGAGGTTTTTAAATTGCATATGCATTCGAACACAGGATGCAAGCCTCCTGTGGAAACAGAAGAGGAATGCGGCCCCAAGGTCTAAGGGTACAGAGTTTTTAAGGGAAAAAACTGCAAGCAGGGACTTACATGTGTTAGCGTTACATGATTGGGTAAGGGAAATTGACTTTTGAAATGATTGATCCACTTTAGATGCTAAGGCTACAAACAGTTCTGGCCTGCTTGTGAGGGCTGGTTTCCTAGCAACCGAATAATTAGTGGGTGGGGAAAGAACGCAGTAAGGCTAGTTCCTCCCCTCAGGGCATTACTGGACATGTCTCCACCTAGCTAGCCTTTAAAACAATACCCACTGATTTTAAGTCTTTGGTATTCTGTTGGGTTTTTTTTTTTTGTCACATTAATTTTCAAATGTGTTTTGACAGAGTGATAACGAATGCTTTAACTATTTTGATAGAGAGCAGAACAATGCAGAATGCAGTTAATGCTTTGGTTCTCGGAGTATACCCTCCCACCCACCTCCCTGTGAGTGCTGATTGCTAAAAGTGACAAAAAGAAATCATCTTCAGTTGATGAAGGGCACTTTTCAGAAAAGTTAGGGACTCTTTCAATGGCTGAGTGCTACAGGACCGCCAGCCTCCTACAGCCCTGTTGTCTGTGAAGAGTACCCTTGCATACTAGGCTGTGGCTGGACTTCATGTTCACATCCTTGTTCGGCTCTTTCTTCCTACCCCTGCTTATTTCTCTCCATTTTTAGTGGTTTTATAAGAATACATCTGAAAGTGACGTGCATTTGTGACTAGAAACTTAAGGAGAGTCCTGCCAGAGTCTCTACATATTACTAGGGAATCAGGGTCCCCACTGAAGATTGTAGTTTCATTAGTAGAAGAACTTAAGAACAGCTTCAAAAGGAAGCCCGAAGACAATTTAATTCAAATTTAAGAGGAAAACCCTGGGGCAGGAGATTTGTCAATTTTGGCAGTTGCCTCAGGGAAGGAGATAGAGTTAGGAACTGGACTTCAGCAAGCAGCAGTAGCACACAGCATCACATAGTACAAGAAGAGAGGAGGAGAGGGGATAAAGAGTGAGGGGAACCTTCTGGACAAACAGAAGAAAATAAAAAGTTAGCTGTTGCAGGGTATTTGAACTGTAAAATCCTGTGTCTTGTTTGGTGCAGCTCAGCCCTCAGATACACCTTTAATCCAAGAGCTTTCTATACACAGGATTTAATAATGTTGGGTCAAGAGGCAGAACAAGAAACCAGCTGACAGGGATTAAGTAGAAAGGAGGGACATTGAAAGGAGGGAATTGAAGACAGCATGGAGAAGAAGAAAGAGTTCTTTAGTTCTTTGGTTCTTTGGTATTTTGGCTTTTGGGGCTTTTAGCTTTGAGCTTTTGGCTTTTGGCTTTTTTCCTTAGGACATGAGGTGAGTAGGAAGGTCAGCTGGGTACTTTCTCTGCCTCTCTGAGCTGGCAGGTTTTCACCCAACACCTGGCTCCTGAGTCTTCATTGGTAAAACCAAATGAACAGGGATTTTTCTTTTTTATAACAACAGCTGTTTCTGAGTAATTCAGAAAGTCAGGCCTACTTAGGAAGCTGCATGGCTTCAGCCTGTAAGCAACTGCATGAAGCGGGGGTTCAGGGAAAAAAAAGTACATTATCTCATGAAGGTGTAAATATTCCTCCCATCTCTGTACTGGCATTAAGTGAATTCATTTTCTCAAGGTGAGTCCCTTAGCCAGACAATTGACCTGCCCAACTGGATTAACTCCTAAGAAAGGAGACAATGGCATGCCTCCACTCAGAGGCAGATCTATTCTTTTGGGTATGAGGTACTGGCTTTTTCTTTCCTTTTTTCCAATTAACTAATTTATTCACTTTACATCCTGATTGCAGCCATTCTCCCTTCTCTTTCCCAGTCCCACCTCATACCCCTTTCCCCATTTCTCTCTCCCCTTCTCCTCAGAGAATGGGCATTTCCAACCCTCGTCTCTCCATAGGTACCAAACCACACTGGCACATCAAGTCACAGCAGGACTAAATACATCCTCTCCCACTGAGGACAGACCAGGCAGCTCAGCTATGAGAAAGAGATCCAAAGGCAGGCAACAGAGTCAGAGACAGCCCTCACTCCAATTGTTAGGGGTCTCACTCACATGAAGACCAAGTTGCACATCTGCTACATATGTATAGGGGGTCTAGGTCCTGTCCATGCATGCTCTTTGGTTGGTGATTCAGTTTCTGTGATCCCCCATGGGCCCAGGTTAGTTTACTCTGTAGGTCTTCTTGTAGTGTCCTTGACTCCTCTGGCTCCCTCAATTCTTCCCCTCACTCTTTCACAAGACTCCATGAGCTCTGCCTATTGTTTGGCTGTGGATCTCTGCATCTGTTTCCTTCAGCTGTTGGAAGAAGCCTCTCAGAAGACAGTTATGCTAGGTTCCTGGCTGCAAGCACAGCAGAGCATCATTAAAAGTGACAAGGGTTGGCTTTCTCCCATGGGGTAGGGTCTCAAGTTGGGCTATGCATTGGTTGACCATTCCTTCAATCTCTGTTCCATCTTTATCTCTATACTTCTTGTAGGGAGGACAAATTTTGAGTCAAAAGTTTTGTAGGTGGGTTGATGCCCTCCTCCCTACAGTAGGGGTCCTGCCTGGCTAACAGGAGGGGGCCACCTTCATATCTCCTGCTGCTAGGAGTCTCAGTTATGGTCATCCCCATAGACTCCTGGGAGGCTCCCCTGTCCCAAGTCTCTGACTTGTCCCAGAGATGCCCCACCCCCACAACTGATTTCTGTTCTCTCTCTCAGGCCCCTCACTTCCCCATCTGATCCTCACCCCAGACCCCCTCCCCACTCCCCATCCAGTTCCCTCTTAATGGACTTCTAGTGATACTGTAACACAATGAAATCCCCTTCTCAGGTCCTGCTTCCAGAGAATTCCGTATAAGACAGAGGAACGTTAAGAAGTGACAACCTACGGAGATCCAAGATGGCTGCCACTAGAGGACACTGTGTCTGAGGAGTAGGACAGCAGAAACAACGCAGCGACCAGGAGACTGAACTCTGGGACCTAAAACGCCAGCATCCGTGATTGCCAGGTGAGCAGAACTCCCACGGTGAGAAAAATCAAGTGGGAAAACCCTAGGAACACCCAGTTATTCCCC
>CM053766.1:22878975-22912358 GCA_028658305.1 Pachyuromys duprasi | reverse complement strand
CAAGATGATCTGGGGTCAGATGGAAGGGGAGGAGATCCTCCCCAGTTGGTGGACTTGGAGGGGGAGGGGAGGAGTTGAGAGAGGGTTGGGGAGGGTGGGAGGGAATGAGGGAGAGGGCTATGCCGGGGATGCAAAGTAGCTAACCTCTGATTGATATAAAAATAAATATATTTATTAAATATAAAAATTAATTAATTAATTAATAAAATAAAAAAAAGAAGAGAAGAACAGAAGGGTCATGGTGTGATCAACAACAACAACAAAAAAACAAAAAACAAAAAAAAAGCTTGTCTTAGCAAAGACTCAGAGTCTGCACTGGGTCCCTGAACACCCAGAGTAGTTGCTACCTGGCTAATAAAGATTTTCAATTGGCTTAACCACCCCCCCCCCAAAAAAAGACGCATGTAAGATCTGCAGAAAAGAAAGACCAAAATGGAACTGATGAATAAAACCCAAAGCTTGAAGTTGGGCTGGCATAACATGACCTTAGAAGCAATGTCCAAATCATTAAACTAGCTCATTCTTCCTGAGCTAATCTACACATTAACATTAAGTTAATAAAACTACCAACAAGGCTTTTTTCTCTTTTTCTTTTTTAAATCTGAGAAAAATAGTCCTAAAATTTATACAGAAAAATAGGCAAAGAGGCAGACAAGACAGCTCAGTGGGTAAAGTTACCCATTGCTAATCCTGACAAGCTGAGTTTGATCCCCGAGACCCACAAAGCAGAAGAGACAACAGTTTCCTGAAAGTTGTTGTGGGTTGTGGCATGTGACCGTCTGCTCCAACACACACACACAAACACACACGCACACACAAAGTAAAAGTAAGTGTAATTTTTTTTTTAACAAAGAAAAATAGTCAAAGAAGGAGAACCAGAAAAATGTCTGGAAAAGTCATGAAAAGCACTCACCTGTCAGACATTAAGGTGTACTATAAGGCTATAGTAATTGAAACAATGTAGAACATAAAGAGTCAGAAAAAATTCACTGTAAGAGTAAAAGGAATGGAAATGGACATTAATTCTTTTTTTTTTCTTTTCCTTTCTTTTCCTTCTCTCGTTTCCTTTTTTCTTTATTTTATTTTAAGAATAGAATCAGCTTACATGCAGGGGAAACAGGCAACTAGGAAGATGCCAGAAAGGGAGAAGGAAAAGTGAATAACATCATTACTAAGGTCTGGGTGAGAATAAAGGGCTGTGATCAGTGACTTGTGCTTTAGCTTCCTCATATCCCCTTGATAGCTCTAAGACAGAAATCATATACACAATTCTTTTTTATATTCTGTGAGTTGTCAAGTATGTTTTTGTTTGTTTAATCATTTTTGAAAGTTTTGATACAAATTAGTGAAAGTACCTTATCTTAACGTTGTGCAGACACACACACACACACACAAATATGTGTGTATGCTGGTTTGAATAAGAATGGCCCCCATAGGCTCATATATCTGAATACTTGGTAATCAGTGAGTGGTATTATTTGAGAGGCATTAGGAAGTATGACTGTTGGAAAAGCTGTTACACTGTTGCAGGAAGTGTGTCACTGGGGGGTTTCCTTTCTTTTTTTGGGGGGGGATAACAGAAGTGTTAAAAATGCTGGGTAGGTTACTTAAAAGCACAAACATTTACATAAGATTGAACTGATTCTCTTGAGAGTTACAGCTTACCTAAGACAATAATATAACTTAGTGTTAAATTAAGGGAAAAGCAAATATTTATAGAGCATGTCCTGGGAAGGCTCCTGAGCTCAGCCTCAGTGAAGATCAATAGACAGACCACGTCACTTGCTTGAGTTTTCTTGATCCTACTAATTGCTCCAAGACTTCTCTTGAATGATCTGTTATCAGAGGGCAGCCATGGAAAAGAAGTATACATATCTGAGGACAAGCAGTCAGGACAGCTTCTTCAGCCTTATCAGTTAGATTTATACAGTATCCCATGTTAATCTCCTCTAATTGTTTGGCACATGGTCCACTAACAAGTGCAGCCACACCGCTGTCAGATACCTGCGTAGTTGAAAAGTCAACACACTGCAAAGATGGGCAGTTTGTCCCTAATGCATGTAAGGACACATCCGTGATACTTAGGCAGCCGCCCAGATCAATGATCTTCAGCAGCTGGCAGTTGAGTGCAAGAGCAAGGACTCCTTCATCGGTGACACAGCAACACCCTTTCAAGGAAATTTCATGAAGGTCTGAACAGGACGAAGCCAGAGCTTTTATTCCTTCTGAAGTTATGCTATTTCTATGTTCTCTGGAGGATTTTAGATTTAGTGCCTTCAGTTTTCTGCATTTACACAGTTGCTGGAGAGCCAAGTCTGAGATATCACAGCTCCTCAAATCTAGTCTTTGGACTTCAGGATGTAACACCTCACTTATATTGGAATCTGTTATCGGACCCCGCATGCTCATTATCTTAATCAGTCTATCTTTGATGTTGGGAGGCAAATATTTAATATCTGATAAATATCTGGAAATATTGATTATTAGGCACCAAAGACATCTGCAATCCCAGCACTCTGCCAGTACAGGCAGGAAGGATCTGAGTTCAGGGTCATCCTCTGCACATAGTGAATTTGAGGCCGGCCTGTGCCACATGAGATCTATGTAGCTGAGGAGGGCCTTGAACTTTTGATCCTTCTTCACCTCTCAAGTAGTGTTTGCCACCATGGCCTGTGTCTGTCCTAAGGCATTTCTTGACATGTTAAGCTGATTCTCACAAAGACTCCTTGAGATAGGTACTATTACACGAATTTTCAAGATTGTACTTATTTGCTTTGGGAAGGCAGTGTCTCACATTACAACCCCGTTGGCCTCGAATTCGTGGCAATCTTCCTGTTTCGGTTCACACACAGCTGGGATTCCTGACGTGAACTGCCACGGCCTGAGTTCCACGAGCTGACTGACTAGTCGCGACGAAGGCATCGCCGCAGCCCTCCGAAGCCCGGACGGCGGTCCGAGGCCGCCACCGCCAGTTTCAGCGCCCAGGAGCCCAGATGACGTCACACTGGGGTTTCCTTTCTTTTCTGTCTTTTTTTCTTTCTTTCTTTCTTTTTGAGACACGTTTCTCTGTGTAGCCTTGGTTGTTCTGTACTCACTTTGTTGGCTAGGCTTGAATTCACAGTGATCTGCTTACCTCTGCCTCCCTGAGTACTGGAACTAAAGGCATGCACTACCATGCTCAGCTGGGCTTTGGGGTTTCAAAAGCCCAGGAAAGTCCCAGTGTCTCTCTTCCTGCTGCCTGTGGATCCAGATGTAAATCTCTCATCCACTTCCTGAAGAGGTTAACAGTAACAGGACTAATTCTATTTTTGTTTCTCAGACTCCATCATAAGTTGACTGTCCTTAAAATGACTTGGCCCACACCCTTGAGTTCCAAGAACAGCTGTAGAATGTCCTGAGCATCTTGCAGCCAGACACAGCAACTAAGGCTAACTGAAAATGATGGGGATGGTCAAGAAAAACATGAGTTGCTAACAGGTCAAGATACTCTTTTGGACTAATTGTTTTTCTCTGTGGTTTGACTAGATGCGATCAACCAATTTGTTTACAGTGCATTGCATTCCTTTGCCCCCTACCCAATTATGTAGCACCAAGGCTTGGAAGTCCTTGCTTGTGTTTTTTTCCTTTTAAAAACCCTGTCAACCCAGACCTCCAGGTCACTCTCCTGACCTGCTGTGTCAGGAAGGATTGCAATCTGGGCTTGAGCTTGTAATAAACACAAGAACTCTCTTGTGTTTGCATTGGACTTGTATTCCTGGTGGTCTCTTGATCTAGGATAACATTCAGAGGCCCCAGCAAGATTCCCCAGACTTCCAGAACCATGACCTGGAGCGTCTTGTGCTAGCCTGTAAGTGTCTCTGCATAGTGTCTGTGTTTATGCTTACTTTTGATTCTGAAAAGCGTCGAGGTGTCTGTACAAGGGCTAAGAGCAGATGCACTGGAGAGTCACAGCTGCAGTTTGATGGAGAGCCTGCCCATCAGTTGGAGAGACTTTTGGTGGAGGACGAAGAGCCTCACCGTTGGTTATTCTCCTCACTGTGCCACTTGTGGTTTCCGAGGCAGGAGTCTATGAGTCCGAGTTCTTGGATCCACTTTTGTTTCCAGTTGCAGAGCGGCTGCTTTATTTGTGTTTGTCTTTCTATTTGGTTCTTGTGTTTGTTTGTATTAGACTGTGATGGACACTATGGGACAGACCACCTCTCACCCCCTTGATCTCGTTCTGGCCCACTTCAAAGAACTGAGGATTAGGGTTCATAATTTTTCAGTTGATTTAAGGAAAGGAAAGATGGCCTCTTACTGCAGCCAGGAATGGCCAACTTTTAATGTAGGATGCCCAACGGAGGGAACTTTCCATCTTCCTACCATATTAGCAGTAGAGGACAGGGTGTTTCAGAAAGCACATGGACATCCTGATCAGGTCCCTTATACAATAGTATAGAAGGACTTAGTTCTTACCCCATCTTCATGTGTTAAACCTTTTTCCCCTCCTCCTGTTAACAATTCTTCATCAACAGGAACCATGCCAACACTGGTAACAGGCAAGCGAGAGACTCCCAAGCCAACAGCTCCCCTGTCTTGCAGGCTACCACCCCAGAAGATCTCATCCCCCCTCCCACCTGACAGCCTCCCTCCACCTGCCATGAAGAACAACCGGTGCCCACTCCACCCACTCTAGTAGCACCAACTCGGAGAGGGAGGAGGCCCCATGCAGGGCATAAGGAGTAGGCACAACAGGTCCCCTGAGGTTGGAGGGAGGGAGGTGGATTCCACTGTTCTTCCCTTGTGGGCAACAGGGCCAGCAGATCAGCAGGGGAACCGACCTCACTATTATTGGCTCTCTGCTACTGTGGACCTCTATAACCAGAGGATGCAAACACTCCTTTTTCTGAAAACCTGAAACAACTTATTAACCTCTTAGAAACTGTCTTGTTTACTCACCAACCCACTTGGGATGATTGTCAACAGCTTTTGCAGGTTCTTTTCACCACAGAAAAGAGGGAACACATCCTCCTGGAGGCCCGAAAGAATATTCTGGGGAATACTAGCCATCCTACCCAGAACCCGGCTACTACAGATGCAGCTTTCCCTCTTACATGTCCAAATGGGACCACAACAAAAGTGGAGGTAGGGAGCATCTCTGGGTTTACCGCCCAGGCTCTGTTGGCGGTCTCAAAGTGGCTGCCAGATGCCCACTAATTTGGCAAGGGTGTATGAGTCAGGCAGGAACCCAGTGAAAGCACAGCAGCATTCCTAGAGAGGATCAAGGAGGCTTACAGATGTTATATTCCTTATGGTTCTGAACACTCTGACAAGAAATCATCAGTGGCCCTGGGTTTCATTAACCAGTCAGCAGCAGATGTTAAGAAAAAGTTACAAAAACAGGAAAGATTAAGAGAAAAGTCTTCAAATATATGAGGACACAGGGGTCTTTTATGAGACTGTCTCTCCAACCAAGGACCATGTATGGATATAACCTAGAACCCCTGCTTGTGTGTAGCAAATGGTGGCTCAATATCCAAGTGGGTACGCTAGTAAGGGGAACAGGGACTATTTTGGACATGAACTCAATGGCTGGCTCTTTGACCTCCCTGTCCTCCACCCCCACCCCGAGGGAGGAGCAGCCTTGCTAGGCCACCGAAGAGGACATTGCAGCCAGTCCTGAAGACACCTGATAAGTTAGAGTTAGATGAAAGGGGAGGAGGTCCTCTCCTATCAGTGGACTTGGAAAGGGGCAGGGAGGAGATGAGGGAGGGAAGAGGGGGGGATAGGGAGGGAATATGGAAGGGTACTACGGCTGGGGTACAAAGTACATAACCTGTGATTAATATAAGATAAAAATGTTAAAATAAAAAAACAAAAACAAATAAATTAATTAATTCATTAAACTACAAAAAAAGAGAGAGAAAAGTCACTGAGGGATTTAGTTGATTTGCAGATAAGGTTTACTGTTGGTATAATGTTCTTATGGAATGTACACAATTTACCCTTGCTCATTCAAATGCTGATTTCTCTACTCCACTGTGTGGTTTTAATCCTGATGTTGCATTGTGATGTTTATTCTGAGCTTCACCTCTCTCAAGTTTGTGTAGACATGCCACCATTTGTCCTCTGTAATTGTCAGTTAAACAACCAGCCAATGCTTTGCAATGGAGAGAATAGGGCGGGACATCCTGGTCCAGAGGGGAGAAGAAGGAAATGAGTGAAGGGTGGGAGAGCAGGACAGGACTTCAAACCGTGAGGAGAGACGAACCGGATCTAAGGTCTGACTAAAAGCAAGTAAAATGGGTTAAATATGAATGGTAGGTATGCAGATTGGAGGCTTAGGATGGAATAACTATTGCCTAGCTTTGTGCTCTATGTTAATTAAATAAATCCTAGTCTATGTGTGGTGATTTGGGTATACAGCTGATTTAGGAATAACTGCTGCTTAACTAAAAGATAAATCAATAATAAATAGTAGTAACCAATAACAGTTTACAATAACTGAGATAGCCCAAAGGAGAAGTAGATTAAGGCGGAGAAGAGGCAGAATAGAGACTTGACTAAAGTACTCCTGGCTGTGACAGCCAAGCCCAGAGAAAGAAAGCAGCAGCTCCAGTAACTTGCTAATGGGAAAAACTGGGAGGGAAGACACAGAACATCATTAATGAATCAATGTGTATACTGTAAAGAGGAGAGCTACTGGGTAAGGGGGTACCCAAAAGACCCAAGCCCAAAGTCATGTTTGCTGAAGGAGCTAGTGATTGAAGGAGATGGGTTCAGACCCCCTTCCTGAACCCAGGGTAAGCATTAAGGTGGAGGGGACACCCTTGGACTTTCTGGTGGACACAAGAGCTCAACACTTGGTACTCCAAAAGGCTGATGGGCCCCTCACCTCGAAGAAATCTTGGGTCCAAGGGGCCACAGGTACTAAACAATACTCATGGACTACCTGAAGATCTGTAGACTTGGGAATAGGACAAGTAACCCATTCATTTATGGTCATTCCAGAATGCCCTTACCCTCTTTTGGGGATCTATTAACCAAAATGAGGGCCCAGATACATTTTGGGCCAGAAGGAGCCCAGCTACTAGATGATAAAGGAAGGTCTATCTAAGTCCTAACAGTTAACCTGGCCTCCTAATCTAAATATAAATTATATGAGCAACCTCTTGTCCAGAGGGAAAATCTGGATCCTTGGCTGGAAGAACTTCTTCCTCAGACTTGGGCTGAAACAGAGGGAATGAGACTGACCAAACACTGGCCACCAGGGGCGGATCCAGCCTGGGTACACTAATATTCAATGTCCCTGGAGGCAAAAAGCGGAATAATTCCTCACACCCATAAATTACTCAAATTTGAGATTCTCGGGCCTTGTCAATCTGCCTGGAATACTCCCCTGTTACATGGTAAAAAACCTAATTCAAATGAATATTGGCCAGTCCAGGACTTGAGGGAAATCAACCAGTGGGTGATGGACTTCCATCCCACTGTACCTAACCATATACTTTGCGGAGTTCCCTATCCCCTTAAAGAGACTTATATACCATCCTAGACCTGAAGGATGCCTTCTTCAGCCTCCACCTGGCGCCCAAAAGCCAGGATCATGCTTTTGAATGGCATGATCCAGAGGCAGGCATCAATGAACAGCTGATTTGGATGCGCCTGCCCCAAGGATTTAAGAACTCACCCACCATCTTCAATGAGACCCTGCATGAGGCTTGCATGAGTACCGGACTAACAACCCAGATGGTACCTTTCTCCGGTATGTAGATGACCTCTTGGTGGCAGCCAAGGACCAGGCGAGCTGTCAGGATGGGACCTGGTGGCTCCTACAAGTCCTGGGAGACTTAGGATACAGAGCCTCAACCAAAAAAAGCGCAACACTGCAGAACTGAAGTGACCTACCTTGGCTACATCCTGAAAGGGGGACAACGCTGGCTCTCCAAGGACAGAAAAGAGACTGTTCTCAGCATTCCAGAGCCAAGCAGTCTTTGCTAGGTAAGAGAGTTCCTGGGGTCAGCGGGATTTTGCAGGCTCTGGATCCCAGGCTTTTCAGAGATAGCTAAGCCCCTTTATGAGGCCACAAAAGAGACTGAGAGCTTTAACTGGACCCCAGAACAACAAAGGGCTTTTGACAAGTTAAAGCAGGCCCTGCTGTCAGCACCAGCTTTAGGGTTGCCAGGCATTACCAAGCCCTTTCACTTGTTCATGGATGAACATAAAGGAATTGCCAAGGGAGTCCTAACTCAAACATAATACCCAATTATCAGATCTCTAGGGAGCTCAAGATTGGCCTCCGTAGTTACCAGAAGAGGGGAGGAATGAGAGGTTAAAAGTAACAGGGCTAACTCCATTTTTGTTTCTCAGACTCCATCTTAAGTTGACTGTCTTTAGAGTGACTTAGCCCCCACCCTTGATATCCAGGAAAAGCTGCAGAATGTCCTCAGCAGCTTGTAGCCAGACACAGCAACTGAGGCTAACTAATAATGATGGGGATTGTCAAGAAAAACCTGAGTTGCTCCCAGATCAAGATATCCCTTTTGGACTAACTGTTTTTCTCTGTGGTTTGACCGATGTGATCAACCAATGTTGATCACAGTGCATTGCATTCCTTTGCCCCTACCCAATTATGTAGCACCAAGGCTTGGAAGTCTCTGCTTGCAGTTTTTTCCCTTTAAAAAACCCTGTCTCTGTGGCCTGGTAAAGCTGTTCCCCCATCAAGGGGAAGTGATCAAAGAGCTAGCCACTGAGTTCATGTCAGAGACAGTCCCTGTTCCCATTGGTAGGGAACCCTCTTGTATACTGAGCTGCCATGGGCTACCTCTGTGGAAGGATTCTAGATTATCTCCATGCATGGTCCTTGGAGCATCAGTCTCAGAAAAGACCCCTGTGCCCAGGTTTTTTGGTTCTGTTGGTCTCCTTGTGGAGTTCCTGTACCCTCCAGGTCTTTCTATTTCCCCCTCCTTTCATAAGATTCCCTGCACTCTGCCAAAAGTTTGGCTATGAGCCTCAGCATTGGCTTTGATACCCTATTGGGTAGAGTCTTTCAGAGGCCCTCTGTGGTAGGCTTCTGTCCTGTTCCCAGTTTTATCCCTCTTCTGATGTCCACCCTCCTTGCCTTTCTGAATGAGGATTGAGCATTTTACCCAGGGTCTTTCCTTCTTGCTTAGCTTCTTTAGGTGTATAGATTTTAGTATATTTATCCTATATTATATGTCTAATATCCACTTACAAGTGAGTAGATCCCATGTGTGTCTTTTTTTCTGGGATACCTCACTTAGGATGATCTTTTCCAGTTCCCACCATTTGCCTGCAAATTCATGATTTCCTTGTTTTTCATTTCTGAGTAGTATTCCATTGTGTAAATGTACCACAATTTCTGTATCCATTCCTCAACTTAGGGGCATCTAGGCAGCTTCTGGCTATTATAAATAAAGCTGCTATGAACATGGGTGTACAAATGCCCTTGTTGTATATTTGAGCATCTTTTGGGTATATGCCTAGGAGTGGTATAGCTGGATATTGAGGTAGCACTATTCTTAATTGTCTGAGAAAGTGCCAGATTGTAGCCAGTCCTGATGAGACCTGATAGACTAGGGTCAGATGGAAGGGGAGGGGCATGAGAGGAAAAGAGGGGGGAAGGGTGAGGTTGGGAGGGGGCGAGGGAGGGGTCTACAGCTGGGATACAAAGTGAATAAACTGCAATAAATAAATAAATAAATAAATAAATAAATAAATAAATAAATAAATAAATAAATAAATGTTCAAATTACTAAACAAACAAAAAATAAACCCTGTCTCCCCAGACCTTGGGGTCGCTCTCCCAACCTGCTGTGTCAAGGTTTGCAACCTGGGCTCGAGCTTGTAATAAAAGAACTTTCTTGTGTTTGCATCAAAGTCATGTTCCTGGTGGTGTCTTGGAGGTCTCGTGATCTAGGCATAACATTCTCTAATACCATGCCTGCCTCCATGCCACCATGCTTCTGCCACAGTGACAATGGAATAAACTTTTGAAACTGTAAGCCAGCACCAATTAAATGTCTTTCTTTGTAAGAGTTACATGACCCATAGTGTATCTTCACAGCAACTAAGATATATATATATATATAAATATATATATATAAATATATATATATATACATATATATATTCATATAGAAGCCAGAAAAGAGAAAGGCACCCAAAGGAGGTGGATAAGAGTAGAGTACACATATGACAAGAAAGTGGAGGTGGAGTCCTGGGAGTGGAAACTTTTAACTGGAGATGTATGAAGACATGAAAAGTAAAGCTGATGGTCTGTGAGCTAATACAACATAAGGTGAAAATGTGGGCTGCTGAGATGGCTGTGTGAGTAAAGGTGCTTGCCTTACAAGTGTGAGTCTGAGCTCGGGAGTCCACAGAGAGGTAGGAGGAGAGGACTCTATAGAGTTGCCTTCTGACTGCCACATGCATGCTGTGGCATGTGCACTCCCTCTTCCCACACACATCATGTGTGTGCATACATATACACACAGGAAAATAAGTAAAAAAACAAACAAAGAAAACTAATAAACTAAAATGAGAGCAAGGGGCTGGAGAGGCGGGCTCAGCAGGTAAAGTCACATGCTGTCAAGCCTGACCTGAGTTCAATTCCTAGAATCCACTTGGTGGAAGGAGAGAACCAGCCCTGACTGCCAGGTGTATGTGATAACACACACACACACACACACACACAGACACAGAAACACACACACACACACACACACACACACACACACTAAGTGCGTTGAAACTTAGGTATTCCTTATGGGGGAATAAAGCTGCTCCCAGAAGCCATTAGGTTATAAGCAAAAATTTTAGTGCTAGGTGTGGGTAACCTTCCCATGAGTTATCAGACAGGCAGATCTAGTGCAACAGTAGAAAGTCTGTTCTGAGGGAAACTGAACACCTTTTGTTAGGATTTGAGGCCCTTGCCATGGGGCAGAGTTCAAAAGCCTTACAGCTTGAGTCATAGGCATTGGAGAAGTAATCACAGCTGTTGTTTTGCTAAATTGGCATCACATGCCTGTCAAATTGGCTTCTAAATATTTGTAGTATGCCCAGAGATTAGTGATGCTGTCACCTTTGGCCAGAGAAGCTTCCTTCTCTGTAGTTGGCAGTGGTTACTGAACAGACTCCTTATTGGTCACAGTAATAGGGACATCTCCATTAGCCTCCCCCACACTCAGCAGATAAGAGGAAATGGGAAAAATTTAATAGCTGTAGGAAGGGCAGTTGTGAAATACTGTGTTCTGGGCAGAATGCATACATTGCGCTCCGGAATTCTCAGCACCTGGGATAACTTGTACAGAATTGAATCTATCAGCTTATGAGAACTCCCCTCCCCGCCCGGAAATCTATAGGCTGTTAACAATAGCAAGGGAGTGGGACTTAGGAGGTTGACCACTCCCAGAGTCTCTAGAGGCACTTAATTCTTCACTGGGGGAAGGAGAGACAATTTCTCCAGGGATGCAGCTATTTATAAGTTGCTTGTGCTCATGAAAGTTGAAGGGAACTAGTTGGGAAGAGGAAGGGCATCAGGGAGAGTGAGAGAGGATAACAAAGTATTATACATGTGTACAAAAATATCACAACAAACGAATTATTATGCATAGGAATTATGTACATATATGTATATTATGTTTTATTAGCATATATTATACTAATAAGAATGCCCATCATCTCCCATTTGGTGAAATGATGAGACTTCAGACAGTATTTTACTTTCTCTAGGTTCTTTATGTTTTTAAATTTTTTATTATAACTTTATTAACACCTCTCAGACCATACCTCCCCACCCCTCACAACTTCATGTGGTCTGGAAACAATCATTTTTAATAACTCATAGAAGCCAGTTTGTGCTGTCCTAATGCTCCTAGGTGTTGGCCATCCACTTGAGTGTAGTCAACCTATCAGGGGTCAGGCTCTGAATAAATAAGAACAAACCTTGCTCTTCCTCCCTCAGAAGTCACCAGCTGTCAATTTCTCCTCAATTAAGGATGGGGACTTATGAACCTCTCCTTCCCTTTATGCTAGAATGTTGGTTGACATAAATTTGTGAAAGTCTTGTATAATGTTTTTGAAAGATCATTTTATTTTTTTATTTCCATTTTTAAAAAACTTTACTTAACTTTATTTAGTTGTTCACTTTACATCCTAATCATAGTCCCCATCCTCCTGCCCTGCTGGTCCCACTCTTTCCCCCTTTCCCCTCCCCTCCCACCACTAACTCACTCCAGCACTTCAAGTTGCATCAGGACTGAGCACATACTCTTCTACAGTGGCCTGGCAAGGCAGCCCCACTGGGGGAAGTGATAGAAAATCATAGAACAGAGTCCATGTCAAAAACAGCCCCCATTTTCCTTATTAGGGTGCCCACAAGAAGACCAACTTGCCCATAGGTTATATATGTGTAGGGGCCCTAGATTTAGTCCATGCATGGTCCTTGGTTGGTGCTTCAGTCTCTGCCCAGGTTGGTTGTCTCTGTTGGTCTTCTTGTGAAGCTCCTGTCCACTTTGGGTCCTTCTATCCTTCCCCTAACTCTTCCACAAGGCTCTTTGCTCCACCCAGTCTTTGGCTGTGAGTCTCAGCATCTATTTCCATCCTTTGTTGGGTGGAGCCTCTCTGAAGACAGGTATGTAACTCAACAACAATAGAAACAAGAGAAAGCCTACTAACTCAGGGGAACTGAACAACTCCCTACTCAATGGCCACTGTGTCATAGAAGAAATAAAGAAATTTGAAACTTTCTAGAATTCAATGAAAATGAAGGCACAACATACCCAAAGTTATGGGATACAATGAAAACAGTGCTAAAAGGAAAGTTCACAGCACTAAGTGACTTCATAAAGAAATTGGAGAGTTCTTATACTAGCAAATTAAAAGCACACCTAAAAGCTCTAGGACAAAAAGGAGCAAACACACCCAAGAGGAGTGGACAATAAGAAATAATCAAACTCAAGGCTGAAATCCATAACTTAGAAACAAAGAAAACAATAGAAAGAATCAATGAAACCAAGAGCTGATTCTTTGAAAAAATCAACATGATAGACAAACCCTAGCTAAACTAACAAAATCAGAAATGAAAAGGGGGATATAACAACAGACCCTGAGGAAATCCAAAGAATCATTAGGTCTTATTTCAAAAGCCTGTATTCCACAAAATTGGAAAACCTAAAGCAAATAGATGATTCTCAATAGATTTCACTTACCAAAGCTAAACCAGGGTCAGGTAAACAGTTTAAACAGTCCTATAACCCCAAAGAAAATAGAAGCAGAAGCAATCATCAAAAGTCTGCCAACAAACAAAACAAAACAAACCAGGGACAGATGGTTTTAGCACAGAATTCCACCAAACTTTCAAAGAAGAACTAATACCAATACTCCTCAAACTATTCCACAAAATTGAAATATTGCCAAACTCATTCTATGAAGCCACAGTCATCCTGATACTTAAATCACAAAGACTCAACAAAGAAAGAGAATTTCAGAATAATCTTCCTCATGACCATTGATGCAAAAATACTCAATAAAATGCAAACCAAATCCAAGAACACACCAAACACATCATCCACCATGATCAAGTAGTCTTTATCCCAGGGATTCAGGGACGGTTCAATATTTTATGTAAATGTAGTTTTTTTTTAAAAAGATTTATTTTTGTGCATGAGAGTGCCCTATCTGCATGTATACCTGCATGCCAGAAGAGGGTATTAGATCCCATTATAGATGGTTGTTAGTCACTGCGTGTTTGCCAGAAATTGAACTCAGGACCTCTCGAAGGGCAGACAGCGCTCTTAACCACTGACCCATCTCTCCAGCCCCAATCTGTTTTTATTTTTACTTATGTATGTGTATTCCTGTGTGTATGTGCACACGAATGCAGGTCCCCTGGGAGGGTAGTATAAGGCAGGAGATCCCCTGGAGCTGGTAGTCATAAGTTGCTCACATGTGTGCCACAAACTGAACTTAAATCATCTACTAGAGCAGTACCACCGGGTGGTGGTGGCACTTTAATTCCAGAACTTGGGAGGCAGAGGCAGGAGGATCTCTGTGAGTTTGAGCTCAGACTGTTCTACAGAGCAAGTTCCAGGACTGCCAGGGCTACACAAAGAAACCCTGTATCAAACAAACAAACAAACAAACAAACAAACAAACAAAGTATATGCTCTTAACCAAGGAACCATCTCTCTATCCCTGTATGATTTTGTTAAAGCTAGTGTTTGTTGTGGTCTATAAATAAAATAGAAGCGTTTGGGGAGTTGAAATTGCTGAATGACTGACAGTCCTTAACAGTAACATTTACCTCACTGATACCTACTTTGTTATTTAGAATGTCAGTGGTGACACACTCAGATGGATTGTGGCTCTTGTTTTAATAACAACTTACTTCACCACTTTTAGCATATGTTAATTGTTCAGTGTAGTATGTTTCATTATATTTTCATGTGTGCATGTAATGTGCGTTGATTTTATTCACCTCCTTATTATCCCCTTCTGTGCCTTTTCCTCCTTTGTATCTTTACTGCTCCAAATCCTTCTATAACCTTCATGTACTTTTTTTCCCCAATACATTTTACATATGAGAGAAAACATGTGATATTTGCTTTTGTAAGTTTTGCTTTTTATATTAAACATGATGATCACCTGTTCTATCATTTTCGCTTATAAGTGATACTTTGTCTCTCTTTCTTTCTGTCTTTCCTTTCTTCTTTTCTTCCTCTTCTTCCTCTCCTTTCCAAGACAGATTTTATCTGTGTAGCCCTGCCTGTCCTGGAACTCACTCTGTAGAGCAGGCTAACCTTGAACTCAAAGATCTTCCTGCCTCTGCCTGCCAAGTGCTGGGATTAAAGGTGTACACTACTATGTTTGGTTAATTTTGTTTTAAAAATATATATCTGAATTAAACTCCATTGTGTATATATACTACATTTTCTTCACACTTTCAGTGCATGATGGCACCTAGGCTGATTTCATTACTTAGCTTTTGTGAGCAGTAGTGGTATTCAGGTTTTCCTGTGGTGAGCGGATTGGTTATTTTGGGCATGTCGTCAGAAGTGGTTTATCAGGATCATATTAAAGTTCTGGGGGCTGGGGAGCTGGCTAAGATAAGAGCACTACTCTTCTAGAGAATCTTGAGTTTCATTCCCAGCCCTCATGTCAGGTCCTCCACATCCATCTATAATTCTAGCTTCAAGGGATCTGATGATGCTGGCCTCTGCCAGCATCTACTCTCACACTTACATACCCACATGCAAGCACACACACACCTACACATATTTAAAAATAATAAAAAGAAATCTTTAAAAAGTAATTGTAAGGAAAGATTTTGATCCAGCTTCCTCCCAACTTAATAGAGAGAAAAATACTGCTTTGTAACTTTCACTAAACAAAATTTCACAAAACGGTGGTTTTATTTTTACTTCCCTTAATTTTCTTGCCGATAAAAGTAGGATGTGAGCAGTATATTGAAGGACTATATTGATGAAAGCAGTGTATTGATGTCAATAAAATTAGTTTTAAATTTATAAAGTAAAATTAAATTCCTTCAGTTTAAAATTCATGAGATTTATAGTTTGAATTTCTTTTTCATTTTTTGAGACAGGATTTCTTTGTGTATCCTGGCTATCTTGGACAGGCTTTGAAGAGCAGGCTGGCCTTGAACTCAGAGATCACCTTCCTCTGCCTCCCCAAGTGCTGGGCTTACAGGCGCATGCCACCACGCCTGGCTTTATCTGAATTTCTTAACAGCCTTTAAATACAGCTTGAACTTTTACTGTTGTTTTAAAAGATTTTAGGGACTTCCAGGATAATCAATCACCAGAAAAGTGGGTTAAACATAAACTCCTGTTTCTGACTCCTGAAAAATCTGATACTTAGCCTGCACCAAAATGGGATTGTCTAACATGCCCCCAGATGAGGCTGATGTGGTCAGTCAAGAACCATACTTTGAACAACAATGCCAACTCCATGCTCATCTTCCATCAGTCTGCCATCAAATCACCCTATTCCAGCCCTGTAAGAGTCTTTCTTATCCTCATGCCTTCAGGTATGTGAGACAAGCTGTGCCAGTTTCAGGGCTTTCGAATCTTTCTCTATTCCTCCTTTCCTTCCTTCCTTTCTTTTTAGTCTCTCTATGTACTCTTGGGTATCTTGGAACTTTTTATGCAGATCAGGCTGGACCCCAACTCATAGAGGTCCACTTGCTTCTGCCTCCTGAGTGCTGGGGTTAAAGATGTGTTCTGTCTAGCATGTCATTCATTCTTACTGAATATACATTTGCTCTCTCTCTTTTTTTTCCCCCTTCCTCTGTCATTTTGGATGATTTGGTGGGACAGTTAATGAGAACACCTTAGGCAAGGAATGCTCATGTGTTTCACGGTGCCTCAATAAACATCTATCTCACTGCATATTGAACCAGGAACAGAATGATGAAATGCCTGGATAGTACTACCAGGTAAAACATTGATTAGGTACAGGGACTGGGGCTCCTCGATCCTTATAGGACTATATTCCAAACACTTTTTAAAAGTTGTTTTATTTTATGTATATGAATGGTTTTGCCTGCATGTATGAATGGGCACCATGAGAAGGTGCTGGAGGAAGTCAGAGTTCTTTATTTCGTCCTTGACCCAGTGGTCATTTAGCAGAGAGTTGCTCAGTTTCCATGAGTTTATAGGCTTTATGTTGTCTCTGTTCTTGTTGAAGTCAAACTTTAACCCATGGTTATCTGACAGGCTACAGGGGATTATTTCAATTTTATTATATCTCTTGAGGTTTGCTTTGTTACCAGTGTATGGTAAATTTTGGAGAATGTTCTGTGAAGTTCTGAGAAGACGGGAGATTCTAGTTCCATTATTTCTCTGTTTCGTTTCTGTCTAGCTGTGAGAGTGGGGTGTTGAAGTCTCCCATTATTAATGTGTGAGATTTGATGTGTGATTTAAGCTTTAGTAATGTTTCTTTTACAAATGTGGGTGCCTTTGTATTTGGGGCAAGAATTGAGATGTCATCTTGGTGGATTTTTCCTTTGATGAGTATGAAGTGTCCTTCTCCATCTCTCTTCAGTAATTATAGTTAAAAGTCTATTTTATTAGATATTAGAATGGCTACACCAGCTTGCTTCTTAGGTCCATTTGCTTGGAAATTTTTTCTAGTCCTTTACTCTGAGGTGACTTCTATCTTTGATAGTGAGGTGTGTTCCTTATATGCAGCATAAGAATGGATCTTGTTTTTGCATCTGTTCTGTCAGCCTGTGTCTTTTTATTGGGGAATTGAGTCCATTGATGTTGAGGGAGATCAATGAGCAATGATTGTTAGTTCCTGTTATTTTGATCTTGGTGGTGGTAGTTTACGTGTGTGTACGTACACACATGCTCTTCCCTTCTTTGGCTTTGATGGTGTAAAATTATTTTCTGTTTTCTTTGGTGGAGTTAGATTTCTTGGGTTGGAGCTTTTTTCCCTAGTATCTGTTGTAGGGCTGTAGTTCTGTATTAGATTTTGTTTAAATTTGGTTTTGTCTTGAAATATCTTGTTTTCTTCATCTATGGTGATTATATAAGTTTTACTAAATATAGTAGTCTGGGTCTAACAGAGTCTGCCAGACTCTGCCTAGGCCTAGGCCCTTCTGGCTTTTAGAGTTTCTATTGAAAAGTCCCGTGTAATTCTAATAAGTCTGCCTTTTTATGTTACTTGGCCTTTTTCCTTGCAGCTTTTAATATTCTTTCTTTGTTATGTACATTTTGTGTTTTAAATATTTTATAGAAGGCAGACTTTCTTTTCTGGTCCAGTCTATTTGGTGTTCTGTAAGTTTTCTGTTTGTATTTTTATATGTATCTCTTTAGGCTAGGGAAATTTTCTTCCACGATTTTGTTGAAGATATTTTCTGGACCTTTGAACTAGCAATCTTTCCCTTCTGTTCCTATTATTCTTAGGTTTGGTCCTTTCATACTGCCCCAGATTTTCTGGATATATTTTCTGTCAGGAACTTTTTAGAGTTAACATTTTCTTTGATCGATGTATTGATTTCCTCTACCGTATTTTCTATACCTATACCTAAGGTTCTTTCATCCATCTCTTGTATTCTGTTGGCGATGCTTGATTCCTTAGTTCCTGTTTGCTTACCTAAGTTTTCTATCTCCAGGATTCCTTCAGGTTATGTTTTCTTTATTGCTTCTATTTCCATTTTCAGGTCTTGGACAATATTATTAATTTCCTACAGTTGTTTAATTTTCCTGTGTTCCTTCATGTTGTATTTTACTTAATTTCTTTATGGGATTTCTTTATTTCCTTGTTAAAGGCCTCTGTTATCTTCATAAAATTGGATTTAAGATCATTTTCTTGTGCTTCAGCTATGTTGAAATATCTAGGGCTTGTTGTTGTAGAATAGCTGGGCTCTGGTGTTGCAATATTGCCCTGGCTATTGTTGTGTTCTCACGCTAGCCTCTAGCTACCTGGGTTTGGGGGTTATTGTGAGATTAGGTACCAATTTCTGAGTTTATCTTTGTTAGATGGGTTTTTTGTTGTTGTTTATTTTGTTTTGTTTTTTGGATGTTTTTCTTCTATTTCCTCTTCTGTCTTCTGGCCTGAGTGACCTGGCACTCTAGTGAGCAGCAAGACTTCAGGTCCAGATCCAGTAGGGTGTCTCCTCTGGGGTTTTGTAGCCTGAGTGACCTCTGGGATCTTGGGTACCAAGGTTGCCTCTGGGAAAGCAGAGTTTCCTGGGAAACTCCAGGAAAGCAGAGGTCTTCTCCTGAAGTTGAGACCTGAAATATGTAACCTAGGTGATGGGCTGCAGTTTACGACTGTTGGGGTGCCTTGAGGGGTGTTGGTGGGCATAGGGCATAGAATGGGATCTTACCTGGGTTGCTGGTGACAGTGTGGCCTCTGGGAAAGTGGCCAGAGTTGTGGGTTGGAAAATGGTATCCAGGAAATTGGGTCCAGTTTATGGCTGTTGGGTGTGCTTTAAGGGGAGTTGGTGGGCAAAGGGCACAGAACAGGGTCTTACCTGGGGTTCTTGGTGCCAGGATGGCTTCTAGGCTTAAACTTTTTTTTTTTTTACACCTTTCATTATTTTACTGTGTGGTTTTCAAGTGTGAATCACAAATTGTAGAAGACAATATGGTATCCTAGTGTCAAAAGGCTAGACATACCTGGCAGTGCAGCTCAAATCTGCTCTCTCATTACTGATTTTTTTTGTTTGACCAATTTATTGTTAAAAGTGGATACTCAAGTGTACTATCACATCACGATTTTCCTCCCTGAAGGTCAGTTAATTATTTCTTTGACATGTTGCTATTTTAATGTTGGGTGCATATATTTATAGTTACTTCATGTTAATCAGCTGATTCCTGTAGAGGGATTTTAATCCAGCAACATGGTTACTCTTGGCAAGGGACCACATCCAAAGACCTGGTCTTTGTGATCCAGGTGGAGAAAGACATTCCCTTAGTACACACCTTTAATCCCTCTGCCTGGAATACAAACACACCTTTAGTATGCATCTTTAACCCCAAGCAATTACATCTAGTTGAGGAGCAGACAAAGTGACAAATCAGAAAATGATTTGACAGAGTGAGTCAGAAATAGGATATGCCCAACTCTCATGAGAACAGACAGGTAGAGAAGATACTTAAGAGCAGTGCAGATAGAGAGAAAGAGAGTTCCTGGAAACAGTACAGTAGAGTTCACTTAGGTAGTACAGTACATTTTCATTCAGTTCATGAAGTCAGAATAGTTAGTGCAGTCCAATATATGGATGTCAGAGGCAGTTTTTCCAAGCAGAGCAATTTGGTCAGAATGCAAGAGAAGCAGGATTGAATCAGTCAGCATGGAGGAGAGAACAGCTGAGTTAAGCCAGCCAGCTAGAGTTCAGGAAAAAACAAACAAACAAACTAGAAAGGGTGAATTTATTCAGCAGTAAGTCTCAGAGGCTGAAAACATTCCAGGCCTAGGTTAGCAGACTGAGGCTGGAAGCTGATTCAAGGTCTGGGCTTATAGAAGATTAGATTGTACAGAGTTTAGAAGCTTCCAGGCCCAGGCCTAGAGATAGCTAGAACAGAGAAAGAAATGCCCTGGGCTCAGCTCAAGCAAGATGAGAGCTTGGGTACAGCTCTCATTTCATCCCTTCCTCTGAGGAAACATTTACAGACCAACATTTACAGATTTTCTTTTAAATGACATGTTTACTCTGCTTTTTTGTTTTGTTTCTACTTGCATGAAGTACCTTTTTTCATTTCTTCACTTTTAGTTCAGGTGTGTTTTAAAGGCTGACTAGAGTCTCTTGTAGGCATTATTTGCTGGCTCTCTAATCTTTCAAACAATTTATATCTTTCTTTTTAAAAAGATTTATTTTGTTTTTAAATTATGTATCTATGTGTCAGCATGTGCACATTAGTCCAGATGCCCTAGTGGCCAGATGCATGGGATTCCCCTTGAGCTGGAGTTACAGGCAGGCATGAGCTGCCAAGCATAGTTGCTGGGAACTCAACTGGCATTGTCAGAGCAGCATGCACTTTCAACTGCTGAGTCATCTCTTCTATAACTCTTGATTGAAGAATTGAGTCAATTCCATTCATAGTAGTTAGGTGTTTCCTGTTGCTAGTTGTTGTGTTCTGCCCTATGGGCTTCTTGGGGAGTGTCCCAAAAGCACATTAATTAGAGGCATGCTTACAGTTTCAGAGGGTTAGTCCCTTATCGTGGACGGGATCATGGCAGTAGCATTGGAGCAGTAGCTGAGAGCTTTATACCCTGATCTACAGGAAGGGAGGCAGAGAGGACAGAGGCATGGCATGGGATGTTCAACTCGAAGCAAACTTGTAGTCACACACCTCCTCCAACAAGGCCACACTTTCTAATCTTTTCCAAACAGCTCATCAACTGAGGACCAAGTACTCAAATATATGACTGTATGGGGTCCATTCTGATTCCAATCACCACAGTTCCATTCAGCCATTTTGATGATGAGAATTTGTTATCTGTAGTACGTCTTATTTGCTTCTTTTGCGTCAGTCTTTCCCTGCTTTTCAGTAGTGATGTTTCTTTTATCCTCTTCTCTTTCTGTGGTATTTCTGAGGCAGGTTATATGGCCTAGGCTGGCCTCAAATTCTGGCAATCCTCCCAGTTCATCATCTTTAGTGTTAGCATTAGAGGTATGTGCCACCATGCCTAACTTCTTTTTTCCATTTTTTACATCTACTGGTGCAGAAACTGTACTTGATATTTCTGTTCTGTATGCTTTTCTCATGCCACCACTGAAACACATACAGTCCTTTTTGCCCCCTGAGATTTTCATCTTACAGAAGATAATCTTGAAAGTTCTTTTTAAGCAGAAGTCAGTTAGTGATAAATGCTGGCACCTCCCCCGGCCCCCACAAAGTCTATTTTACCATTACTTTTAAATTTAATTTTTAAATTTTTAAATGTAATTCAGAGTGCAATTACTTGTAGATGCTTTATTGAACTCCAGTTTGTTTTGTTGTTACTGAGAAACAAACTGTCATTTCTTTAGAAGTATTCTATCCCATTCTTTCCATTTAATAACTTCTGTCTTTTATCTTTTAAAAAACACTACAATATTATCTTGTATTTAGGGAGGTATCTTAGTTAGGGTTTCTATTGTGATAAAACACCATGCCAAAACCAACTTAGGGAGGAAAGCCTTTATTGTGCTTACATTTCCACATCATAGTCCCATCGTAGAAGAAAGATGGTGAGTAGTTCAAGGCAGAAACCTGGAGGCAAGAACTGTTGCAGAGGTCATGATGGAGTGTTGAGTACTGCATTGCTCCTCATGGCTTCTTGGCTTGTTTTCTTTTCTTTTAATTTTATTTTTTAACATAATATTTTTATTTATTATTTGGGAATTTCATAGCATGTACCCCAATCACATTCACTTCCTAGTCTTCCCATGTCTGGTCCCCACTCTTATGACTTCCCCATCCCCACTCCCATCCCCCCCAAAAAAGAAAAAGAAAACCTCAAGCCCAACTTATGTTGTCCGTATACTCATGGAGCATGGTCAAACTCCCAGTGGCCAGCCTCCTAGAAAGAACTGAGTCCTTCTCCACTGAACCCCCTCTAGACATCATCAGCTGTGAAGAGCTACGCCTTAGCAGCCTAATCATGAGTAAGGATTTTCTTTGCTAGGTTCCTTTTCAGGCTGTTGCAGTTTTGGGGTGGGGGTTGGGATGGGAGTGTAGGTAGGGGTTGCCATAGAAGCCTTCTTTGTTCCTCCTCAACTAGGTGTCTGCAGTCATTGATACCACCCCAAAAGTAGCTTCTGTATTCTTCAAAGTCAACAGGAGCACAGACCCTGGGCTTCTACGTGGTTTCTGGCAAAAGCAAGGACCCCAAACATTCACATTGTCTCTAGCATCAGCATGGGCTAAAGGACTTCCAGTTGGCCTCCTGTGGTAGCATAGACTCCAGATCGTTTACACAAAGACCCTGCTGCATTCCCAGAATTTGATGCCTTGGAACAGCTAACCTCTTTCGTCATCTTCCTTGCTGTGATTCTTTTAGGACTAGCTAACTGAGAAATGGTAAGGTCAGACCCCAAACAATGGAGAAAAGCTAACGTCACCAAGTGAAGAGCTGTTCTGGTGTGCTTGCCGGCCTGGTTTGGGTTCTGATCACTTTCTTTGCAAGAAGAAATTGCCATGGCCGGCTGCTTTCACTTTGTTCCCATGGTCCTTTGTGTGATACAGAGGTTATTATTATTTTTAAATATACATGAAGCAGGAGGATCTCTGAATTTCAAAACAAGCCTGGTCTACACAGGGAGTTCCAAAACAGCCAGGCCTTTACACAGAAAAACCCTGTTTCAATAAAACCGAACCAAAACACACCACCAAAAAACATAAGTGAGGGAAGCAACTCATTTCTCGTAGAACACTGACTACACCATATTTTTAGGCATTAAACTCAAAGACTTACTTTTGTGTGATCTTTCTCAATCCTTGAAAAAAAGCTTGTTGAAAACCCCTTATGATATATTTCCTTCCTTTTCACTATTCAAAAGTTATCCTTTTGAATCTTGGGCTAATCCCCTAAAGCATTTTTTTAAAGTCACTTTTGTTGGTACTTTTTCAAGTTGTTCTACTCCAAACATATGATTTGTTTATGAATTCCATTCTTTATGAGTAATTTGTTTCATCATTTACGTATTTGAATATCTCAGTGTGAAAAGGGACCATTTGCATTCTTTTTAGTGTCCAGTGAGGATTACTTCTATCCTATCTTACATAAGTAACTTGGTCCTGCGGTGGTTGAATGTGCAAGTCAGAGATTGTACAACGATTGTGCTTTCATGCTATCCATCCTGTTTTGTTTTGTTTTTTAAGGAAGAACAAGAACTGATAGACGCTAAGCCTGGAAATCTCACTTCTTTTTATTTTTATTTAAATTTTTTTCTTGAGGTAAAGTCTTACCACATAGGTCAGGTAGTGCTCAATTTGCTTAGCTGCCACTTGGTGGAATTACCAGCATATGTCACTTTTATATGCTGTGTATTAGTTAGGGCTCTCCAGAGTTTATAAAGTGAATTTGTCTGTCTGTCTGTCTGTCTATCTATCTATCTATCTATCTATCTATCTATCTATCTATCTATGTATGCCTGAGTTTTCAAACATGTGACCCTACAGAGGTCATTCTGATTCAAACCACACAGAGACCATGTCTCAAAGTAAAATTAAATATAAATGAAAATAAAAGGCTTATCTGATGACTATTTTTGGTTGTCGACTTTATTACATCTGAAAATAACTAAAACCTCAAAATGGAGGACACACTTATGAGGGATTTTTTCTTAATTTGAAGTAGGAAGATCCACTTTTAATCTAGAACTTTGAGATAGGAAGATTTACCTTTAATCCAGTTCTTTTAGGTGGGAAAACACACCTATAATCCAGATATTTTGCCATGAGAAGACTCTCCTATAATCTGATCCACAGCTTCTGCTGGAAGCCTATATGAGGACATAGAAGAAGGAAGTTTTTGCTCTTTGGCTGCTTGCACTCGGCTTGCTAGAAAGTCCACTCCTTCCCTGGCATTAGAGCCTACTTCCTCAGGATTCCAACATATACTGGAGACCAGCTGAGATTACTGGATTCTTGGACTTTCTGTTTATAGCCAGCCATTATTGGATTAGCTAGGCAGCAGCCTTTCCATCATTTTAATAAACCCTCTTTCTCCCTTTATATATAGAGATTCATTCTATAAGTTGTTACTTTAGAGAATGGTGGCTAATATTCCCTCTGAAACCGAAAGCCCGGTTAAATACTTTCTTTTTTAAGTTGCTTTGGTCATGGTGTTTTGACACAGTGAGTAAGACAGTCCTATGTTTCTTAGTCTGGCTTTGAACTTGCTCTAAAGCTGAAGAGGCCATTTAACTTCTGATCCTACTGAGTACTGGGAATTTAGGCCTATCCCACTATACCCAGATGATTTATTTTTAGGAGGGAATAATTAGTGTTTTGTTTTAAATCATCACATACTCTATTAAACTCTTTATATTCTTGAAAAACCACAATTTCCCAATCTGTCTTCTAATTCGCCTTCATTCAATACAAGGGGATATATATTTATAAACTATACCATTTGCAACACAAATACATTACTGTGCTTATTACTGAGAGAACTATATATTTAGCATGGTCTACAGAAAAACAGAAAACAGAAACGAAATGTTCTCTTGAGTCTAAGGAATTAACAATTGTTTTTATGTGTGCTATTTTAAAAAAAGCTTTTATATCATGTAAGAAATCTGATTTAACATAGAAAATCATTTTCAGAGAATTTAATAAAAAATGCACTTAAAGGTATGGCAAGTCTATCTATAGTAGTTACTCTAGCCCTTACAGCAAGATTCCCAATCCTGATATTTATGACTTCTGTCACAGCAGAACTATGAAGTAGTAAATGTCTTCTCAATAAATGAAAATACACTGACCGTATAACTGTGGGCTACCAGGTGAAAATGTTTTTGATGAATCGAATTTTCAAGTTTGATTCTTTTTTGTTCTCTTTTCGTAACCTAGAGCCTACTGCTTGCTGAGCAAGTTCTCTGCCACTGAATCAAATCTTCAACACGTTAGATTCGCTTTTTCAATTGCTTGTGTTACTTACAGTAGTTTCTAATTAAAAAGGAACAAGGAGAAAGAGCAGGACATCTTTCTATTCCTGTTCCCCACTTACTTAGGCCTCCTGAAGGAGAGGAGGCTATAAACTACCGATATCCCTTTTTATAGCTCCTCTTTCCTAACACCCATGTTAAAGGAAGGATTTGATGCCAGGATGGGCATCATTCCAAGACGCCTTATTATTTCAAGCTACAGCAGGACCAGTAGGGTATGTCAGGATCTTGCAATCTTTGCATCAAACCGCATTAAAAACAAACAGCAGTAGTTTAGTAGCTGTTCAGGGCTATTGCCCAATATGTCATTTAAACCCAAGTTCTTAAAGATTCAGACTGGGGGAGAAAAGGTATAAGGAGAACCCAGGGGGATGAGTTTCGACCCTCCGAAGGTGACAAGGTTTTTAAAAGGCTCTTTTGAGGACTGAATCACGTGCTTTGGACTTTTGCGCGGCTCCCTGCCAGGCCTCGGGGTTCGCGCTCTGACCTGGGGCGGCTCGCTCTAACCCGACCTGGATTCCAGCGCGAGGCGTCGCCCAGCGTTCCCCGCCCTCGCAGGCCTGCTCGCTGGAGGGACGCGAGGCACTTTGCGGCTCTTCGGCCCGGGATGGGTGCTGCGAAGCGGCGCGGGCCACTCGGACTCACAACCTTCGCTAGGGCCTCGCGCCCCGCAAGCCAATCCTCCGCCGACCGGCCCGGGGCAGTGCAGGGTGGCTTCTCCACCGCACCCAGGCCTTCCAAAAGCCGCCCCTCCCTCATCATCAGTTCCCTAGTAGGGATGATGGATCACGAGGCTCAGAACGACACTCAACTACTGGGCACTTTTCCCAGCCCAGCCGAAGCAGGCGGCTGGGCTCTGCGAGAGGGGCGGGGCTTTGACGGGCAACGTTGCGGACCAATAGTGTCTCTCTACCTCCAAGTGTAGACTAATGAGGGGCGGGAGGCGGGACTTCCGTCCGCCCGCTGTTGGCGTCCCTTCTCCGACTTGCTTGGGCAGCGGCTCAGTGCGGATCCTCAGTTATGAAGTCTGGGTAGCGACTTCTCCTGGGTGGCCGCGAGCCTGGGGTCCCGGGCCGGACTTCAGGTAAGAACCTGTGCGGCTCCGCAGCGGCAGGCGGGGGTTGTCGGGCCTGGCCGGGAGAACACACCCCCTCCGGCCTGGGTGCGGCGGCCCCTCGGCTCGGTGCTGTGACAGCCTAGGCCCGTACTGGAGACTGGTCCTTAGCATCCCGTCCTGTCGGCTTGTAGGTCTGAAGTTGTCGGGTTATGGATTTTGCATCCCACGTTCCATTTCAGAGGTGTCTGTGGCCTGGAAGGGTACTTGGAAGACTTCTCTTAGTCTAACACTTCTCTAAGTCCTCGGCGAAAATTCGGTTGTGGCTGTTTTGTCTTTGGAAAAAAAAAACGAAGAAAAAAAAGAAAAGAAAAATGCTGTCGCTCGCTTCCTTCCTTTCTCACTCACTCCCCTTTCCTTTCCTAAAAGCTCACTTGCAGGCTTGGATGTGACCTTGCTAGGGCTGCACACTGCCGTTTTATTGGTTTTGTTTTGCATTTTGTTTGTTTGTTTTAACCGAAGTTGGAAGTCCGAACTTCTGCGAGTTCGCTTATTGAATTGATCTGTCCTTAAGAGGGAGAGAACTTTGGTAGCCTCTGCTGCATGCTTGCTGCTTGCTTATGCTAAACTGCCCCATTTTTTTTCTAATCTGGCAGTAGTTAATTTCCATAATTCCCGTTTTATCCTCAGCTTCAGCACCGTGGGCAGCTGCTATGGGCTGATGTCTGCCCCAAACCTGCCTGGGTGTTACTGTCTGCTGCCAGTGATGCAGCAGTTAACAGTGGAGACTGCATTCCTTTTAGCAGTGCCGGGAAGACAGCTCCACTTTCTGATACCATACAGTAAAGTGGCTGTGCTTCCAAAGAGCCAGTAGAAACAGGTCATTTAAAGATTTAGGGAAGAGCTTTTTCGAGTGAATCGTTCAGAAGGTCATTATTTATTTATTTGAGACAGGGTCTCTCTGTGTAGCCCAGACTGACCTCAAACTTGCCATTCTTCTGCCTCAGCCTACCCAGTACTGGAATTGCAGGGCTATTAAGCCTTGTTTAAAGATAGTTTTTAATGGCTCAAAAAGATAGCTCCATTTTAGAGGAACACAGCTGGACTGTGGTAGTTAAACAGGAGTTGAGTATACAGGGCCACAGGGATTCATTAATTGGTTTCAGTTACTTTTTTTTTTTTTTTTAATGTGGGTCAAGAGGAAGGTGTAATATGTGTCATTGCAGATTCAGGAAAAACAAATGTTTCAAAAGACTGGAGTTTCAAATTTGGTAGTCAGACTAGACTTAACTCTTTCGAGTTATATACGGAAAGGGCTGGTGAGATGGTTCAGTGAGCAATAGAACTTGCTGTGCACCCCTAATGGCCTGGATTAGATTTCCAGAATCCATGTAGATGTGCAAGTGGAGAACTCACTCCACGTGAACTTTGTGGTATATGCCTTACCTACCAAGCCATACACACACAATAAGTAAAAAAGTTAAAAAATGGAAAAAAGAAACGTGAAGATTAAATGAAATAAAGCCTCTCTGTTACATAGTTAAGCTTCATTGACTTGGTTGTGTAGAACCACAGTTGTCTCTGTATAAGGAGTGAGAGTTCTCTTAGTAGTATGTTTATATTTTCCTCTGCCTTACTTGATATAAAGCAGTGTGATGTTTTGATGTGAAGTGTAATTCGTGAAAAAAAAAACATGGTTAGGGAAGTTAAGTATGGAAGGGTTTGGGGCTAACTTCTCATATATCCTCGTTTCTTTAAGGATTTCAGAGGAGCCTTGCTTGTTGCCAGCTTATTTCCTTTGTTGTTTCTACATCTAAGATCAACAGATTTTTATATCAGCTTTCAGGCACCAATTTCAGCAAAGTGAGGGTAGAGTAAGGGGCTTGACTCTGGGGGTAGGCTTATGGGGTTGAGCAAGACACTTTACGTTTTGTAGTTTTTATTACGAATAGGTATTAACTGGTTTGATAAAATATATTTATGTTAGCCTTAACTAAAACGTTGGCTTTTAAAATAAAATTATGACTTTGGACATTTTAAAATTGGGAGTTAATAGTGTATAGCCAAAAGCAAAATGAATAGATCAAAATAGAGATTTACACTAGGGTGCCACATGTGGTGGTTTCCTGTGACATAAAAGGGGGAAGGAAGTTAGTAAGTGCTAAGTTTCTCAGAAGAAGAAACAGCATTAGTAGACATGGTTTTAAATTTTGTATTCTATAGATAATTATTGAACACCTATAAAACATAGAATTAAACTTTTATGAAGATTTTGTACTGCATAAAGATTGATTTGAGAAGGATGGAGGAGTTGGAGTTCCAGACAATTGGAAGCTGCTATGTGGATGCTGGAAATTGAACCCAGGTCCCCTGGAAGAACAGACCATGCTCATTACTGCTGAGCTTGCTCTCCAGCCCCCAATTATACCTTTCTTACAGATGAGAAGCTAAGGCATCACACATGAGTTCATGTATGTAGCTTGTAGAGTAGATGGAAATGAACTCTCAAATTTGGCATCAATTGACTATAGAAAGCCTCTCTGTGACACATTCATAAAAACAACAACAGCAGCAGCAAAAACCAGGGTGAGACTAAGAAGGTGGATCAGTGAATAAGGAGGATGTTCTGCACAAGCATAAGGCTGTGAGCACACATGTGAAAATCTGAGAGTGGTCTACATGCCTGTAACCCTAGCCTTAGGAGATGGTCTGAGACAGGAAGGTGGCTGGGGCTTGCTGGCCATCAGACTAGCAACAACCAGAGTAAGAGACCCTGTTTCAGGGAAATAAAGTGTAGACTTGTAGACTGATAAAGGACATCCTATGTCCCTCTCTTTTCAAGTATATGCACATGTGTATACATGCATATATTATACACATCGTAACTCCACCCCCACCCCACCCCACCAAATACTATTTTAGTTTCTGATGACTTTGGGTAGTCTTTTTAACTGTTTAGTTGTAATGTGGGCACTAGGACAAATTATAAAGCACTAGACAGAACATGTTTATTGATTGATATGCCTCAGTCTTGTTCTTACATTGAGGATATGGCTATTTGCATGGTTGTTAGTACATAGAGGAGGGTGGGAAAGAACAGTCCTAATGAAGACGTGGTCAGAGCAAAAGTGTAGAGGAAGGAGAGTCAGAACACATTTGCCAGGGTTGTAATATTTAAGGAACAGGCTGATGAAGATAAATGGTACAGATTGTAGAGATTCTTAATTCCAGATTAAGAATTTTGTATCTGATTTTTAGTTGAGATTAACCTTCTTTTATGAATATTAACTTGGGAACAGAGGCTGAGTGGAGAAGCAGAAGCCTGCAGGTGGGAGTTCCATAGAGTTACGACAAAGTGTGAAGATGGTAATGAAAGATAGGTTTGAAATGTTTAAAATAACACTAGGAACTGACAGGGCTTTGGGCAAATTCCGAGTGGGGTATTGAGCTATTAATGTAAATAAAGGATATTGTGGTGAACAAATTTTAGTGTGCAGATATTTAGGAAGAGACTGAATGATGGTGCGTTTAGTTTTGGAACTTGAGAATATGCTCAGCATGTGGAAAGATAGAATGGATGCTGGAAGCTCTGTATTCCATGAAAAGAGGAATGATGCTCACAGCATGAGGAAATGGCCCAAACAGCCATCTTATTTGGGTCACTGGCCTGACTCAACTCCTGAAATTCCTCAGGACTGAAAATTCCCCACCTTGTAAGAATGCACTGATTGTTTTCCCAGTACTGTATTTTATTAGTGTTCTGGGGCAACAGGAGGGAAAGTGGGGGGAAGGGAAAGTTGTGCAAACATACAAGGCTCCCATTTCTTAAGAACAGTAAATTCGAGACAAGAGATTCTTGTTGAAAGATGTTTTGACTATTGTTTTCTGAAAGGCATTTAAACATGTTTTCAGCAACATTTCCTTGTTGAATTTTATTATCTTTTTGTTAATGTGAATTGATTATAGCAATCCTTTTATTCAGAAATGGGGTGAGACTTTAGGAGACAACAAAAAGGGTGCACAACTGGAAAGCGTTTACTATGTTTCTATTCCAGATTGTACAGAAAGAACTTCAAGGGATAGGAATGCTATATGGGATGGTGGGCAGAATAAAGACCTGTGAAGAGGTCCTGTTCTTTCCATTCTCTAGCTCCAGTTTTTCTGTTCTGTGAAATGATGATAACAGTACTGATTTGGAGTTGTTTTAAAAATTAGTTAATATATGAAAAATGGTATATATCATTATAATCTTAGCTAATGGAACCTGTGGTAGGAAAGAAGGAACAATATCTGAAAGCCCTCTTTAACATCAAAAAGAACTCAGAACTAAGTAATAGAAGGGCCCATAAGTTTCTTTTCTTAGCAGATTTTCTAGGGCTTACATGCAATTGCTTGATTTTAAATTATGCAGTGAACTTTGTCACTGAATCATACTTAGTTCTCTGCTGTCATGTTAGGCCTGAGTAACTGGCCAGTCAAACAAAAATGTGTTTGTTAGTGAGCATGAAGAGAGAGCAGAAGGTTTGCATATATGCCATCTCCGTAGAAAACATTACTTGAATTCTGCTGCTTGCATTTCTTCTCTCCTCCTCTTCCTTCTCCTCCTCTTCTTTTTTTCTTCTCTCTCCTCCAGCATTCTTTCAACGAACAAATATTTATTCAGTACCTTCATTGTCATGTAATGCTCTAGGCACTTAACTGAAGGGACAGAAACCCTTGTCCTTCTGAAGCTTATCTTTTTGTAAGAGAAATGGGTACCTTGTTAATAATGATAATTAGATTTTTTTTTGGTACTGCATGTTCAAGCTATACTATGCAGATAAGAATAATGATACCAGGCCCCAGCTGGTTGTGTAGAACACTTTGAAGGAAGGGATCATGTCTTTATGTCTCCTCTCTTTTCTCTTCCCTCCCTGTATAATGGCTTACCCTTTGAACAGTGCTAAATGTTATACATACGTTGAATGTTAAATGTCTCTCACAAATTTACGTTCATTGTCTCCTCTAGACAAAACATTTCAATTCAGGAAGCTCTTACTGTACAGCAAATATAGGTATGCATTAAATGCTTACAATAGATAAGCAGAAGCTGTACCAAGGCAGGGGCCAGGTTTTGAAGGAAGTTTGTACTGCAGTTAAGTATTAAAGGGCATGCATTCTCTAGATGAACAAAGAGTGCTGTGAATTGTATTTCTTGCTGATATAGGAGACCAATGAAAATAAGGTTATTGGAGACAAAAGTATCAACATTAAGGGAATTTGGGGATATTGTTCACTAGAAATAACAATTTTTTAACCTTTCAATTAATTTTCTCATTGGTAAGGCAATTGGAATTTTTTAGCTTAAAGACCAGCTTTTAAGGTGCCTTACAAAAATGTTGCTCTAATATTTTGCTTTACTAATATAGATAAAATAGAGCTGATTATAAACTTTCATTGAATACAAATCAAGCTAAATAATGCTTCGGGTTAACAAAATAGGTTTTAAGACTAGATTTCTAGAAAATCAATATTATGGTTTGATGCTCTTTACTAACGACTGCTGTGCACCTTTTAGAAACATGGTAGAATGTAGTTGCTGTACAGTTGCCAGCTCTCTTACACAGAGGAAAATGAGCCGTAGTACTTTATTTAGTTTCAGTACTAGGTCATGGTAGTTATTCACCCTCTTATGTTGTAAGTTATGCAGTGTCCACTTGTGTCATTTCCTGCTCTGAGATGCTAGACATATAGAATCAGAATATGTCAGTCCCTATTTTGAAGACGCTTAAAGAAAAAGGATCCCCAGCATGAAGGGCTAACAGAACGAGAGGATGAGCAGTTTGTACTAGCATGTGGTGGTACAAAGAACAGAATGGGAGGCCAGGAGCAGTTTATTGAGGAACAAGAGAAGAGAGAGTATGGAGGATGGCAGGGACTGAGTTAAGAGAGAACAAGTTAAGTGGGGCCTGAATCACAAGCTGGATACAAACTGTATTTTGACATCCATGTGAATCTGTTAGAGAATTTTACACAGAAAATAACACGATCAGACATTTTTCCTTTTTCGCAGCCTCTATTAATTATATATAATGGTAGGTTTCATTATGATATTTTCATTTATGTTTATTAAATGTATTGATCAGATTCATTTACTATTATTCTCTCTTATACCCCTTCTACTCTCGTTGAGACATTTTTATGTGTAATTTTCCCTTTCTTACAAGAAGTTGAGACTAGAAGACATTTATACTATTTCAATAATAATCATAGACTTTCTTGGAGAAATCAGTCTTTTAACTGCAAAATCTTGTTTTTATTTTTAGAGTGCTGATAATTATGAAACACCCACACATTAAAACATGTAAATATATATAGCCACATTTACATAATTAAAAGAGCAACAAATTGGGGGATAATTTTGTTCACTAATATATGAGGACTTCTGGCTGGGTAAAAGAATTTGATTTAGAATAACTTCTAAGGAAATTAGAAATGTGTTAATGTTTCATTATGTAAGTGATGTTTAGTTTAAGTTCAGCTTCTAATGATTGAAATAGCTACTTAAACTTTGCAGAGGGAGTGAATTCCTCTGGGGAAAAATTCTATTGAGCTGATGATAGATGAATATTTCTGAGTGAAGCTCTGAGAAAGCAGACATTGAACTTTAGCTTTTCTTATATAAAACACCTCATTAATGTTCAAGATTATCTGGTCACTGTTCTTGTAATTTCCACATTTGACCTTTAGAAAGAAAGCACTATATACTTATAAATTATAAATGCTAATTGATTTTTTTAAAGAAGTTACATTCACCTAACAAAACTTACCACTTAGGAACTGGGAAGGTGGCGTAGTGGGTAAGAGCACTTGCCCTACAACATGAGGACGTGAGTTCCAATGTGTAGCATCCATGTAAAAAGCTGAGCAAGGCTTTGAATAGCAAGGCTGTGGATACTGAGAGCTTGCTGGCTGGCCACTCTAGTTGAAAAGGCAAACTTCTGCTTCAGTGAGACACCCTGTCTTAAGGCAGTAAGTCATAGAGGGATAGAGGAACATATTCCTTATCCTCTGCAGGCCTCCACATATGTGTGCATATGTTGCATATCAGCATACTCACATGTACACACCACACACCTGAAATGCCCCAAACACCAAAAATTGCTACTTTAAAATGTAGCAATTCAGTGGCATTTTGTATATTTTCAATCTTGCTTGCCA
>CM053766.1:22793066-22878475 GCA_028658305.1 Pachyuromys duprasi | reverse complement strand
TTTTTTTTTGGATGGGAGACTTTTAATGACCATTTCTATTTCCTTAGGGGATATAGGACTATTTAATTGGTTTACCTGGTCTTGATTGAGCTTTGGTAAGTGGAATCGATCAAGAAAATTGTCCATTTCATTTAGATTTTCAAATTTTGTAGCATATAGGCTTTTGAAGTAAGACCTAAAGATTGTTTGGATTTCCTCAGTGTCTGTAGTTATGTCCCCCTTTTCATTTCTGATTTTGTTGATTTGGATAGTGACTTCTTCCCTGACCCAGCTGTCATTGAGTAGCGAGTTGTTCAGTTTCCATGTGTATTTAGGCTTTTTGCTATTTCTGTTGTTGTTGAGGTCCAGCTTTAGTCCATGATGGTCAGATAGGATACGAGACATTATTTCAGTCGTCTTGTATCTGTTGAGGCTTGCTTTGTGACCAACTATATATGTTTTATTTTGGAGAAGGTTCCATGAGGTGCTGAGAAGAAGGTAAATTCTTTTGTGTTTGTATGAAAGGTTCTGTAGATGTCTTTTAGGTCCATTTGATTCATGACCTCTGTTAGACTTATTGTTTCTTTGTTTAATTTCTGTTTTGTTGACCTGTCCTTTTTTGAGAGGGGGTGTTGAAGTCTCCCACTATTAATGTGTTGGGATCTATGCATGGTTTAAGTTTTACTGTTTCTTTTCCAAATGCCCTTATATTTGGGGCATAAATATTCAGGATTGTGATGTCTTCCTGGTGGAATTTTCCCTTGATGAGTATGAAGTGCCCTTCCCCATTTCTTTTTATTAATTTCAGTTGAAAGTCTATTTTATTAGCTATTGGAATGGCTACTCCTGCTTGCTTCTTGGGTCCATTTGCTTGGAAAACCGTCTTCCAGCCCTTTACTCTCAGTTAATGTCTATCTTTGTGACTTCGGTGTGCTTCTTGTATGCAACAGATTGTTGGGTCTCATTTACGCATCCATCCTGTTAGTGTGTGTCTTTTTATTGGAGAATTGAGTCCATTGATGTTGAGAGAGATTAATGACCAGTGGCTGTTAGATCCTTTGACTTTGGTGTTGACTGTGGTAGTGTGTTTGTATGCTTGGCTACTTTTTGTTTTGCTCTAGTGAGGTTATTTATTTCCTGTGTTTTCCTGAGAGTAGTTATAGTTGTCTTGGGTTGTGTTTTTCCTTCTAGTATCTTCTGTAATGCTGGATTTGTGTGTAGGTATTGTTGAAATTTGTTCTTGTCGTTGACTATCTTGTTTTCTCCGTCTCTGAGGACTGAGAGTTTTGCTGGGTATAGTAACCTGGGCTGACATCTGTATTCTCTTAGGGTCTGCATGATATCCGTCCAGGCCCTTCTAGCTTTCACAGTCTCTGTTGAGAAGTCAGGAGTGATTCTGATGGGTTTGCCATTATATATTACTTGGCCTTTTTCCCTTGCAGCTTTTAGTATTTTTTCTTTGTTCTGTATACTTACTATTTTGATTATTATGTGGTGGGAGGATTTTCTTTTCTGGTCTAATTTATTGGGTGTTCTGTAGGCCTCTTGTATTCTTGTAGGCCTCTCCTTTAAGTTGGGGAAATTTTTTTCTATGATTTTGTTGAAAATATTCTCTGGGCCTTGGAGGAGGGAATCTTCTTTTTCCTCTATTCCTATTATTCTTAGGTTTTGTCTTTTCATGTTGTCTTGGATTTCTTGGATGGTCTGTGTCAGGAATTTTTTAAGATTTATCATTTTTTTTGACAGATACATTAATTTCTTCCATTGTGTCTTCCACATCTGAGAGTCTTTCTTCCATCTCTTGTAGTCTATTGGATATGCTTACCTCTGTAGTTCCTGTTTTCTTTCCTAAGTTCTTTGTCTCCATAATTTCCTCCATTTGTGTTTTCTTTAATTTTTCCAGTTCTATCTTCAGATCTTGAACCATTTTGTTGGTTTCCTTCAGCTGTCTGACTGTATTTTCCTGTTTTTCCTTCAATTCCTTCACCTGTTTGTTTGAACATTCCTCTGTTTCTTTTCTTTCAGTGATTTAATAATTTCTTTTCTGAAAGCTATCAACTGTTTGGCTGCATCTTCCTGTATTTCTTTACAGATGGCCATAACACTTTGAATTTATCTTCCTCTAATTCTTTTCACATTTTATTTGTTTCTTCCATTAACTTCTTCATAAGCATAGATATAAAGTCATGTTGAATTTCGCTTATGTTAGGGTGTCCAGGGCTACTTGCCCCTGGATAACTGGGTTCTGGGATGCCGTATTGCTTTTCCTTTTGTTGGTTGTGCTTTTATGCTGGCCTCTACCCATCTGGTTACCTCAGGTGTTGACTGTTAATTTATGGTGTCTGCTGGAGTCCTGGGGTTGGGAGAATCCCCTTGGCCAGGTTCTGAAGGAGGTCTCCTCAGCTTTTTGGGTATGGTCAACTGAATGGCGGTGCTTCTCAGGAATTGTCACAGTTCACTTCAGGCATAAGTGAACTGTGTGGTAACTGTGGTGTTCAGGAAGGCTCTCCTCTCATCAGAAGTCCTAGAGATGACTGCCCTGCTGCTGGGTTTCTTGCTCTGAATTTAGTGAGCTCCTGCTGCCCTCTTGAAGAACCAGGGACTCCCACGGTTTCGTCAGTTTAGCTAGGGATAACTGGTCGCACCTTGGACCAGTATCTGAGAGCTGCTCCAATGACTCTCAGGCCTTTGTAGGTCTGAGGTTGGAGCTGTGTGCCCCAGTGCCCTAGCCATAATCAATGGCAGGCGAGCAAGGCACTCATACGTGCAATACAAGGCCAGAGCCTAGAGCCTGTGTGAGCCCAGAAACTTTTCTGGAGCTGGGTGTCCTGAGAGTTGGACCTCAAGTTTTCCCCGCTGTTGGGTGTCCTCCCAATAGGGACACCCAGACTGTGCTGTTTTGGAGTCCATAATTCCATCTGTGATGGTGAGTAGAACATGTAGGCACAGGCGTATGACTTTGCCTTGCTGGCGACTGGGTGCCTGCAGGAACCTGGGAACTTTGCCCAAGAACTTTTTTTGGGGGGTAGGGGTGGGGGTGTCGGCTGAGGTTTCTGAGGTCAGACCTGCTGTTCCCTTCACTAGGGTTTCCAACCACAGAGAAACTCAGTCTCTGTGCCGTGGGGCCCACAGTTCTGTCTGGGACCATGAGTTGATGCAGGGCTCTGTGCTGGCAGCTAAGCACCCCACTCTGGGCTGGCTGCTTGGCGCCCGCTGGACCTGGGTCCTTTACCAGGGATTTTCTAGGTGACCTAAGGTTGGTCCTGATCACTTCCTGCACTGTGGAAATCCCTGTCTCTGGTGTTGTGAGGCCCAAAGTTCAGTCTGGGACAGTGATCAGAGCACGTCAGTGTGTGGCTCTAGTGCCTGGCGGGACCCGGGAACTCATTCTCGGTTTAGCTGGGTGACCTGAAGCTATTTGAATCCCACACCATGGAGCTTCCTCTCACCCAGGAATCGCTGGTGTTTTGGGGCCCAGAGTTTCATCTGCTGGTCACTGTACAGACCCTGCTGTGTTGCTGGTCAGACAGAGTGTCCTCCGGGCGCCACCATCTTGGATCCGTTTGGAACTCACTCTTTAGACTAGGCTGACCTCAAACTCATAGAGATTTGCCTGTCTCTGCCTCCCAAGTGCTAGGATTAAGGGCATGTGCCACCATTACTGGGCTCACATCCACACACTTAATTTCTGACATGAGAGAAAACATAGTATTTGCTTTGCTAGGTCTAACTTATTTCACTTAATGATTTCCCATTGCATCCATTTTTCTGAATATGTCAGTACATCACTTTTGTTTATCACCTCATGAAGTTCCCTTTTTACATGTACTGTATTTTCTTTGATGGTTGTCTAGCTTGTTTCCATTTTGTGGTTTGAATAGTGCAGGCATAAACATGAATGAACGCATACATTTTGGTAATATTAACTTACGCTGTCTCTTCAGTGTGGTGGTTATTTCTTTTGCTATTGGAATTCTGTTCAGAAAGTCCTTGCCTAATGCCTAACATCTTGAAGTATATACTTTTGTTTTCCTCCAACAGTTGAAAAGTTTCAGGTCTACATTAGCCTTTGATCCATTTTGAATTTTGTTTTCGGGGTGGGGTGGGGCAGAGAACAGATCTGACTTTGTTTTTCCAGCTTCATTTATTGAAGAGGTGGTCATTTCTCTGATGTATGTTTTTGAGAGCTGTAGCTGTGTGGGCTTATTTTTGGGTTCTCTATTCTGTTCCAGTGATTCCATGTCAGTTTTTGTGCCAGTTATGATATGATGGCTTTGTAATAAGTACAACAAAGCCTCTTGAGTGCTGGGATTAAAGTTGTGCACTACCATGTCTGGCTTCAAAATATGTCTTACTTTTAATACCAGAACATTTGTAATTAAAAAGTATAGTTTTGAATATTAGGAATTAGTGTGGAAAGTGATTTATTCTTGGGGAGAAAGCACTGGTGTTTACAGCTCTTCTCTCCTTATGTCCTAGGTGATACAAGATGCTGCTCTCCATAGGGATGCTCATGCTGTCTGCCACACAAGTCTATACCATCTTGACTGTGCAGCTCTTTGCATTCCTGAACCTGCTGCCTGTAGAAGCAGATATTTTAGCAGTAAGTACAGTATAATTTATTTAGGTCTGAAAACATCTCTAATGCTGTAAAAAAAAGCCACGAATGATGAAGTGTTATAATGCGTTTATAAACATGCCATACTACATACAGTTACTTGAAAATTTGGTGTGTCTTATTCTCTTTTGGTTGCCTAATATCCAGTATAAACCTCATGTATATTAAGGATCTGATAAATGCTGTGTTCTTGAGGTTCTGTGCCCATACCTGCAGGCTTGTGTTTTATATAGAATCTTACTGCTTTCTTACATACCTAGTATGTATGTATGTATGTATGTATGTATGTATGTATGTATGCAGTAGGTATATATGTATGTATGTATGTATGTATTTTTGAGATATTCTTACTATAAGAACCTTGGCTATCCTGAAACCTGCTGTGTAGACCAGGCTGGCTTAGAGATTTGCCCTGTCTCTGCTTCCTGAGTACTGGGATTATAGGAATGTACTACCATATCTGCCCCCTTTCTTTTTTCCTTCCTTCCTTCTTTCCTTCCTTCCTTCCTTCCTTCCTTCCTTCCTTCCTTCCTTCCTTCCTTCCTTCCTTCCTTCCTTCCTTTCTTCCTTCCTTCTTTTTCTCTTTCTTTCTTTCTTTCCTTTCTTTCTTTCTTTCCTTTCTTTCTTTCTTTCTTTCTTTCTTTCTTTCTTTCTTTCTTTCTTTCTTTCTTTCTTTCTTTCTTTCTTTCTCACTCTCTCTTTCTTTCTTAGAAATCATCATGATGTGAATATAGCAATATTAAACATGGATGTTCAACCCGGTGGTATTTTGTTAATTACAGTTGAATGTCACCATTTTAGTTGATTCCAGTCTGCCTCTGATTCCATTGTTTGTATTTGTCAGAGAGAATTGATTAGTTGATACTTGGCAGGGTGAGCATAAGAGAATGACATAATAGGAAGTGGCACGGATGGGTAGATTATTTGTAATGGTAGCCAGAAGTGTTGGTAATAGCGTTACAAGGTGAGTTAAATTCTTGTTCATGTGGTAGGATGACCTTGGGTAAATTATTTAACATCTCAGTTCACAGTTAATTGACACTGAAAGTGGAAGTAGAGATGCATCTTGTAGGCCAGTAGTTTAAGAACCCGGGCTCCGCTTCCAGACTGCGTTGGGTAAACTCTTGGTTCTTCTAATTTAGCAGGGCAAGTTGTTTTTAGTATTCTGTGTTCAGTATGCAAAATGAGGATGATAGTAATAGTTTATGTTTATAAATTAATGAATACCTGTGTTCCAAGCCCTGATGGATGTTATAAGTACTATTGAAGCTATAGGTTTTATTTAAAAAAATTTAGCCATAAAAGTGAATTTAGTAATAAGTTATCAAAAAACACTTATTTGTAGATTGTTCCATTTTGTAATTTTCAAAGTACACATTTTAAAGACCCGCTTTCCCATACATATATTTCCCCTTGCTCTTTCTACATTGATCTAAGTTAATCTCACTATTTTACATTGGTGTCTTTGGGAGGGGTTAAATGACCTTCTCAGGTTCAATACAGAACTGATTATGGTTGAATAACTTAAAATAACAATACTTTAGGAGCTTAAATGTGAATAGTGTTAGTTTGTTAGAAAGCACTTTGTGTCTGAAGTATTTTGTAAATCACTCTGGAAATATGAATTGCTGTTGCAATAGGAGGTCAGTGTAGAGTAGTCCCCATGTATATCTGATGGCCCTGGGTGCAGTTCCCCGCTGGGTACTCAAGTGAACAGAATGAATGATTATAGGTGTATAGTGGGGAGCAGAGAAAAGCTGGATTTACTAAGATACATAGGAGCTGCATCACTCCAGTTCTGTGCTGTCTATTGTGAGTGCCTGATCTCTTGTTGGCTGCATCAGCTTTCACTGTTGACAGTGACATGAGCTGAGGGTGAGCCCATGAGACTTGGCAGCTGGCTGAATGATGCTTTTCTGTTGGAGAGAGAAAGGTGTTAGTGCCTCAGCACAGCTATGAAGATTATGTTGCTTAAACTGCATGCAGTACTACTTATCTCAAGCTTCTAGCTGATGATGCCAGATCACGGTTGCCCAAGGTGATTGATATAGGGAGCATACCTGTCCACATGGATGTGTGACCTCTCTACTTCGTGACTCTAAGGCTTACTTGATCTTTACATCTGTTTGTAAGACCTATTTATTTTTATTTTATGTATTTGTGAGTGCCTGCACATATGGATGTGCACTACATGGTGCCCGTGCAGGCTACAGGGGGGTGGCAGATTCTCCTGAACTGTTGTTATAGGTGGTTTTAAGCCACCGCTTGTTGCTAGGAATGGAACCTGTGTCCTCTTCAAGTAAGTGCTCCTAATCTCTGAGTTACTTTGTCAGCCCTTGCAATTTTTTCTGTGTTGTGATTAGTGTCATGTAATTCCCTTTGTAAATGTGTTCTGTGTTTTATATTCATTACTGAGGGATTATGAATGACTATCTTTTATGATAGCACAGATTTTATCTGTGTTATGAAAGTTATCTGTTTACTATCTGTGCTCATTTTCTTCTATTGCTCTTGTTTCTCTAGTTTTCTGTATAGCTGATTAATCATTATTAAATGATACAGCAGACTTACCTCACAGTTAGGTCAGTACTGAGATTATCTGTAAATTGTTTGTCTGTGTGCGTGGTGTTGGAAATGGAACTCAGGGCTCCATGCATGCAAGGTAAGGTTCTACCACTGAGCTGTGTCTCTAGCCTTCCTATTATTGTCCAAAAGTACACACTCTTTTATTTTATTAGAAGACTCTCAAGTATTGTAGACAAGAACCAATATCTGTATAAAAATGGAAATTGTTTGAATAACTGGAGCTAGCAGGATGGGTAAAGTGCTCACCTCACAAGTGAGTGCTAAACTCAGTCTCTGGAGCCCGTGGTAGAGTGGACTTGAGGAACCGTCTCCACAAAGTTACCTCTCACCTCTACGTGTGCATGGCATGTGCGTTCCATTCCCAGTGATAGTGAGTTAATCAAAATGCCTCAATAGCTTCAGCGTTTCCTATTATGTGCGCCATGGAGTTTAGTCCTTAAGCCAGTGGTTCTGACCCTGTGGCCGTGATCCCAATGACCTTTCCACAGGGGTTGCTGAAGGCCATCAGAAAACACAGATATTCACATTATGATTCATAACAGTAGCGAAATTATAGTTATGAAGTAACAACAAAATAATTTTATGTTGGGGTCACCACAACATGAGAAGCATATTAAAGGGTCACAGCATTAGGAAGGCTGAGAACCACTTGCCTTAGTGCTCCTCTTTTATAAAAATTGATAGTGCAAACAAGTATCAGTTGATGTTGCTTTTTCCTGGGGGGAATTGTCTTCCTTGCTGGGTAGTTATCTGTACCTAGAGCAGTAGATGTCTAATGTTACTGAATTATTGTTGGTATTTGAGAATACATGACGTTACAATCAAGTTTAAATGGTTCATGTAAATTATATTATTCTTGATATTTTAATTTCTTTATAATTTTAATTTGAAATTGATGCTGTCTTTCTATTTTGTGCTAACTTGCAGTAGTAAATAAGAACTGGAAAAATGAATTATGTGATTTAATAAACTTAAAATGTAATATGTACATTGATTTTAACTTAATTCTTTTAAATTTTATATTTAGTATAATTTTGAAAATGCATCTCAGACATTTGAGGACCTTCCAGCAAGATTTGGTTATAGACTACCAGCTGAAGGCCTAAAGGTGAGAAGATACTAATGTTGAGGCACATGGGATTTAATAAGGGGCTTTTAATGGTCATTTGCTGAGTGAAAAAAATTTCTTAGTATTTATTGTCATAAAACCTGAAGTAGTCATATGAAAAAGGTGAAGTTATTCAAGCTGGGCATGGTGTTGCATAGCTGTTATCCCATCTTACGGGAGGTTAGAACAGCAGAATTGTGAATCTGAGGTAGGGTTGAACTTAGATCGGGCTGTAGAGCGAGGCCCTATCTTTAAAAACATAAGGAAAAGACTGTCTGTGGTGGTGCACGCTTTTAATGCCAAGACTCAGGAGGCAGAGGCAGGTTGGTCTCTGTTAGTTCGAAGCCAGCCTGGTCTATAAAGTGAGTTCTTAGCCTGCCAGGGATGCATAGTTAGACCTTTGTCTCAGAAAAACAAAGGCAAAATAAAAACCAAAACTAGTTTTGAAGTGGTAAGAGTGAGCTGCTGAGTTTGGTCTGCAGTGTACATATACTAGTACACACACAAATATGAAGAAGAAAGTGAAATTGCCTGTAGTTATATTGTTAATACTAGGTATGTTCACATTTGGTCCACGGTATTTCAGACCTATTTCATAGGTTGTGTGTTATGCGTGCATTTTAGCTATACATGCTTGTGTAAATACTGATGTATATGATAAAGCTGTATTTATACTTATAGAAACTTGCTGTTTTGTACCTGCCCCTAAGTACATCTTTATATCATGCTTCTTCCCGAGAGGAAAAGAACTCCATTAATATTTTTAAGGTTTTCTTGGTTTTGCAGTATCATGAAATACTATGGATTTCGAACATTTTAGCTTTTAACTTTTTGAAGTATATATTTAGATTTTCTAGCTTATTATTAACATTGCCTCCGTGACTTTTTTATTTTCTTTCCTTTCTCTCTCTCTTAGTCTCTCTCTTTTCCTCGAAACAGGGTCTTACTATGTAGCCTTGGCTGTCCTAAGCTCACTGTGTAAACCAGGCAGAGACTCACAGAGATCAGCCTTCCTCTGCCTCCTGAGTGTAGGATTAAAGACTACACTCCTTCCTTGATCAGTGTCCTCATCCTGCTATATTTATGTCTATGGGGTGTGTCTTCAAACATAATGTTGCTTTCTTTGTGGCGTACATGTTTTAAATTTTGGTATAGATCTCCGGTTGCCCCATAGAATATTAAGGCCACTTTAATGTCTGAGATGATTCTTTTCTCTATACTATCTTCACTATTACATATTAAATACTCGCTAGTTTATCAGAAGCATCTAATGTTAAATATCCTACTTTTCCGCACACACACGCACAAACACACATACACACAAGCACACACATGCCTTCATACATTGAGAGAGAGTTATTTGACTACAAATGCTCTATACCTATTTAAAAATTAGCATGTTTTTATTTTTCCACAATTCTTTATATATTTGAAGTACCAATTGTTTTCTGCTTAGCTTCAGAATATTTTTTTCTTGAGTTTAAAGTCTCAGCAATTTTATTTATGTGGTTAACAATTACTGTGTTTTCCTTCTTTCCCTAACATAATAGTTAGAAATTCCCTCCTGAAAGACAGTGTGAGGTTTTTGTTGTATAAGCTGGAATGCACATACATATTTTCAGTTCTCAATCAGCATGGTGTGCAACTCTGCAATGTACATGTATACTTTCAGTTTTCTTTAAGAACTGAAATTATTAAAAAATACTGTCACTACCATGTTACTGTTTTTCACTGGAATAAATGTTTAAACAGAACAGGAAAAAATTAAGAAGGAAAAGCTCTCCTTTGTCTCTTCCTTAGCTATGCCTGCCAGTCACACTCTCTTTAGAGTTAAGTATTGCCAGGGATTTACAAGTCTTTGAGTCCTTTTCTGAATATATAGTTTTCTTTAGTTCTTCAAAAAACTTATTACCTTTCTTTGTTTGTCGTGTGTTTGTGTGTATGCATGCACATATATGCATGTGCGTGTGTGTGTATGTATGTGTACCACACTATACATAGGGAGGAGGCCTGAGGACAACTTTCAGTGGTTAATTTTTCTCTTTCCACAATGTGGGGCTCAAGGAGTGAACTCAGGTTTTCGACTTGGCAGCAAGCACCCTTATCTACTGAACCATCTCACGCTCCCCTTTTTATTTTTTTCTGTTCATAAATTTATGAAGTTATAAATTTAAAAATGCATCATTTGCATATGTGAATTGTTTCTTCTTGTACTTTTACTTGGAAAGTGATTTATGAAAAGGTGATGACATTGCTTTATGGGTAAAAGTCAGAACCATCATGGAGGCTTTAAAGAGAATTTGTATTCTAGTTCCTTTCCTCCCAAAAGCAACTTAGGGAGGAGAAGGTTATTGCAGCTTACTGGCTACAGTCCGTCTTTGAGGGGAGTCCGGGCAGGAGTCCGAGCAGAAATTTGAAGTGAAGAATGTTGCTGTTGGCTCATGGTTATACGTAGGACCACTTGTGCAGGTGAGGTGTTGCCTCCAGTGGTCTAGACTCTCATATCAACCAGCAATTGAGAATCTCCTACATACAGGACGACATGCCACCTCATCTGGGCAGTCCTTCAATTGAGAGTCCCCAAATCGAGATTCTTCTCAGATACTATTGGCTATGTTAAGTTGACAGTGAAAACTAAGGAGGAAATGCAGCTGTTAGATCCTCAAAGCACTTGAAGTTTTAGCTCAGAATATTCTGCTCCTGCTGCTACTTAAGCTAAGCAAAGTGATATCATTTGTCACACTCTGCTGTTCCAAATACAACACCTGGTTTTTGTTGATTGATAGACAATAGGTCATATACTTATTAACCAAGTATTTTGGTGAAATACTTACCAGAGAGGAAAAAGGTAGAGAATAATGTATAGCATTTTGTTGTCACTTTTAGTCTTCTTTGAGAAGATGATAATTATCATATCGGAAGAGGGCGTCAGAATATTTGTGGTACTATAAATTACAGATAACCTACTTCACTAATTACCTTCCAATTTATTTTTTTGTTTTGTTTTTCCTATGTCTTATAGATCTTTTCACAGTAGCAGCTATAAATATAATTGCATCTCTTGAGTGCTGCATAATATTCTATGTTATAAGTAATCATAGTTATTTCCTATTGCAAGATATTCTGGTTTCTTTCCCCCTTTTTCTTTAGTTATTACAGTGACGTGTCTATATAAACGTCTAACTATTTAAATGCCACCAGCTGAATCTGTTTTGTGTCACCTGTATGATATGATTTTAGAGCTGACCACTCAGTATTGGATAACCAATTAGGGGCCTCATCCCTGGGGATGACTTTCTCTTCTGTTCTATTAGTTGCCTATAGTTCTTTGTCTATGAGATTAACCCCACACTTCTATGCTAGCATGTCTAATGGTGTTGGATTTCTTCAGGTCTTGTTTAGGCAGCCATATTATTGAGGTGTCATGGGTGAAGCTTCTCTTTCATTTCTAGTAGGCACAATCTCACAGCAGATTTCCTGCCCCTCTGGCACTTAGAATCTCCCTGCCACCTTGCTGAAGTGTTCAGTAGCCTTAGGTGCAGGTGTTGTATTGTTAGACCTTATTTTAGTTTCTGATTACAAGTTCAGCTATATCTTCAGAGACATTCAAATAGAATGAGCATATACATTTAAAAACTTTACAGATAATATCAAAAGTTTATTCTCACTAGCAGAATATGAGAATATACTTCTCTCCATCCCTTTGACAGCATGGATCATGCTCTCAGTCTTTATGATAGACAAAAATACCATGTTGCTTTCGTTTGCATTTCTGTGATAGCTGAGGACTTGAACTGGCAGCCTGTCTTTCACTCTAGCATAAGGAAATGAAAAGGACTCACTCCAGAAACTTCCAGCTTCGTAAGCTTGTCCTTTAATTTTTCATTTTATTCTATTTGCTTATTTATTTGTATGTGTATTGGTGTTTTGCTTGTCTTTTATGACATGTGTGCCTGGTGCCTGCATGGACCAAAAGAGGTTGTCATGCTCCCCTGGAACTGGAGTTACAGAGAGTTGTGGGCTTTCCTGTGGGTGCTGGGAATTGAACCCTGGTCCTCTGGAAGAGCAGGAAGTAAGTGCTCTTAATCCCTGAGCCATCTCCCCAGTCTCAGAAATAATGTTTTAATAATTAAAGTTGGCTAATTTATAGTGATTAGTTTTGGCACTTCAATGTATTCTTTGAAAATATTTAGATCATTGTTGGACTTTAAATATATCTTACCACCTCTTATTAAAATCATGTATTTTAATAAAATCTAATAATCTTAGTAAGCTATATAATCAAAATAAGTTGTTGGGGAGAAATTTAGTAGAGTGTGCAAAGTGAAAAGTGAGTTAGAGACACTGTAACTATATTAATGAGTATGTGGGGAGATTTTTCTAATCTTTCAAGCCAGTAAGATTTAATATTACCATATACCTTCCAATGTACAGAAAATATGACTGTCAGGCTTATAGGTAGGCATATGGTTTGGAATACTTAGTATATTGTATTATACCCTTTGTCCTAAGAGAAGAGAATGTTGCTTAGCAATGATGTTTGTCTGAAATGTATTAAAACAATTATGACATGTTTGCTCGAAACTTAATTCACTTTTGTAATGATGGGTTAATGTTTAGAACAAGTTAAAAGGTGCCAGTTTTTTTTATTGTTCTACTTTATCATATTGTTTAGATCAATTGACAATAGTCTGTTTGGTTTTTGTCTCCAGACTGAAACTTGATAAGCAATGATCCCGTCATACAATATTTTTTTCTTTAACCACCTTCACAGTTATTGCATCCACTCTAGTGCCATTGTTTGTAATTCATTGTATTTGTGTTTGATTATTCTCTAAAATGAGTTATTTTATTTTATGTTTATGAGTGTTGTGTTTGTGTGTGTGTGTATACACTCATGACCTGAGTTTGATTTGTGAGACCCACCTAGTGGAAGCAGAAAACCAACTCTCAAAAGTTGTTCTTTGACTTCCATATGTATGCCGTATCATATATGCTCATGTGGCATTGAATTTTTGATTTTCCCATTTACACCTGTCAAGTACTGGGATTGCAGATCAACTTATGAGCATCTTCCCTCCTTCCCTCTTCCTTTCTTTCTCCTTTTCTTCTTTCTCTCTCTTACTCTCTTTTTTTTGGGCAAGGGTCTTGTATAGCCTGGACTAGCTTCCAATGTTGTATTTACCCCAGGCTGGCCTCAGACTTACATTGATCTTCCTACCTCAGTTTTTCAAGTATGGGATTGATTACATGTACTGCCATGCCTACCTTAATATGATTTTTTATGTTCAGGTTATTTGACTCTTCCAATTGAAAATTGGTAGCTCAAGCTTTGTTGGGAATGTCTTGTTAGTTTTTAGCAATGTATAATACCCTGGGACCTGACTGTTGAGAGTCTGTGATACCAGTTCTGTAAATATATTTATGCACATACATGTGATCATTGAAAAACTTAACTAGAATGTTAATTTCATTTTTTTACTTCTTGGATTTTAAAGTCTTCTTTTATTTACTCTTCTCTTATATAATACATCCCAATCTTCGTTTTACCTCCTTCACCCCTCCCAGACTCTTCCCTCCCCCACTTTCCCTGTCTCTCACATCTACTTCTCCTCAGTTTCCCTTCAGAAAAGTGTAGGCCTCCCCAGGGATATCAACGAAGCATGGCATAACAAGTTACAATAAAAGTAGGCACAAACTTTCATATCAAGGCTGGGCAAGGTAACCCGGTAGGAAGAAAAGGGTCCCAAGAGCACACAGACAAAGACAAGAAAGAGTCAGAGGCTCCCCCCCGCCCCCCACTCCCACTGTTAGGAGTCCTACCAAAACACCAAGGTGACAACCGTAACGTGCATGCAGAGGACCTAGGTCAGACCCACGCAGGCTCTGTGGTTCCCAGTTCAGTCTCTATGAGCCCCTGTGAGCCTTGATTTTGTTTGCTGTGTTCTAGTATTGTCCTAGCCCTCTCCGGCTCCTACAGTTCATCCTCCCCCTCTACAGTGGGGTTCCTTGAGCTCAGTAGAAACTACCCAAACATTCACTAATAGTGGAATAACTTGTGATATATATCATATTTGAATATTAACTAGAATTGAAAGTGATATATATGTTTAACAGTAGGGTGAATCTCAGAAATACTGTACAGAAAATAGTCTACAAAAGCATTGATTATATTGTTTGTTTCTGTTTGTGTCAAACTTAAAATTAGACAATAACAATTTAAGCTTTGGAAGTCCATAGAATGTCATTCCCTAATAGGAGCACTGACTGTTAGGAGGAGTGAGGAAGCTTCTGAAGTACTGTTAACGTGTTCAGTGTAGGATAATGCAACACACTGAAAGACACATTTATGTATCTTATTAATGAATATCATAGTCCTAAAAGCTTTTACAACATATGAATATATTGTAACTCTGCTGAATTATGCATTTAATTGTATGTTTGATGATTTTGAGATGTCAGTTTTTTTTACATATCCTCATTTACTTATCAGAAGATTAAAATAACCAGAGAAAATGGACATTGTGTTTTTCTAGTCTTGGTAGTTCCTTAGACTTCTTACATATTAAGTAGCTTTGTGAACTATTTCTGTCAGAAGCTGGGTGTGAGAAGTCCTTATAGCAGAGATGCATTTTTCTAATGAGAAGAGATTGGACCTGGAGAGTGTACTAATCAGGAGGTTTGGCTGAAGGTATCACCTTCTTGGCCACTCTTATTTTAGGGGCCAGAGAGTTCTGCCAAGTTGGCAAAAGTCACTGCTTTCAGGTACACTTTGTGGATGAAACAGACTTAATATGCATGTAATTTTAAGTGACTCATATTTTAGGCTAGTAATGGTAAGGTATTTTGGCGAGTTATTTTCTTCAGTATAATCCATATGAAAGAATACTTAATAATTTAAGACATGTTAATCAACTTAAGCAAAAAGACTACTCTAAGGAATTTTAGTGTGTGCTTTTGAGATATATGTATTGCATTAAAGATAGTGGGATGCGTTATACTGGATTCATTTATAAAACACTGAAAAGCAAAAACTCTTCTCTCTTTTCACTCATGAATCCTTTTGCTGCTGCCTCCTGGAGTAGTTGGGATCTAGACTTGTCTGGAGCTCCTGGTTCTATAGTGTCTTCACTGATTTCTGTGCCTTCTTTGTATGTACTGAGTTTAGTTGCTGTTATATATGAGTTGAAAAGGACTAACTGCACCGTGTTTTGGCTTAAAATGTTAGCAGAGTGGCATGCAAAGGATTCAGGGATTCAGATACAGGGTATAAATGTGTATGAAACAAATAGTCATTCTGAAAATAGTCACAGTTCTGTTTCTGGGACATTCAAAACCAAGTGTTGTACGGAGTCAAGAGAGACATTCTGTGGGTGAGTGAAGGACGGATAGTTTTCATTCCTGGAGCAGGTGTCAGCACTGTTCATGTTATAAACCAAGCAATGCAGCTCAAGGCAGAAGAAATCCCTAAATGCCAAGAACTGGTTAATTGGACCAGTTCTAACACCACCATGCAGAACCATGAAGATATGCTATAGCTTTCTTTGCTTACTTCTTTTTAAAAATAAGTTTTATAATTTTAGGTGTTTATTGATTCACGATGTCAGGATCCTTTGGTTTTTGTATTTCAGTTTGCTAATATGACTTTTCAAATGAATACATTTTCTGATATTGGACCATCATACACTTTTGGGAAAGCAAATTGCTATTTTCTTTTTAAAATTTTAAATAGTTATCTTGATAACATTATTGCAATTTTAATTTAAAAATTAAAAATTCTTGTCAATGTTTGCATATAAGTTGATGATTTCATTTTGAAACTTTCATACATACATGGTTTATATTCTATTCTTGTTTACCCCATCTCTGCTGTTTTCTTCTTGCCTTTTCCTATCTCTCAAATGTTCCTTCCTTATGTGTTTATGTCTCACATATTGCAATATTGCATTACTTTCTTTTCTTCCTCCTCCCCATCCCATTATGTTTCTTCTATCCTCCATCATAGTTCTCTTACTATTTTCCACACATACATACATGCACACACACACGTACACACACACATACACACACACAATCTGTCTCTCTCGTTCTCCTAGATTCCACATATGAAAAAAAAAAAGCATAGACTGTTTCTGAATCTGGCTTTTACTTAATATAATGAAATTAGTTCCATCCTGAAAATACCAGGAATTTACTTTTCTTTACAGCTGAAGAAATTCTACTGCTATAACTTCATTTTTAAACAAATGAATTACTTTTCTATTGTGTGTATAGTATGATCTTAAAACTATTTACCTTGTTAATGAGGTTGGTTTCTGTTTTTTAACTATGAAAGTCAATGTAGAAATAAACATATTTGTACACATCCCTTTATATACTCAGGAAAGTACTGATATAAAAATTCTAGAATATTTTATTTATACTCTTTTTAATTTTTATTTATTTATTATGTATTTATTACTGTTCTGCCTGCATGTCAGATCTCATTATAGATGGTTGTGAGCCACCATGTGATTGCCGGGAATTGAACTCAAGACCTGTGGAAGAGCAGCCACTGCTTTTCACCGCCAGCCCCTTATTTTTACTCTAATATGTGCCTTTTTCTTGTTTGATAATGTAAAAAGTAAATGCTAACTTAAAAAATTCTTGATTTAGTAATATCGTTGGGAAATAGCACCAACATCCTAGGAGTGGCTATGTTTGATGTGATTGGCTTTTCTGTAATCCTAAAAGTATTACTATTCTGAAAGGCTGAAACTATTAAAAAAATGAAATGGTTGTAAATCCCAATTCTACTTGAAAAGTTGTGGGATTGTGAACAACTGTAGCTACAAGAAAATATATCTAGACTTTAGAAAACTAATGAAAGACGTCCATAGAGGTAAGCTAATTGACTTACTGGGTTAAACAGAGATAATGTATTACTAATTCCTTTGCAGGGTTTTTTGATTAACTCGAAACCGGAGAATGCTTGTGAACCCATCGTGCCCCCGCCACTCAGAGACAATTCTTCTGGTACTTTCATCGTGTTGATTAGAAGACTTGATTGTAATTTTGATATAAAGGTAATATTTTCTTTTTGACATTATTAATTTTTTTAGCTCTAATTTAAATTCTCCCTCTTTCAGGAAAGATGTGTCAGTATATTAAATTATTCAAATTAAAATAAGAATGAGGCCAGCCCAAGGAAATAGAAGATTGGAAGAAATCTTACTTAAGTCTCATTTGTTTCAAAATGAACTTTAAGCATTTAGTGGACAGTGGGAAAAGCAAAGAAATATTTTGTCCATTTTAGGAGGCTTGGTTTTAGCAAGATTGAATAAATTGCTGTTGTTGGTGCTAAGAATTCTGGGTTGTTTGTTATCTTGAGCTGTGGTTTAATAGTGGAATATTCTTGATCTAATATAAGAATGGAAACAACTTCAATTTTATGTCTTTTAACTTTTATAGTATGGAATAAATGCTTAACCCTTACCTTTATCAACACTGACACTGAGATTTCTTTTATAATACACTTCTTATGTCCCTGTATTGGGCTTTGTCTTCCTGCAGTTGGGGGAAGCTGACTTTTCAGACAGTAAAGCAGAACTCACCATAGAACTTATCTCACCTTTGTATTTATTACTATATAACAACAACATGGTCTCTTTATATAGCCTTGACTGTCTGGAACTCTCTCTGGCTGGCCACAAACTCACAGGAATCCATCTGCCTCTGCCTCTCCAATGCCAAGATTAAAGTCGTGTGCCAGTATGTCTGGCTCTCACTATTATTAAAAGATAATTTTTTAGGCCAGTTACACCAGCTAGAGTTAATTTGAGCAAAGCAGAACAAAAGTGATTTGTGAATCAGTAACCTTCTAGAATCACAACTGATTCTGAGAATTCTACCCAGCACCATGATCACTCAGCAATGGTAAAGAAATAGAAGTAAAGGCATAGAAAGTGGCTTACTTGGCTACAGTTAGTCAGTCAGTTGTCATTTGATGCTAGTGTAGGTATCTTCATGGCATCCTGAAACCCTCAAGGCTCAGAATGTTGATGGAATTCTATACTATTTTGTCTACGGATGCAGTTGGGATCTTAGAACAGGGACCATTAATGTGTTGCTCTAAGGTGTGGCTTCAGTCTGTAGGGGACCAGCTGGCAGAATTGTGCTAAGCCTGTGTGCAACAGAATCTCAGTGATATTTTCTAGACACACTCAAAACTCTCACAGAGTGGACACAGTGTATCATTTTCACACATTTTACATACTTTGATCATACTTGGTCTGTTCCGTAAGAAAAGCCATTAGGAACTCTCAACTTCTGTTACATGGAAGAAATGACGACTCTCTAATAAACTCACTAAAAATAGTAATAGTAAAGGGATCTGAAAATGTAGAGAATTTGCACAGGATAAGAATCATTACTATTGTGTATTGGTTCAGAATTTAGACTCTCAGTTTTCTTTCAATAAGAAATAGTGTGTGAGTCAAATCGGGGTTGCCTATTCTCAGGTTGTTTATGTAGTTTTAACTTAAACCATTTCAATATTTAACCCAGAAATAAACTTAATACAAATAGTCCTAACCAGAATAAAATTAACAGATTAATTTTTGTTATAAAGAAATTAACAACAAACAAATGATGTTGACTCAAGTTTATTAATTTCTAGCTGTAATTTCTGTCTCAGTATATACAGTCTTTGGTAAAAGTAAGCTAGGATGTTATGTTGTCGTTTGTTATAATTTTTCTTATTAGATGAAGATTGGATACAGTGAACTTTGGATGTTAGAGAGCTACTGTCATTGCCTATTCATTTTTAAGGACGGGTAGGCAGGCAGGCTTTTTAGCTTACTATTTATTATCTATGCCTTAATGTGTCCTAATTATGAATCTAAGTGTGTTTAACAGACACCCCTGTTTTCCGTCTCCTGTCTTTTAACTTTGTGCTGCAGCCATACTACCTTTTTGAAACTCTCTCTTTGTGGGTATGTTGATAACACCTTCATGTTGTACATAATTTTCTCAGTCCAAGATTTTTGTTCGAGAGGATCATTATCATCCATTTACCTGGTTATTTGTGTGTTACTGAACATGTCTCTTCCTCTGAGCCTCACTTTGGCCTCTCTGGGTTACAAATAAAGGCTTATGAAATCAAGCCATGCAGCAGTTAACTTTCTCTTTTTTTGCATAATGCATCCTTAAAGAATATATGTGTGGGATGCAAGAGCGATGGCTTGGTATTCAGAGTGCCTATGAGTTGCAGAGGACATGAGTTTGATTCCCATTACCCACATCAGGAGGGTCATACCTGCTGGTAACTCTAGCTTCTGGGGATCCCATACCTCTGGCCTGTGAGGGGATCTGCACATCTGTACATGTCCCTCAACACACACACACACACACACACACACACACACACACACACACACACACACACACAGTTAAAAATAAACCTAAATCTAAAAAAATACATGTGGAAGAATGTAGAAATGTTTAAATTAGCCACTTTCTTTTTAGGAAGAGAGATGTTAACATTTTTTCCTGATAGATTTCACTGTATCAGTTTTGTTGGATAAAATTTTTGTTGGTTGTACATGCTTTTTTAACTATTATATTTTCTTCAAAGATATGTTTAATGACTCTCAGGTGATTCCCAGTGATTTTTATCTTCTTCATACTTCTATTAAATACAGGCACATCAGTTTAGAGGAAAAAGTAGTTATAACCAAGGCCTGAAAATAAATTAGATACATTTGAATCACAAATGCCTATCAGTGCCTTGAATGTAGGATGAAGACAATAGGTGTCAGCTGCTGATATTGCATAATTTTTCAAATTGTAAATAAATGTAATAATAATAGCAACAATGGTAGTTTTAAAGAAATTTAGGTATTAGAAAATGACATTTATTTAGTTACTCAGTATCAGTTGTAAAATTCTTCTATTGATTTAAAAGGGCAGTTGAGTTACATTAGTATGTAATGTAGAAAATGCAGGCTATTCCTAATAGTAATAATTATGAACCACCAATAAAAGTAATTTGAGGAAGGATAAAATTATCTTAGTGAATGAAGAAACAAATATAATTTTACCTCGAAGAAGATTTCTGGTGAATAAGTATCATCCTTTGATTAGAAAACACTGTATTTCTGAGCTTCCAGATTGATTATTGTATATAATTTTTTACCACATATAGAATCTAATGACCTATAATGTAGACACAGAACCTTTTTTTAAAATTTTACATACATATCTTTGTAGTGGTCAATAGTGGTCCATTTATGTCTCTTTATAATTTTGAATGAATGCATTGGCTTAAGCAAATGTTAGAAAACTAACTAACTTGTATGTTACTCAAACATAGGATACTCAGATTATTCTGATGTGCCATAATGAATAATGTCCAGGCAAGAAGAAAATCTGTAACCTCAGAGAAGGATGACTTATGTTACCAAACTATTAGTGAGAGTAAAACATCCTATAAAGCTGCTTATAGGGATGGGTTTAAGATTCCTTGGGGGACAATTTGTAGGAGTCAGGTCTCGTCTGCCACCACGTAGGTTCTAGAGATGTAGCATTGTTAGGCATGGCAGCAAGTACCTTCTGGCTGAATCATGTTTTTTCCTCTATTTACATTTTTTTGAGATAAGGTCTTAATCTATAGCCATGCTGTCAGGACATTTGCTGTGTATCCCAGGTTGGTCCTGAACTTGCAGTAATCCTCCTGTCTTTTGTCTTTTATCTCATGTTTGAAAAATCTTGTGAAAAGAAATGTTATTTCTTCAGGTGAGGGAAAACCACAGCAAAGCATTTTCTGCTTCTAGTTTGAGACAGGTTGTCACCCAATATGTCTGTTTGACTCTGCCTTTTGAATGCATGTTTATACTTATTTTTGTGAATAAAGGGTAGTCTTTTTGTCCAATATTTTCCCCTTTGCTCGATACTAGCCTGAAAGTCTATGAGCTTGTTTTTTCTAAATTTGGCTTCTTAGCTTTATAGCTTATATTTTATATGGGTTTGGGTATTAAGTCTTAAGTATAGGGCCTAGGCCACCAGAACAGTGAGTTGACATTAAAGAACATGTGTACTCAGGATCTGTCACTGGGTGGCACTGAGAATCAACATGCTGATTGTAATTGCTCTATCACTGTTATTTGTTAAGAACAATGTTAATCCTTGTCATTCGAGACAGTTTTAGATGGCAGATAGCAAATGCAGATATCTTTTGCCTGTTTTAACGTCTTCAAACCTTATGTTCAATGATGAACATTTAGAATGCTACCTCTGCTGTATTAGGTTGAGAAATATTAGGATTGGTTGGAATATGAATCCTGTCAGCACACAAAAAGAAATATAAATATAAATTTAAATGGAGATTTCATTTTAATATGTATTTTAATATACGTAAGAACCTAACAAGTGCTATTTTTAAACTTAACTTGGAATCCTAGCACTTGAATGTTTAGACATCTTTTTCACTGCAGTCATTAATTTGAGCTGCTGAGAAATTATTGAATTCTAAATGTCAGGTTTTGAAAGGGCTGTGTGTGTGTGCTTATGTGGTGGTAAAAGATATTAGGGTACCTTTTTGTTTGTATCAATGAAATAGGCCTGAGTAATTGCAAATGCATAGAATTTTTTCATTGTTCATTTTAATATCAAATATATCTCCCAATATTTAAAACTTCCTTGCTTATGTGCCACAATTTGACTTTAAAGTACAGTACTGAGACATAGAATAAGATTTTCACTTTTTAAATTTCTAAGTACCCCAGCTTCTCTTTTCTGACCTCCTCAAAAATCAATAAATAACTTCCAACACAATAAAGAAGCTTCAGTAGTCCAAAAATATGTTCTAGAGAAATAAATTCACTTCATTGCTAAGCCTCCAAAAACATGCAGAGTGTGGTTGTGTCTTAGCAGGCCAAGTCTGAAAGCATGACCTCGAGGAAGGGAAGGGGCATGCTCTGTACCTTCAGTGTGAGTGCACAAACCCTGGCACTGAAACATGCTTCCGACAGCCTCTTTTGTGATGTCTGTGCACTTTTGCTTTTATTTTTTATAGAGAGTAGTTCTTAGGCTTAGTTCTTCCTTTATGAATGTGTAGTGGAAGGAGACTAGATGACTTAGTGGCCTCTTGGAATGAGGGCTGAGGTAAGGAGGCGCTAACATTTGACACTGACTGAAGAGAAAAGGCCGGCTTCATGGTAACACATGACTAACCAGAGACATTCTAGTCATTTCTGGTCCCCTTTACTTGACAAGGCTTAGAAAATTCAATATATATGAGGAATATTTTTTCATTTTTATTTTATATTAATCACAGGTTATGTACTTTGTATCCCTGCTGTAGCCCCCTCCCGCATCCCCTCCCTAAGCCCCCTTCCCTCCCTCTTCTCCTCCCTGCACCTTTCTAAGTCCACTGATAGGGGAGGACCTCCTCCCCTTCCATCTCACTCTCATTTATCAGGTCTCTTCAGGAATGGGCTACAATGTCCTCTTCTGTGGCCTAGCAAGGCTGCTCCTCCCTCGGGGGACAGGGAGGATACTCCAAGGCAGGTACAGCTGTGCACCAGTAGTTCCAAAAGTTCCAGCTTCTTGGAAGACTCAGGAAGATCGCCTAAGCGTAGGAGTTAGACATCAAATAGGACAACATGGTGGCCCTTTATCTGAAGCAAAACCAAAACCCAAAAAACCTCAACAAATAACATTCCTACTATTATTATTATTATTATTATTGATTTTTTTTAACTAGGGTCTAAGGGCCTGTTTAATTGGTAGGTTGTATATATCAAGGAATCCATTTATGCCTTTTAGGTTTTGCAGTTTGGGGAAATATAAATTTTTAAAGTTATGTCCTTATAATTCTGGGAATTTCCTTAGTGTCTGTTGAAATCTCTCCCTTTTCAGCTCTAATTTTAATTTGGATTGGCTCTTTCTCTTGATTAATTTGGCTAAAGTTTTGTAAATCTTGTTGATTTTCTCAAAGAACCAACTTTCACTGAATCTTTGATTTTTTAAAAAAAATTTTTAAAAATTATTTCATTAGTTTCAGCTCTGCATTTGATTTATTTCTTTCTGTTTACTCTTTTTAGGTGTTATTTAGGTGTTATTCTTGTTTTTGCTTTCATGTGTGTATTGTTAAGTTATTAGTATGAGATTCCTCTAGTTTTTTGATGTAGGCACTTAATATCATGAACTTGTCTGTTAGAACTGCCTTCATAGTGCCTCAAAAAAAGTGTTTCCATTTTCATTCAGTTCTGAAAAGTTTAAAATGTTCTTCCTGATTTCTCTCTTGACCTAGTTTTGGTTCAGTAGTGAGTTGTTTAGCTTTCATAAATTTTTACATGCTATTTCTAGTGTTGGTATCCAGCTCTAAGCCATGGTGGTCAGATAAGATGCAAGATGTTATTTCAGTTTCTTTATCTGTTAACACTGTTTTGTGTCCTCATATGTCATCAATTTTGGAGAAAGTTCCATAGGCTGCTGAGAAATAAAGTACATTCTTCAGTGTTTGGGTGGAATGTTTTATAGGTGTCTGCTAGGTCCATTTGATTTATAATGAATTCTAGCATTTGCTACATTTGGCTTGGATGACTTGTCTATTGGTAAGATTGAAATTACCATCTATTACTGTGTTAGGACAAAAATATGATTTTATCAGTAGTAGCATTTCTTTTATGAAATTGGGTGCCCTTGTATTTGGCATATAAATGTTCAGAATTATAATATTCTCTTGGTGGATTCTTTTAATGAGTGTGTACCATCTTTTCCTTATCTCTTATGATTAGTTTTTGTGTGAAGCCTACTGTCGGATATGAAAATGACTATACCTGCTTGATTTTTGGTTACATTTGCTTGGAATACCGTCCGTTTCTCCATCCGTTTACCCAAAGGTTATATGTGCCCTTGATGTATTTCTTAGAAGGAACAGAAGGCTGGATCCTGCTTTTTTTTTTTTAATATTTTTTTAAATTAATCATAGGACATTTACTTTGTATCCCAGCTGTAGCCCCCTCCCTCATCCCCTCCCTGCCCCTTTCCAAGTCCACTGATAGGGGAGGTCCTCCTCCCTTTCCATCTGATCCTAGCTTATCAGGTATCTAATACAGTCTCTTCGTCTGTATCTTTTATTGGGTAACTGAGACCATGAATATTGAGTTACTAAGCAGTGTTTATTATGTTCTGTTGTTATTTATCTCCCTACTCCTTTTTAATGTTTTAAGGTTCACTTATTTATTGATTCAAAGATACAGCAATTTTAGTATGTTTTAATTCTTCCATGAAAGGTATAAGAAACTCACTGCAGCATAGTGATCTCCTTTTCTTGAGGTAGCACTATTCCTAATTTTCTCAGAAAGCGCCAGATTGATTTCCAAAGTGGTTGTACAATGTTACATTTCTACCCACAGCGGAAGAGGGTTTCCCTTTCTTCACAACCTCTCCAGCATGCATCATCCCTTGAGTTTTTGATCTTAGCCATTCTGATGGGTGTGAGGGGAAATCTCAGGCTCATTTTGGTTTGATTTGCAACATGCATTTGATTTGCATGTTGAGCATTTCTTTAAGTGTTTCTCTGCCATTTGATAGTCCTCTGTTGAGAATTCTCCTGTTTGAGTTCCTGTCCTGGCTTCCTTTGATAGTAGACTTCTGCTGTTGAAGTGTAAGCTGAGTAAACCCTTTCCTCCTGGAGTTGCTCACAGCAATAGTAACCCTCACTAAGACATTGGTCTGGCCATAGATGGCAGTGAGCCCACAGGGAAGAGAGGGGGCGAGGGCTACAAGAAATGGTTGAGGCAGGCAGCAGATCTAAGAGAACTTTGAGAGATCAGAATGGAGGAGGGTATAGGTAACCAACCTGGGTCCCAGCCAACTGTGGTAAATGTGGGGGGTCCCTGGTAAAGAGTGATTCTGAGGGTAGATAGTGAATCACAAATGAATGGAGGAATGGCTGAAGAGGGTGAGGAAGAAATAGGGGGGCCTTGGGTCTTAAAACTATGAGGCTTAGTTTTAAGGGGCTCTGTTGTAAAGTATTTGTTTGCTAACATTATATCCATGTCATTTGAATTTGTTTCATTTGGCTAACTTTTTCCATGTTATGGGCCATATTTTCTTTTTGTGTCAAGATTTGTTATATTCTATTTAAAGATTTCATTGCCTTAAGAAAAGAACATGTGGTCCTGTTTTGGTTGGTTATTTGTAGGTGAGCTTGATCAATTTAGAACTTAAAGTTAAGTTAAACCGTAGTAACCTTTATTCTTAATTACCTCTAATTACGGTTCTCTATTGATAAGGTATGTTCTTTCTAGTGTATCGTCTGAATACTATATTCAAGGAAGGTTTTTTTTTTTTCCTTTCTGGTCAGAACTTGAACTTCTGATTTCCTTGAGCTCTGGAAATTGGTCTATTTATCTTTTTTCCTGGGTAGATCTGGGGATGGATTGTTTATGTGGTCTAAAGGAGTTTTAAGTACACTTTTTTTGTGTTCAGCTAAATACCTAAGGGAATGCCATCCAGATTTCTGAAGTGGTTTCTTTGCATGGCATTCTGCTATATGGTCCTCTGGTTTACAAATTCAGATTTCAGCCACCACACCTTCTGTGAGCTTACATCTTTGTGTTCATAACTCTGAAACTGGTATGCCTTGTATTGCTTTGCTGAACTGTGATCCAACAGAAGCACAGGCCATATAAAAGTAAGTAATATTGCCTTATGTTAAAATACCAGTGAACTAGACTTAAGGCCTAAATGAATCTAAATGTATGTGACCTTGGGTAGACCCTCTTTCCATTTCCTGGACAGTTCCTGAGAGTCTCAAACTGTTAACTTAGTTTACAGTAAAGGCCTCTTAGCTTCCTGTGTTCCTGTGGTCTAAAATCTTATCAGTTGTAATTCTTTCAGATGCCCTTCAGGAACCATTGTGATCTCATTTACAATCCTTACCTTGAAGTCCTTAGACCTTGAAGATAGAAACTTCAAGGCCACTAAAATGATAAATAAAAGCAAAAACAAACAAAAAACCACTTACAACAAACAACTAAAACCTCAATGAAACTGCAGCTACTCTTGAGGAGCTCACACAGTTGTTTTTGGGGGGTGTTTTGGGGGGGTGTCTTACTTCCCTCTGATTTCTTCTCTTCCTTAATCCCAACTTTCCTTTGTACTGGTTGGTCCTATAATTCCTTTTTGCATGGAGGCTGCCAATCCTGACTTGACTTGAGTCAAAGATCCTTAGAGGTTAGAGGCACTGCTCGCTCACAGCTCACACCGGTGAGGTGACAGCGTGGAGCTGGGTCTTTGCTCCACCCACCTCTTCCCGGTCCTGACATTAGTAGTAGTTAAGCTCCCTGGAACGTTTCAGATTAGATGGATTTATATAATTTCACTTAAGCTAGAATAAGTGGATTTCTGTGAACTTATTTCTTCTTTCCACCACACTTAAGGTTTTTATTACTTATTTTACTAAATATGGGTATAGCTTACAGTTAAAGTTTTCTCCAAATCACATATTTTATTATATATGAAATATTCACAGTCTGTCATTTTAAAACATTCTGTTTTCATGCCTCAATTAAAATATATACCTTTATCCCTTTACAAAATATGTTGAAGTAATAACCTATACTTAAGAGTTGTGTTAACATTATGGTTAGAGAGCGCACTGAGAACAACTATCATTATCACACACCTTTCCCCCGCCCTCTGAAGCCTGTTCTCAGAATACTAAGCATGTGCTGGAGGTGCTTGTATAATGCTCACGGAATATCAGCTCTCTGCCTGTCTGAGGTAGTCTCCTCTTGATCTCCTCCCCCAACTTGTTAAAATATGAGAAACTATACTTTATGTAACATATTTCAGAGAACAGTTTTAAATTTTAAAATGTTGACTTGCATTCAAATTAAAAATTTCCAAGTTTGTTTGGTTTAATACAGTAATTGTTCTTTTTTTTAAAAAAATTATTTTCTACCTCTGTTACGCTTTTATTATTTTTGCAGGTTTATAATGTAGATATGTACATATGTTTGCTTATCTCTTGGCAGAGTAACAACAAATTATATTTAACTATATATAGACGTTAGAGGAGATTGAAAAGGTTAGGAAACCTAAAAATGTGTATTATCTTTTCTTTGAAGTTTGTTTTGAAAAATATAGCTAATTTTATTCAAAATAATGAATTTGTTTGCTGAAAGTCTTTGAATGTTTGCCTCATTTGATTGATGTGATCTCCCTGCCTAGTAAGTCTTGATACCTCTGAAATTCAGCAGGCTCAAAGACAGTTATAGTCCACCTATATCAAGTCAGGCTTACTCTATCAACTTGGTGGCTTTTGGTCAAAGACATCTTCCAGCTATGCAGGAAAAAAAAGTTAGTTATGAAAGAAAAATAATGCCATTACTACCATCCTACCTTGTTAAATAAATCTAGCCACACCCGATCGCTCTAAAGCATCACTGACACCCTGTCTATCCTGTTTCAAGCGTCAGCTTGGACTTCACCACAAGAGGAGACTCCAAGCCTGCTCTTCTGAATGGCCTTCAAGGAGTTCCATAACACGCTTCTTTTTTTCCCTATCTCTCTTCACCCTCCGATTATCAGCAATAATTAAAATGAATTGCCATGCATTAATCACAATATGAACATATTTCCTATGCTCCAGGAACTGTCTATAGGTACTGCTTTAAAAGCTTCACTTGCTAAATCCTCAGAACAACCTTCTCAGTTGGGCATGCTGTATTAATTTTATGAATGTTACTGACTAAATTGATACATCTTGTAATAATAAGAGCAGCATTCAAAGCCAGGCTATCTAGTTGTGAGAGTGTTCTGCCTTCCAGGGTATCCTTCTGGGATCCACCCTTCTCTTCATGTCAAGTGGCACTTTCTGTTTCTAATTTTGTTTTCATTATGTCTTTTGGTATGCTACTGGCTTGTTATTACTGTCTTTTTTGCAAGAAAAAAATTTCTTCTACCTCTTTCTACCATTAAATCAAATTTTCTCTTGTAGAGATTCCATTCATGTTCTATAAAATCTGCCCTATAGGTATTTTATGATATAACAGTTTCTTCTTTTAAGTATTTTAACACATTTCTTCTTGGCACATGTTTATTTAATAAGTTTTGTTTTTCCTGTAGGATCCTAATATTAAGGTACCCAAGTCTTTCTCATTTTAGTTTTCCTTTTTAGCCTTGGTGAAATGCTAAGTGCTGATGGTACTCCTGACCTGGTCCTGATCCGTCAGCAAATCGCATTGTGCTTTTAGTTTCCTTTCACTGTTGACTGAAGTACCTATTTGAGATAAGCAGTCTATGAAGAGAAAATGGATTGTTTAGTTGTAGTTTCAAAGGATTCTGTCTATGTTGCTTCTGCATGGGAGTGTGTGGCAGACCATCTGCTTACTTCACATGGACAGGAAGCAGAGAGAGCCTGAGGAATAACTAGCATCCTAGCATCCCAAAGGCAGGCTCCCACTCACCTAAAACATACCATTCAGATACCCCTCTTAAAGTTTCCACCACCTTCTAATAGTGGCAAGCTAAGGACCACGCCTTTAATATGGGTCTTTGGGATATTGTTGATCCAAACTATAGCCCCAGCCTTCTCTTTAACCTAATAAAATGCTGTTCCACATGTCACACATACCCAACTGTGACTGACTGTAGGGCCTGTCTTGCCTCACTTCTAAATTATATAAACATATATCTAGATTGTAGGACCATGGTAAATACTGGAGATAATAATAAAAATGTGGAGCAAGTAGATTCCTTTTTTTTTTTTTTTTACCATTTTTGTTCTGGAATTTAGTTATTTGTGTCATATTAATAGTTTCCCAATTTCTAATGCCTATGGATCCTTCATTCATGGTCATCTTGAGAACACAATCACTTCTTTCTTCTTATAAGGTATATACTAATTGGTTCAGACAGAACTATTGTTTTATTTCCAGGATTTTTTTTAGATTTATTATGTATATAGTATATACATATATGTATTTATTATATATACAGTATTCTTTTTTAATAAATTTATTTATTTTTATATCAATCACAGGTTAGGTACTTTGCATCCCATGCATAGCCCCCTCCCTCATTCCCTCCCACTCTCTCCATCCCTCCCACATCTCCTCCCCGCCCCCTCCAAGTCCACCAACTGGGGAGGATCTCCTCCCCTTCCATCTGACCCCAGATCATCTTGTCTCCTCAGGACTGGCTGCAATGCCCTCCCCTGGGATCTAGCCAGGCTGTTACTCCCTGGCATGTATGGGAGAGGGTCAAAGAGTCAGCCATCAAGTTCAAGACTGAAACAGTCCCTGTTTCCCTTACTAGGGTGTTCAGTTTGACGCTGAGCTATCATGGGCCACATCTGAGCAGGGGTTCTAGGCCATATCCATATATGGTCCTTGGTTGGAGAAACTGTCTCATATAAGACCTCTATATACAGTATTCTTGCATGAATACCTGCATGCCAGAAGAGAGCATCAGATCTCTCACTCTAGATGGTTGTCAGCCACTATGTGGTTGTTGAGAATTGAACTCAGAACCTTTGGAAGAGCAGCCAGTGCTCTTAACCTCTGAGCCATCTCTCCAGCCCTCCACTAGTTCTATTGCAACCTGTCTCATTGATGTCTTTTTCATTAGCAGTGTGCTATATTCTGATACGCTGCCTATTTAGAAGAACAAGCCAGTAGTTCCTTATTTTCTTGAAACTCTTTGCTAGGTAACTGCTCTGTATAATACAGTCGCATCTAATTTGTTGACTAGATGTAAAGTATTCAGTATATTTACTGCAGTTTGAACTAACAGCTCTGACCAGTCCCTTAAAGGGAAGAATGGCAGCTTTTTCATGCAATTTTTTGTTTTGTTTTGTTTTGATGGTTGTTTTGGGTTTAGGTTTTTATTCACTGTGTGTGCTTTTATTCATGAATCTTCTTGTTCTTTGCTTCCATCTGACACCATATGTTTGAGGTTGCATTTTATGAATGTAAAACCCATGCACATGATTACTAAATGATTTAGGTTTTATTTCTGTCTCATGTGTTCTTAAAAATACCAGATGCTGCTTAGTTGAAAATGTAATTTAATTTGACTGACACTTGAGGTTTATAGTTTCTAAATGCAACTATATTTTCCTTGTTTGTTTTTATAAGCATCTTGGTTCATATGTTAACTTCTTCATTTTGAAAATCAATAAAACAATAAAAACAAACGTAGGGGGAAGATTGTTAAATTTTTGAAAATAAGCTGGGCATGGCATGGTGGTTCGCCCCTGTCATCCCAGCACTTGGGAAGGCAGATGCAGGTGGATCTCTGAGTTTGAGGCCAGCTTGGTCTGCAGGGCGAGTCCAGGACAGACAAGGCTACACAGAGAAACACTTTCTCAATTTGTTTTTTGAACCATTCTTTTATTTTGTTGTTGTTGTTGTTATTATTATTATTATTTTAGAGTTTACATTTAAGATCACAGAGTTCTTTCCCATTTTAATAGTTTCACATTTTCTATTTCAGGAATTTTTATTTTGTTAGCAGAAACAGCTTTTGATAGTAATGAAGTTTTGCATTTTATTTGTGGAAATAGTTCCATGCTAGATATGTGAAATAAATATTTCTCTCCAATTGCTTAATAACATCTTAAAAGCTTAGTATCTGCTCTTTTTGTGTACGTGCCTAGCATGCTGTTGTTACCTCATTCATTCATGTTACTGTGTTAGTAACTTGAGCGTGGGGGCTTGGAGAGAAGTCTCAGCAGGTGATACTGCTTGTTGTGTAAGCCTGTTCAATCCCCTGCTGCATGGAAAGGTGAAGAGAACCACTCGTGTGGCACACCGTGCATCCATGTTCACACACACCCCAAACACAACCACGAACAACAGCAGCAATGAGTACATTTCTAAAATAATTTTGGAATGAGAAAGCATCTTATAAAACTGATGCTACTTTGGCTCTTCTCACCAGAAAACGTCATAGGTAGATAGCATCTAAAGATGTAAAGAGTCTTTGAGAGCCATGGGATGGTACATGTATGCATAAGTTTAACATGTGGCATGGTTTAAGGTCAATGCAATGTTAGTACTTAAGTAAATAGATTGGTGAAAGTGCTGTAAGCAGGGAACAGCTGCTGTGGGTGGAGATGGTAGAGAGAAGGGGACGTGAGGCAGATGTCCTTCACAGTGTGCATGTTAAGGCGTTCCAAAGAAAGCGCATGCTGGAGACAGTGGTAAGAAGCAAGACAACACGTGGCCTTTTTGGCTGCCTGAGAAGACTGAGGCCTCTGAGGACAACAGTGCTTCAGTTCATCTTTGGTCTCTGTTGTGCACAACATACACTGTTTGCTTTCCATGGTAGCTTTGTCAGCCCTAACATGCTGCATCTTTGCTCTCAGAGAAATAAAGTTAGCTTTACAAAATGTAAGTCTTTTTATATCAGCAGAAAATAGCTTTTGATATTGATCCAATCTTTTATTTCTTAAATTGTGTCTATGGCAAAAGATGCTTTTTGGTTACTTGGCTAGTTATTGGGGGAAGAGTTAAATTGGTTACTGAAGTATCAGAAAAGCTAACAGGAACACCAACAAAGCTATTGAATAAAACTATTTAAAACTATTGAAATTTGTAGTATTCTGGTAATATGGTGAGCGAATAATGACTTAATACATAGCGAGGACCGGAAGCTATGGTATTATTCTCTAGAAGATCCTACTCTCAGAGAGCAGCAGCTTCTCTGAGGAAGAGGCTCCCGTGTTTTCTTAGGTTGAGTTAGGCAATAAAATTAAATGGTAATAAAAATCCATGTGAAAAAATAAAATAATAAACTTATGTTCTTAATTATTGAATTTTGCTTTGCATGAGTACAAAACATTATTTTAGATTTATTAACTGGTAGATTGTCATTGTTCCTAATATTAAAGTAGTTAAAGGTCTTGTATTCAGGGTCCTATGTTAGTGAGTGGTTTCTTTGAACTTCTTTAGTAAAATCTTTCTGCCCAGTTTTGCACTTATGTGAACTTTTAATCTGTACAAATATTTTATTTCCTTATCTCATTCAGTGACATTTGACTAGTGATGTTTTATTCTTGTAAGGCTATTTTATGGATGATGGGGCCATAAATATGGGCCAAATATTCCTGTCTTAAGATACTCATATCTCCCACAGCTTTTTTAAAAAAGATGATAACATTACTCAGACTAATCCACACTTGCGATGGTGGTAGTTTTAAAGAAGTCATAGGTAACGTAGAAGAAAATGTGCTGTGCAAAGCTGACTTTCTTTAGCTCGTTTGTCAAATTCAGAGAATGCATAATTAGACATTGCTTTTACTGAGAACTGAACCCCAAGTTTTCCTTGACTCTCTGGAAGTTGGTATAGGTTTTATTTCTATTAAGTTTTCAGTATTTGTGCTGCTGCTAACCAAAATAAAACTAATATTAGACTTAGAAATTCTTTTTAAAAAATTAGCCTGTTTATAGAAAGCATCAATTATAAAGTGATATATTTCAAGTTTCTTGCCACATTAAGTATTTAATATATAAATATGTTTATAATTTTTACATATAATTTCTGTATTAAAACATTCAATTTTTTGAAAATGTATGTAGAGATATATATTGTGTTTATCATGCATTATTTTTCTACTTAATAACATTGTTGGACACTTTTCAAATCTTTTATGTTGGAAACTTGCCACAAAACTAGCTGCATTCTCATGGTCGTTAGTTACTATTTCAGTCTTTCAAAAGATTAAGTAGCTCTCTAAAATTGGAGGAAGTAATTTCTGGCTGGAGGCTATTTCTAACTTTTTTTGAAAGGAATTTTATGTAACATTGTTGAATGAGTTTATCTAAACTGCATATGCTATATCATGGTGGGTATTCTTTTTTATGTGTTCATGGATTAAATTTGCAAGTATCTTGTTGAGTATTTTTGCATCTATGTTCATAAGGGAAATTGGTTTGTAATTTCTTTCATGTTGAATCCTTGTGGTTTGGGTGTCAGGATGACTGGCCACATAAAATGAGTTTGGCATTCCTCCTTATGTTTCTGTCTTGTGGAATAATTTGAGGAGTATTGGCATTAGCTCATTTTTGAAAGTCTGCTCTAAAACTTTTTGGCTTTTTTTTTTTTGGTTAGGTTTGTTTTTATTTCCTTTTAGGTTATAGGCCTATTTAGATTGTTTATCTGATCTTGATTTAACTTTGCTGAATTGTATCTGTCCAGAATTATCCGCTTCTTTTAGATTTTCCAGTTTTGTGAAGTACAGATTTTTAAAGTAACACCTGATGATTCTTTGGTATTCCTTGGAGTCTGTTGTCTTGTCTCACCTTTTATTTCTAATTTTGTTAATTTAGATACTGTCTCTGCCTTTTAGTTAGTTTGACTAATGGTATGTCTATCTTGTTGATTTTTCTCAAAGAACCAGCTGTTTTATTGATTCTTTGTATCTCTTTGTTTTTATATTACTGGTTTCAGCCCTCTGTGTGGTTATTTTCTGCTACCTATTCCTCTTTGGTGTGCTTGTTCTTTTTTGTTCTAGAGCTTTCAGGTTTGTTGTGTTGCTAGTATGAGATCTTTCCAATTTCTTTATGAAGGATCTTAGTGCTATGAACGTTCCTCTTAGCACTGCTTTCATTGTGTTCCACAAGTTTAAGGTATATTGTACATTCATTTTCATTGAATTCTAGTAAGTTTTTAATTGCTTTATTTCTGCCTTGACCCAGTAGTCATTCAGTAGAAAATTGTTCAGTTTCAATGAGTTCTGTTCTTGTTGAAATCCAGCTTTCATCCATGGTGGTCTGATAGGATTCAGGGGGTTATTTCAGTTTCCTTTTATCTGTTGAGACTTGCTTGTAACTAGGTATGTGGTCAGTTTGTAGACTGTTCCATGAGGTGCTGAGAAGAAGGTATATTCTTTTGTGTTGGGGTAAAGTGTTCTATGGATATCTGTTAGATATATTTGGTTTTTAATGTCTGTTAGTTTCAGTATTTCTCTGTTTTGGTTTTGTCTGGATAACCTGTCCATTGTTGAGAGTGGGGTACTAAAGTCTCATTGTGAGAGGGTTAATGTATAATTTAAGCTTTAGTAGTGTTCCATTACAAAAATAGGTGTCCTTCTGTTTGGGGCATAGATGTTAAGAATTGAAAGATCATTTTGTTGGGTTTTTCCTTTAATTAGTATGAAAATCTTTTTTTCAGCCTTTTATTTCGAGGTAATGCCTATCTTTGATGCTGAGGTGTGTTTCTTGTGTGCAGCAGAAGGATGGATCCTGGTTCTGCATCCATTTTTTAGCCTGTGTTTTTTCATTAGGGAATTGAGTCCATTGATACTGAGAGATATTAATGACCAATAGTTATTAATTCCTTTTGTTGTTGTTGTTGTTGGGTGTGTATGTATGTTTGTTTCCCTTTTTCTGATTTTGTTGGTGTGAGACTATTTCCTGTGTTTTCATGGGTGTAGTTAAGCTCTTTGGGTTGGAGTTTTCCTTTTAGTACTTTCTGTGGATACGTGGATAGACACTTTTTTAAATTGGACTTTATTCTTGAATATCTTATTTTTTTCCATCTATTATGTAAGTAAAAGTGATATTGTGTATTGTAATCTGGGCTGGGATCTGTAGTCTCTTAGAATCTACAGCATATCTGTCCAGAGCCTTCTGGCTTTTAGAGTCTCTCTTAAGAAGTCAGAGGTTTAATTCTAATAGATCTACCTTTATATGTTCCTTGCTTTTTTTTTTTTTGCAGCTTTTAATATTCTTTCTTTGTTCTTTATGTTTAGCATTCTGACTGTTATGTGGTAAGCAAGGGGACTTTGTTTTCTGGACTAATCTATTTGTTTTCTGTAGGCTTGTACCCTTATAGGCATGTCCTTCTTTAGGTTAGGAAATTTTTCTTTTATGATATTGTTGAAAATATTTTCTGAGCCTTTGAGCTGGGATTTTTTTCCTTCTTCCATTCCTATTATTATTAGGTTTGGTCTTTTCATAGTGTTTCAGATTTCCTGAATCTTTGTGTCAGGATTTTGTTAGATTTAATATTGTCTTTGACTGATGTGTCTGTTTCTTCTGTCATATTTTCAATGCCTGAAATTCTCTCTTTCATCTCTTATATTCTACTGGTGATGCTTGCATCTATAGTTTCTGTTAGCTTTCTAGATTTTTCATTTCCAGATTTTCCTCAGTTTGTGTTTTCTTTATTGCTTCCAGTTTTTTTTATTTGAACAGTTTTATTCATTTCTCTCTTTTTTTGTTTATTTTTTCCTGAATTTCTTTAAGGGTTTTATTCGTTTCCTTTTTAACAGCTAAGAATTGTCTGATTAAGAAATTCTGCTAACTTTCATTTCCAGTGATCTGTCATAAAGGTGGTTTTAAGATCTTTTTCATGTGCTTCAGCTGTGTTGGAACATCCAGAGCTTGCTGTGGGGGATAGCTGCGCTCTGGTGTTGACGTGCTGCCCTGGCTGGTTTGATTGTGTTCTCACTCTGGCTTCTCGGCATCTGGAATTGGGGCGTTGTTGGATGCCTTTTTCCCATTGGTTTCTGTTTATTCTCTAGTCTTCTGGGTTGTCTGGCTTGCGGTTGAGTAGAGGGTCACCACCCAAGTTGAGGGCTGGAATTCTGATGGCTGGGGTGGCTTCTGATTGAGCAGGGGTCTAATCTGGGGTTCTGGCTGCCGGTGTGGCCTCTGGTGGACCAGGGTGCTTCCACTAGAGCTGTCGGCTGCAATTCTGAGTTGCTTGTATATGCCATATGTATTTCTATGTGTAGTACATGATTTTAAGCATTTCAAAATATTTTTATATATGAGAACATTTCTGAAACTGAGGATTGAAAAAGGAAGTAGAGCTGTGTAGACAGATGGCTTAGAAAATTAGTCCCTGTCCCCCAACTGTAAAGACAGATCTTAAGAACCCATGTAAATTAAGTATTGGTTAGGCGTGGCAGCCTTCCTGTAATCCCAGCACTGGGGAAGAGGAGACAGAAAATTCCCATGGCGATCTGGCTACTTGTACTAGTTAGGGCTGTGAGCTCTGGGTTTAAAATGAGACCTTGCTTCAGTAAGTAAAATAGAAAGCGATCAAAGAAGACAACTGATGTCAACCTCTGGTCTCCAGATGTACTCACACACAAATACACGTGCGCACGCGCGCACTCACACACACACACACATATGAACATGTATACAAGAAATCACCTCACATAGAAAGTAATTTGCTTGAGTTTATACCACTAGTAAGTATTGAGATGAATTTGAATTTCTGGGGCCTAGTGATTACTAAGCCTGATGATGGCAAGTTTCTGTTTTGGAAATGGACTCCTTATTGCTTTCGGTTCTCTTATTACTTATGCCATATCCCTGACCTTTATTTGTCTTGAGTTCTCTTAATGCCCTGAATAAAATGAGAAAGTATCTAAGGAACTCTCCAGTGTATTCCTATAGACATCCATGTCTTTCAAGAACATCTTTACTCTATTCCTAAAGATGAACATGGTGTGCTTCTAGGCAAATAGTCTAATCTTGTGACCATATTCCTCATAATGTGACTTTTTTCATATGCAGGTTTTAAATGCACAGAGAGCAGGATACAAAGCAGCCATAGTTCACAATGTAGACTCTGATGACCTGATTAGCATGGGATCCAACGACAGTAAGTACAGGTATCACTTCTCTTGTCTCCTGATTGACAGATCCTTTGAAATGAGTTAACAGAATTTCTTCTTAATCAGAGAATTCTCAGCTGATAACCTTTGTGGAGTAATTTTAATTTCCAACTGAGGTAGAATTGAGTCGTCCTTTTTCTGAACAGTTGGGTTTTTGTTTGTTTTAGCTTATGTGTTTATTTTTAGATGTTTTCTTTCTTTTCTCCTCCCCCCCCCTTTCCTATTTTTGAGACAGCGTTTTTTCCATGTAGCTGTGCTGTCCTGGACTCACAGCGATCCATCTGTCTCTGCCTTTCAGAGTGCTGGGATTAAAGGTGTACGCCATCATGGCTGGCTGACGTTTTCTTTAAGAAAGAAGTCAAAAGCCATAAATAGTGATTTAATTACTTGTTGAGAATGCCACAGAAGGCCTGTAAGATGACTTAGTGAGCAGAGGCATTGTTGTCGGGACTGATGACCTAAATTCAATCTCCTTAAGCCACATAATAGAAGGAAGAGAATCCATTCCTGAAAGTTGTTCTCTGTCCTCTACATGCATGCTGTGGGACACACAAACACACATACACACACGCACTAAATGAATGTAATAAAAATTAAGGAATTCTGTAGAACCTTTTTGTAACTTATTTAACTATACACAATAAATTTTAAGATGTATAGATAAAGTACCTACTGTATTCTGTTGAAATTTCAAAGCCATATACCTTATAATTTCTTTTATATGTTTTGTGCATGGGTGTGTGTGTGTTAGTAGTCGCAGCAGGACTAGTACAGCCTTCCAATATCAGATGTCTTTTCCTATTGCTCATCACTGTATTTTCTTTTATTGTCTTACAGATAAGGTATTTTGCTTCATGTGTTTCTATGGACCACATGTGTGCTGTGACCATAGAATCTAGAAGAGGGCATTAGATCCCCTGGAACTGCAGTTAGACAGTTGTGAGCTGCCACATGGGTGGTGGGAATAGATTGTGGGTCCAGTGGAAGAGCCCTTGACTCGGAGACATCTCTTCAGCCTCTTCACTTTTTTTTTAAAATGAGGTTTTCCACTGAACCTGCAGTGTACTGATTAGCTAGAGTGATGCCTAGCAAGCCCCAGGAATCCTCCTGTCTGTCTGCCACTGCAGGAAATACAGTGAAGAATTGGGCTTTTTATATAGGTGCTGGATACCCAAACTCAGATCCTCATAAATACAGCAAACACTTTATCACTGAACCATTTTACCAGACCCTGAATGGATGGATCTTCCCTCCTTCCTTTCTTCCTTCCTTCCTTTTTTTTCTTTGTTCTTTTCTCCTTTCTTTCCTTCCCTCCCTCCCTCCCTTCTTTTTTTCCTTTCCTCATTTCCTCCTCCTCCTGTGTTTGTTCTTGTTTTGTAGCCATAGTGGACTGACAGAGATCTGCACTGTCCCCTGCCCTGTCTCCACCTTCAGGGTGCCATGACTGAAGGTGTGTGCCTTAGCTATTTGGTGATTTTTTTTAAGCTCTATCCTTCACTCAATGTAGTTTTTACATCTCGGGGCTATCATTTTTTCTTTTTAAACTAAAAAAAATTTTTTTTGAGAACGTCACATGAGTTTTGTATTTACATCATTTCTGCCCTTCCCTCTCTTCTCTCCAACATTTCTTGTTCCTTCTTCTTCCTCTCTCAAATTCATGATTTTCTCTTCTCTAATTATTGTTTTATACACACTGCAGTGTTCATTTAGTGTTGTTTGTGTATACATGTGTTTAGGGGTGACACCTTGGGGTTGGATAACTGATCAAAGGCTCATCCTAGAGAAAACTTACTCTATCTCTCTCAGAAGCTATTGATTGCTCTTCATGCAGACGTGGAGCTTTGTGAAAAATTTCCCATCGATATTGACATGTTAACTATGGTTGTTGTCATTCTCAACATGACAACATAGTTTTTGTCATTGTGTGGGTCTTTGATACAGCCATATCTAATGGTAACAGTGAAAGTCATAAAGCCAGAACAGATGTTTGACAAAGCTCTGGCAAAGCTGAACTCAGTCATGCAATCACTGAGGCACAGTCTCCCCTTTTTTGGTATTGAGCTCCACATGTCACATGTTTTGGGGGAATCTTTTATTACTTGTACAACATGGGGTAGTGGATTGATGGAAGTTTTCTTATGAATCATTTACGCCTTCTCCCAGGAGAACTGCTTCTAAGCTTCCCAGGAATGTCCTGACCATATTACTCCTCCTGCTTTTAGGGAGATATCCTTATCTGGCCCTACTTGAAGGTCTTCCTTACACCCTGGAGGTTTTGACTCAAGTAAATATTACAGAGACCTCCTTATGAGGCTCTGACTCAAAGATACTCTTGGCACATCTGCCCCTGCACTTACTCAGGAACAAGATAATCAGAACAAAGTAAACTTAAAAAGGTAAGCAGCGTTTGGTGGGCTAAAGAAGTTGGCAGCAGATCAGATTAAAACCCTCTTTTTTATACTGATGGACAAAGAATGGTGTGGATAAATATGAAAGAATAAAGTATTAGGACTCCCTTTCTTACAAAAAGTGAGCTTATACAGGGCCACTGTGGCGTCATATGACCAAGGAACAAAAAATACCAAGATTAGACATATAAATAAATTCTACAAATATATAAAATATGAAATTGCATTAAATTATTAAACAATAGCTGCAGCAACTTCGGCCAGAAAAATTTTCTTAGGCCTAGTAATGACAATTAGTATTCTGACTATTGAAAGTTGATAATGCACTGCTTTGGACATGATAATCTGCCCAGGCTGGCTTGGAGATTTTCTTTATGTCTCGTGCCCTTGATACCACAAGAACTACCAGCCAGAGAATGACCTGTCTTGCTTTGTCAAAATATGCCCTTGTAAATACAATATTTTTAAAAGTTGGGTTGTGGGGTTATTGAGGGAAAATGATATAAAAGAATTCTGTTTTAATCATACATCTATATTTTGGAACAACATGCATCTCTCCCTACCTACTGAGTTCTGTATAAATAAAGAAGTACCCAGACTGCCAATCAGTCAGGATGTAAAACTCTTCCCTATCCCCATGCCTGATTCATTCTTCCCTTCCTGCGCTTGCATCCACCCTTCTTTGGCCCTGATCACCCCTGTGGCTGGACCCCAGTAGGTCTTGTTTGGGCAACTGTATTGTTGAGATTTCATGGGTACAGTTTTTTTGTCTTGACTAGAAGATACTATCTTCCAGCTGGCATCCTGGTTCTGTCTTTTAGAATCTTCCTGCTCTTCCTTACTCAGTTTTCTTGACCCTTAGGTATAGAGGTTGTGTTGTAGACGTATCAGTTGAGCTTGGGCACTCCACTCTCACTTAGGCTCTGTATTTTGACCACTTGTGGATTCCTTTAGTAGCTTTCATCTACTGCAAAAAAAAGCTTCTTTGAGGAGGGCTGAGGGCTGCACTTACCTGTGATTATAAGAATAAGTATTCAGAATGCAGTTAGAAATTATGCTGTTTTAGGAAAAAAAATTGGCAGTAGTAGGTTCTCCACTAGAGTCTATGACCTCACCAGCCATGGGTAGTTGGCTAGGTTTGCATTACCATGCATGAATTCCATGCTACTGAGCAAACTTTTAAGAACAATTAGTCAGTTGTTGGTGACTAGATGAATGCTTGGACATGGGTTTAAGAAAATAGGAAGTCTTTAGTATTTATTATTATTATTTATTGTTCGGGATCCCAATATAGTCCCAAGCCTTTTTCAGGATGAGCTTTTAAGCATAGATACCATGTTCTGAGTTGACATACTTTCAGCTAAGAAGAACAGTTAGCCAGAAGCAGAACTACAGAAAACAAAGCAAGGTTAGTGCATTTAGAGTCCCATGACTATGGCCTTTGATGGATTAGGTCTTTGTTTTAGTTTTGGCAGGTGGTGCTGTCTACATGCTGAGTTTACAGCCTGAGTGGTACTTCTACCATGGAGTTAGTTGTGCTAAGGACTTGGGCCATACTGAGGTCTGGGATCCTGTTACAATAATATATGTACAGAGAACTTGATACAGACCCATGCAGGCTCTATGCTGCTTCAATCTGTAAGAGTTCACATGAGCATGTCTCATGTTAATTCAGAGGGCCTTGTTTCTTTGCGTCCTCCATATCCTGTCTGGCTCTTAAACTCTTCCCACCTCCTCATAAGGTATCCTGTCTGCAAGATATGCTAAGGCAATGTCTCCACAAAATTTGTGGAGATTTGACATAAAACCCATACCAGAGATGGAAACCATACCGGCACTGCTTGAGTAACCAAGAACCCGAGGCTAGATAACCCAGGGAACTAAGGTAAAAACCAAATAATACTGGTCTAAAAAAGAAAGAAAGGAAAGAAGGAAGGGAGGGAGGCAGGAAGGAGAAAAGAATATAGTAATGAAATGATTCGTAGAGATATTCTGCTATACTCATAAATCAGTGCCTTGTTCACCCATCATCAGAGAAGCTTCCTCCTGCAGCAGATGGGAACCCACAGAGAGTGGGAGACCTTGGACCACTCAGCCCTAAATAAGCTGTCTCCATCAAATCCCTCCCCGAAGAAGATTGCTTTTATTTGTGTTTCTGATTATTTCCATACCTGAATAATGGGTAATTTTTAAAAATTCTTTTTTGGTGGCATTTTATTTTTGTTTTAAATGCAGAGGTCAGGGACACCAGTTAGAAGCTCTCTCTAGGAGGAAGTTGGAACTCTTTAAGCTCCTTTTCTATGCCAGTTGATCCCTGTCACCATCTCTCTTCTGAGAGCCAGAGTCATGGATTTTCTGTTAGACTTATTTAAAGTGGAGACTTCTTACACTGGTGGCTTATTTCTATCCTAGAAATGAGTATGTAAAGTAAAATTTCCTTCATACCTAGGAATTAAGTTATGTGTGGTATGGAAGGCTAAAATTTTGCTCTCTTCTTTGTTCTTTGATAAAGTTTTATCTTTAGAAGACTAAGTCAAATGGAATATTAAAGATAAAAATTATGTCTCTACTTTGTAAGTGTTAAGAGAACTAAGTGAATGTGTGTGTGACAAATCTCAACTTTGTAATGTCATGTGTTTCTGAACACTTTTTCGGTAAGTGTTCAGTCTGCAGTCTGAATGATCAACCAGTAGGCAATGGAATTTGGATGTAATTGTTTCTTATTGCATTTGTTGCTATTAGAGAGAACCTTAAATATTGGCTTTTTACAAATAAGTTTACTGTTCTTTTACACAGTTGATACATTAAAGAAAATTGACATTCCGTCTGTCTTTATTGGTGAATCATCAGCTAATTCCCTGAAAGATGAATTCACATATGAAAAAGGGTAAGTAATAAATATTAAAAAATAAGTCATGTAACTTCAGACTGCTTATTTTTTAGAGTAGAATTATATAATTTTAGTTACACTGATATTTGTTTATTTGTTTAAAAAAAGGGTTTCACTATGTTACCCTGGCTATCCTGGAAAATTTGTTTTTAATATACTAATATGTGCTGAATTATCTCTTAATACAAGCTACTGTATTATAAAAATTGTTTTTATTTGGATTTGTATTTTGTGTCAAATACAAATTTGATTATGTATTAAAATTATGTTCATGCTACAGAGAGTTGCTAATGTCATCAATATTTAGAAAAAGATAAATATTAGTTGTATTACCTATGGAGTTTACTTTGGGCATGGTCATAGAAGGTAATGTGGTAAGAAATTACTAAAACTGGTTAAGTACCTCTTCCCTCCTCAAAAATTGAGATTAATCTGGGGTGACTCTGTAGGCTCAGCTGTGTCAGATATGAAAATAGAAAAGAAGTAGTTCTCAATCATATGTGATTGCTGTCACAACTTGTGCCATTAGCAGCTTGGTTAAGGAAGAGCAGTATCGACTGGAGAGATGTCTCAGTGATTAAGAGTACTGGCTGCTCTTCCAGAGGAACTGGGTTCAATTCCCAGCACTCACATGGCAACTCACAACTGTCTATAATTCTAATTCCAGGGGCTCTGACACCCTCACACCTATGTACATAAAATAAAATTAAATAATTAAAGAAAGAACAGTATCTTGAAAATATGAATTTGTTTCTTAGTTAGGTTTACATTGCTCTGATAAAACACCATGACCAAAAGCAATTTGGGAAGGAAGTGATCTGTTTTGCTTACACTTCCAGGTAACAGTCCTACACTGAGAGAAGTCATGGAAGCATGACTGAAGCAGAAACCATGAAGGATTACTGTTCACTGGCTTGCTCCTGATGGCTTACTCAGCCTACTTTCTGAAAAACCCAACCAGGACAAGCTGCTTAGGAGTGGCACCATCCACAGTGGGCTGAGCCCTCCCACATCAGTTACTAGTTAAGAAAATGGCCCCACAGACTTGCCAATCTTATGAAGACATTTTTCTCAATTGTGTTTCTCTTTTCTCAGATGACTCTAACGTGTATGAAGTTGACAATAAACAAGTCAGGACAACTTATAATTTAAGATGCTTAAAATAGTTAATCAATTTTACAGTGTTTAGAATTCTCATAATATGTCATTTTTAAAATTTAATCACTTTATCTTGACCATTGCTAAAGTGATTTGAAATGTGGCAGGCAAGCATGAATAGGACACATAGAATCAGTGCATCTGGGAATGTCTGCAATGAATTCCAGCCTTGTACTTAAAAACAGAGCATTTTCATTCTAATGTGTTAATTTATACTTTATTGGAATTTCCTTGTTTTATTATTTTTTTTAGCTTGTTTTTTCTTGCCTAGCAAGTTATGTCTGAATAATTCAACATACGTATTAAATCACAGGACACTTTGTTTTGTCATATGGGAAAAATGTATCTACATAAATCATAGGCATGAAATAAAACCCAGAATCGATGAAATATAAGCTTCCTACTGAAAGATATTAAGAAACTATAATTGAAGCTGGGCTCGGTGGTGCACACCTATAATCCCAGCACTCTGGGAGGCAGAGGCAGGTGGATCTCTGCGAGTTCAATGCCAGCCTAGTCTACAAAGTTTGAGTTCAGGACAGCCAAGGCTACATAAGAGAAACCCTGTCTTGAAAAACAAAAAAGCAAAACAAGAAGGTAGGGAGGGAGGGAGGAAGAAAGAAAGAAAGAAAGGAAGAAAGAAAAAGAAAGAAACTAAAGCTGGTTAAAATTAGTTATGGAGCAGTCTGGGTTTTGGACCCAGCACTGTTAATTTATAGCATGTCATTGGGGGTGAGATAGTGACATACCAGACGATCGATATCTCACATAAGTGGTACCATTGTTGTAGTGCAGAGGGTTTGTGCCCAGAACTGGAAAATTATTTTCTAAGATGGCCTTTTGCTAAAAAAGATGATCAAATAGGTTGGCCCAAACCTGCTGCTGCTTGCTTGCTTCCTTCCTTCCAACCTTCCTCATTTTCTTTCTTACCTTCTTTCTTGGTATTTTAAAGAAAGCTATAAAAATATATGTGAAATAATTTATTATCTTCTAATCTGCTGAAAGTGACACTTTTGTTCTAACAATCCTAGCAAGTTTTGGAGGGTATTTACGATATTTGGAAAAAAAAATCTCTGAAATTATCTATTTGTTTTAGTTTGTATTGAACTCATAGATGCAGATTTGACAAACGATAGCAGTAAAAATAGCTGAGAGTAAAACTATTCATTTTTTTCATAAGATTGTGAAATCCCAAAGATATCCATTAGTGGGAAAAGAAGCAACTTGTTCTTATTTTCTTTTATACTAACAGTTGAACTGAATATATGGTATTATCACCTTAGGGGGGAAAATCACCTACCAGTGAGAGGTAGGATAACATGGCCAACACTATTCTGTTCTAGTCCCTCAGAGAACATCCACATTGCTGAGTGTTGTGTACCTCTCCTTAGACTCAGAGTAGTTGTAAAACAATGTTTTTATATCATTTAAAATGTGGCCATTCATGAAATACAGATAGTAAATTTAATTCTGATCTTTTGTTTTTGGTTTTGTTTGTTTCTCTGTGTAGCAAGCTCTAGCTGTTCTGGACTTGCTTTGTAGATCAGGCTGGCCTTGAATTCATAGAGATCCATCTGCCCTTGCTTCCTGAGTGAGTGCTTGGATTAAAGGTGTGCAATGCTGTGCCCAGACCTCATCATTGTTTGTTTGCTTTAATTCACTTTACATCCTGTTGTAGCACCGTCCCTTCTCTCCTCCCAATTGCATCCTCCCTCCTTCTCTCTCTCCTTCCCTTCCTCTCCCTCCCTCCCCTTTCCACCTCCCTTTTTCTCATTATTGTTTTTTATCTGATAGGATTCTGTCTATTTTTTAAAAGTGATGTTTAAACAACAACATGGTTATATCAAAGAGGAATGAAATATTTGATATTCTCTGATTCCAATCTCCACAATGTATATATTTCTGTAACACTTCCAGCCAAACAGTGGAGAACATGCAAATGTAGAAGAAATTGCTCTGCAGAATTGCTTGATGAAATTTCTTTTTTCATTCTACATCTCAGATAAATGCAGGGATACAGGGGGTAGTGTCTATTATATCAGGTACAGTAGGTGAAGTATATAAGTAGGAAGGGGTATTATTTGTGTCAGTAATTATTCTAGAGCAGTGGTTCTCAACTTTTGGGTTATGACCCCTTTGGGAGTTGCATATCAGATATTTACATTATGATTCACAGCAGTAGCAAAGTTAAAGTTATGAAGTAACAATGAAATCGTTTTATAGTTGGGATCACCACGACATGAGGAACTATATTAAAAGGGCCGCAGCATCTGGAGAGTTGAGAAGCACTGTTCTAGAGTAACTGTTTTTAAAAAAGCATTTATTTTTTATTTTTATATTTATGAGTGTTTGCCTACATATATGTATGTACACCGAGTGCATGCAGGGTGTCTGTGGAGGCCAGAAGAAAGCATTCGGTCCTCTGTAGTTAGAGTTAGAGGTGGTGTGAGTCACCCAATAGAGAAACTAGAAATTGAGCCCTGTTCCTCTGCAAAAGCAGCAAGTACTCTTAAGCAGTGAGCTGTCCTCTTTTTAGCTCTAAGTTTTTATGTTGATGGAAATAATGAATGAGGTAGAGCTTTTTTATTAAATGCTACTGGAGGTGCAATTGTTTTTGTTTGTTTTTAAGGTTTATTTATTATTTTATTTTCCCTGTGCGTTTTTCTTATGCATATATAAATTCACCATGTGTGTGCCTGGTGCCTGTAGCGGTCATAAGAAGGTTTTGGATCCCCTATAACTGGAGTTTTGGATGGTTGTGAACCATCATGTGGGCTTAGCGAATTAAAATCAGGTCTTCTGCAACAGCAGCAAATACTCTTCATAACCACTAAGCCCTCTCTCTAGCCCTATTATTGCTTTTTTATGCTGATGTTACATATAAAATACAAGTTATGCATGGTTTGCTACATTCAATAAATAATATTCCTCCAGAGGTTTTTATGAAAAATGTGCGAAATAGACAAAAATGTAAGAAGCCTCTCTTTAGGCTTTCTTAAGCTTCCTAATGCTGCAACTCCTTAATATAGTTTCTCATGTTGTGACTCCTCAACCAGTTATTGTCATTGCTACTTCATAACTGTAATTTTGCTTCTGTTGTGAATCATAATGTAATTATCTGTATTTTCTAATGGTCTTGAGTGACCCCTATGAAAGGACCCCCAAAAGGGTCATGACCCACAGGTTGATAACCACTGCCTTAAGCTATGTAACTCATATTTTAGAAAATGAAATATGCAGAATAGATTTATTGGCCATGTCATTTTTTGTTTTCAAATAACACAATTAGATAATTGTTACTAGTTATTAATTTTTCTTTCTTCTAGGGGCCACGTTATCTTAGTTCCAGAACTGAGTCTCCCTTTGGAATACTATCTGATCCCCTTCCTCATCATAGTGGGCATCTGCCTCATCCTGATAGTCATTTTTATGGTACGTCAGTTGACTTCTAATAATTATAAAAATACTATGAGTAGACCTAAAGTCATTGAAAATGTAAGTAAGATGCCTTATATGAAAGAGTACATCTTGAGTATGTCTTTTATATAAAGCTCTGGAAAAGAGAAATATAGTGTGAAAAAAAACAAAACTAAACAAACAAACAAAGAACAGTAATTGTGAATGGGGACCTGGGGATGGGTAAAGGATTGCTGGAAGGGTAGGAGGAAACTTTCCCAGGTAAGAAGCATGTTCTATATCTAGAAAGAAATTTGGGGTACACAAATGCATGGCATTTGTCTGAATCTATTAATTGTATATACATGTATGTCATATGCAAACATGCACCAAGATCATTTGAGGGACACATACTGATATTTGTATCTTACCTTGAAATATATAATAAAAAAATAAGGAGGACTGGAGAGATGGTTCAGTGTTCAGAGCACTTGTTCTTGCAGAGGACCTGGGTTCAGGTCTTTCACAGTGGTTCACAACTATCTGTAATTCCAATTCCAGCAGGTCTAATGCCCTCTTCTGACCTTCATGGGCACCAGGCATGCATGTAGTACACATACATACATACATACGAAACACACACGTATACAAATTAAAATTAAAAACTATGGAGAAAAAAGGGAGATGTATTGATTGGCACATGCAGTAGATAGACCTCTAATAAAGTGTCATTTTTAGAGTCTGGGTAGTGGTATTTGGTATTAGCAACAAACTGTCCCAAGTTCACCTGGAAGTAAATTTGAGAAAATGCATATTAAAATGTAAATTAAAATATTCTGAAGGCTTGAGGTAAAGGGATGGTACACTGTTTCTCCAAGACCATTATATCCAGCATATGGTTGCAGGATTCTAGACTAGGGTCTGTGAGGTCCAAGTTGTTTCCAAAATGATAATAAGCTAATATTTGCCCATGTCACTCCAAATTCATTCACCTCCCCCTCCCTTTAAGATGGTGCCTCACTGTAAATCCTTGGCTGTCCTGGAACTCACTATGTAGATGAGTCTGGCTTCAAACTCAGAGATTTGTGTTCCTTTGCCTCCCGGTGCTAGAAGTGAAGGTGTGTGCCACCACACTTGGAGGTTTATATCAAGGAAATTTCTAGAGACTATATAATATATGTTATATTTGAAGTGAGAATAAATATAAAATTATTCTATATTCTTTATTCAAATATTAACAGAAAAAATTAAAGCTATAAAAATCTTTCTTGCCACTTTAGTCTCTCAGCAGCTTTGACTTCCTGCACAGTATTGGGCCTTGTCAGCATTCCATCATGGAGTATGGTGGTCCTCATCTCCCTGAGGATTTGTAGGCAGTTAACAGTTGGGGAGAGGGCATCATTAAACACCATCCCTCCTGGAGGGTTTGTAGAAGAAGCACTTTTTCAGTGCTGCAGCCACTGGTACATTGTCTGTGCTGCTGAAACAACCTTTACCTGCACTCCTGTACATTTACGCTCAGTAAACTGACTTATGCACCAAACAACCACAAAAACACAAAAGTCAAAGGGGGATTCACTGCGAATCAAAGTGATCAGGAGTTGTAGGAAATGAAGAAGAGAGGGTTAAGTAGCAGATATCCTTAGTTTTATTCTAAAAATATGCTATATTAGAAAATAAGAAAAAGCCATAACTGTGTGAAACTAGAATGATTATGATGGTGTAGTTATATTTATGTTTTAAAAGTTATGATAGAACACACACAGACTTTTAGCCATTTAATGTGCTTAGTTCTGTCTCTGAAGTCTGATCACAGCATGGACTTCTCATTGCTACTATTAGTGTACATATTTTCCAGAGATTTATATACATATGTATATATATGTAAGTTTAAGTTGGTTACATATATATATATGTATATGCATATGTAACCAACTTAAATGCAATAACAGATTTAATATTAGACTGCTACAGTGCTAGGTAACAACTTCAAGTATTCGTTAAGAACCTTTATTCCCTCCATTTGTCATGGATTTTAAAAGCATGGTGAACAGCATGTGCATGTTTATGTTTAGTACATACATAGACCAGATTTTACAACCTAGTGGCACTCGATTTAAAGACACATCAAAAATTATTTCTTCACTTAAATTTTATTTAATTCTTTGGCATTTTTATGCATATATATAATGAATTTTGATCAAGCTCATTCTCTTTTGTCCCCTTGGTCTCAATGAGTCCCCTTCCTGCTTCCATGTAGTCTATCTATCTCTCCTCCCCCTTCTCTCTTTGTGCCCCACTGAGTTTAATTAGAGTTGTTTGTTACTATGAATGGGGTGTTATTTACTAGAGCATGGTCACTTTGGCTCATGATCCTTACCCTCATCCATGAAGGAATATTTACAAACAGGTATTGTGAAGGTAAGAATAACTATGAGAGCACTGTAAGCCCTCTGAGACATGAGCGGCTAAACCCTGTCCTCCATCCTTCCCTCCCCACTCCCAATAGCCATCCCACCTTTTCTAGCCTCTTGAGAGAGAGTGGCCAGGCCTAAGATCAGGCCACAAAAGCCTTCTAATCCCAGGCCACCCTAGATAGACACTCCCCACCCCCATCCCTAGAAACCTTTATATAAGCCAGTTCTTTGCTGCTTCTCTCTTGAGCAGAGACAGCCACCTATGTCTTTCCCAATAAGTCTCTGTAAGGTTTGTTGTGTGCTCTGACTGTGATATTTTTTGACTCCCAATTCTCAGGATACCTTTTGCCTTAGAGCTGTAATACTTAAAGTTATGAGTATGACAGCCATGTCGTGTCCGAAAGGCAGCATTTCATGTCACTCCTCTCTTTTCTTCCTCCAACTCCTATGTTCTTTCCAGCTTCTACAGTACTCCCTAAGCCTTGGAGGGCAATGTAGACGTCCCTTTTAGGGCCAGACACTCAATAAGTGATATATTGTCAGAACTTTGAACATCCCAGCAATAATTGCCTCCTACTGGGGTGGGGGAGGGGAAGCTTCTGTGACCAAGGCTGACAGGAACACTAACCGATAGCGTAAGCGGAAAGAGTTAGAGGTGAGTTGAAGCACAAGCTTCCTCACTAGGGTGATTTCCCTAGCTACAGGCTTTTTCTTTTTTTCTTACGTATATGTATTTATGTATGTATGGTGTATGTGTGTGGTACATATATGTGAGTAAGTGGGTGTGTAAATGTAGAGATCAGAGGAAGATGTTAAGTGTCTTTGTCTATAACTCTCCACCTTGCCTTGAGACAGAGTCTCACACTAAACTAATAGCCCAACATTTCAACTAGTCTAGATGGCCAGTTAGCTCTCAGAATTTGCCTTTCTCTGCCTGCTAATGCGGGGGTTACAGGTACATGCAGCCATGTCTGCAGCTTTTTATATGGGTGATAGGTCTTCAGACTCAGCTTCTCATGCTTGCATAGCAGGTGCTCTTACCTGCCAAACATCTATCCAGCCCTTAGCTAACAGCTTTATAGGTCTACAGTGCTAGACATGATTTTTCTCCTGGGGAATAGGCCACAAATCCAGCAAGGAAGTGGTGGTTACCCCCATGTAATGCCAGTTACACAGTGGGCACATCTTGCCTGCCTGCTCAGTAGTATAGAGTCATAGTGTACTAAGTCTACCTTGCTGAATAAGATTGAATTAGCACTTCCCAGTACTATGAGTTAGGAAGCTTACACCTCCATTTCAGCTTAATCTCTGTGTATTGTGAATGACTGGAATGTATAGCAGCCTCAGCAATAAGGTCTTACCATGTAGCCCTCAGAGGTAACCAACAGCAATGGAAATAGCCTGTATTATTTTGGAGGCCTCAGGGGATACCCAGCTAACAACTCATAGGTTAGTAGCTCGTACTGGCCCTGGGATTTGCAGTTGATAATCATGACTTCTGAGTGTGGCGTTTTTAACCTTGGAGAGAGTATCTCCATTCAAACTTTTAAAGTTTTTACGCATCTACTTATTGTTGTTGAACATTTTCCTCCTCATAACGCCTTTGCTCCTTTCTCATGCCTCTCCCCTCCCATTGGTCCTTAGACAGCTTTACTTTCAAGTCATATATAATATGTGTGTGTATATATGTATATATATATATATGACTTTATATATCTTCATAAAATCTAGGACTCACAAGTGACATGTATTTGTCTGTGATTAGCTTACTTTCTTTGATATGATTTTGTCCAGTTGCATCTATTTTCCTGAAAGTGGTGTAACTTTCTTTGACAAAAACAAACAAAACAAAACACCCTGGTTTTTGTATGTATGTATGTTACATTTTCCTTATCTATTCCTCAGCTGTTGGGCACCTACATTGGTTCCATACTTTAGCTACTATAAATCCTGCTGCTCTTAACATTGAATATGTGTATTTATCTGTGACATGTCAACTTGAAGTTTTTTGAGTAAATTCCCCAGGACATATAGGGATCATATGGAAGATAAGTGTTAGGCTCTTTTGGAAACCTCCATATTGACTTCCATAATGGCTAGACTACTTTACATTCCCACTAGCAGTTTATACGGGCTCACATTGTACATATCCATGCCCGTGTTTGCGGTTATTGGTTTTTTAATGTTTGACATTCTGTGTTAAGATGCAATCTCAAGGTAGTTTCAATTTTAATTTCTCTAATCGTTTGTGAAGTTGAACACTTTCAAATGTTTTTAGCCATTTGTGTTTACTCTTTTGAGAACTGTTTTATTTTTCATTAGCTCATTTATTAATTGGGTTGTTTGATTTCTTGTATAGTTTTTAGACTTTTAGTATTCCAGATATTAATTCTCTGTCATATTTAGCCAGGAAATATTTTTCTACCATTCTGTAGGCTGGTTATTTTTCACAGAGGAAGCTGTTTACTGTATAGAAGCCTTTTGACTTCATAAGCTTCCACTTGTCAGTTGTTGACTTAATTTCTTGAGTGACTCAAGTACTGTTGAGAAACTCCTTGCCTTGGCTGGTATCTTGAAGTCTTTTGCTTTTCTCCTCTATGTGCGTATATTGTGTGTGTCATTGTGTGCATGCATGCAGAGGTCAGAGAACAGTCTTGGATGTCCTTCTACAGGTGCCCCCCCCCATTTTTTTCTTCCAGATTGGTTGTGTGAGATTTGTTAATGAACATGACTTGGGAGGGCAGAGGAGGACACTGTGGAAGCCTTCAGGAATGCAGGGCTCTCCCCTTGTCAAGGTAACCACTAGTGGGGGCATATTTGATCCCACAGCCATCAGGAATGAATTGTATTTTAGCAACCAAGTCTTCAAATTCATCTTCATTAAATTTGATGAAGCCCCACTTCTTTGAGATGTGGATCTTCTGTTGTCCAGGAAACTTGAGCCTCAATCATACATACCTTATTCTGCAGCTTGGTGTGGACAGAAACAATAATATGGCCAATGTGAACCCTAGGCACTATGCCTTGGGGGTTCCCAAAGGTACTACACATACCTGTCTGGAGCCTGTCAGCCCCAGCACAGACAACATCTTGTTGGTCCAGATGACATGAAAAGGGTGGAGCCTCACTCGAACATGAGAAACTGTATTCAAAGTCACAGCATTGGAAGGTTGAGAACCACTGCACTAAGTCATTTCCCAGCCTTACTTTTTCTTGTAACAGTTTCATAGTTCATTCTTCTACATGTAGATAGGCAATATTTTTTGCACTTTTGTTGAAGAGCCATCTTTTTCCAGTGTTATTTTAAAGAAATTTGTCAAAACTCATACGGTGGTTGTTGTGTGGGCTTGTATTGGGTCCTCTATTCCCCTGACCTGTTTGTCTCTTTCTGTACTGGTGTCATGCTGTTTTCATTGCTGTAGCCTTGTAGTATACCTTGAAGCCAGGTACGGTGATGCCTCCAGCATTATTTATTGCTCAGGATTGCTTTGGCTTTCTACTTTGTGTTTTCATGTGTATTTTGAGTCTATTTTTTCTTTTTCTGTAAGGAGTAAGAATGCTGTTGGAATTTTGGTAAGATTGCCTTGAGTCTGCAGATTGCTCTTGGTGGAATGACCATTTTTCACAGTATTCATTCTCAGTTTCCCTAAGTGCTTTGTTTTCGTTTAGTACGTGGCAGGTACACACATGTATTCCTACGCATTTAGTTCTTATCTCAGCTCCCACCCTGTGGACTCTTAGGCTGGTCTCTTGATGTATCCTAGCAGTCTTAGACATAGCCATGATCATGTTATTTCTCCTTATATTTGAATGAACTGTTTGTTCAACTGTGTCTTCATTCCTTACATTCTTTCTCCTGGTTGCTCAAGTATACTATTGGTGCTTTCCACTGTGTGTTCTCTTTTTTTCTTGAAAATTTCAAATATTTCTATTTAGTTTCTTAAATCTAGATTTCTTTTCTAGTTTATCATATTATTTTCATCCATATTGTTAACTTTCTGATATTTTCCTCTATTGCTGATTTTCCTCTCCAGGTTCTGAATTGATTACTCTTCATGTTTGTTTTGTATTTCAGGTCACCGATCATTTTTAGTACTAAGCTTTTGACATTTTCATTCAGCATTCTAAATATCTCTCAATTCAGTGGCTGAGGAGTTAGGATATTTTAATGCAGTCATGCTGCCTCAGTATTGCTAGTGTGTATGTTACACATTTGTATGTGTAGATTTGTAGTTGTATTTAGGGATATTTTCCATGAAGTCACAGACCCCATTACCACTCAGATTATAAGATATAGAAATACACTAAAGTAGGTTAAACCCTAGCCCACTTAATCACCAATGATCATAAAACAGCGAATGGGAAAACTAATTCTGAATTCTTAGATAATTGCAAAAATGACAAATGAATAAAATGAAGAAGACAGGGAAAAGGAAAAATTGGGGAGAAGGAAGATTAAACATACAAAAGGAAAAAACAATGGAAAATAATGTTATAAAAGGGAAGGGAAAAGAGTATAAGATTACACACAACTCAAGAGCATACAGATTTCACAATATTGACAAAGTTGGAAAACAAATTATATAAAGAAGATAAAATATAAAAGCATGGGATCAGAGAGTGCTTGTTTCAAAATCTGACGATCTGAGTTTGGTCCCTGGGACTCATATGCTCAGAAGAGAGAGCTTCTGCATGTTGTCTTCTGACTTTCACATGTCACTGAGTGTGCCTAAATGCACATACACTATATAAAAATGTAACAGGTACATGTGAGTTTTTATAAAAAAACAAGATAAAGTGGTATTAAAGTATAGCAAGGGGCTGGAGGAGGAAACATGGTGGGAGGGGCAAGACAGAAAAAGAAAAAGATTATTTAACAATGAAAAAAGCATAAACAAAACTAGAAGAATATATGATTGGGAATTTTATTTTTTAAAAAATAAAATTTAACTGCTAAAATTGACGTGAAAAGCAAAAATAAAAACGGGCTAGAGAGATGGCTTGGTCAGCAGAGTGCCTCAAGGACAACCATAAGGACCAAGTTGTCTCTCCAGCATTCGGAAGCTCTGGCCTGTATCCCAGCGCTGGGGGTGAAGAGCAGATAATCCCTGAGGCCCACCTAGCTACATGCACGAGCTCCAGTTTCATGTGAGACCCTGACTGAATAAACAAACAAACAAACAAAGTGGATATCGAGGAAGACGGTTCTCCACACACGTTCATATATGTGCACATGTACATGCACATACCAAGAAAAAGCAAAGAAAAATAGGAGTCAGTGGGGACAAAGTATAGAACCCTCAAAACTTGGAAAGTTCTAGTTACATGTGCGAGGTGGGCGGGGCATGCGGGGAGGGTCAGTTGAAGCTGTAGCCTCTTGTCTTTCATGTGATTTCTGCTGGTGTTAAGCTTGTGTTGGTCAAATGTCCACCAAAGTGTCTGCACTAATATAACTTTTTGTGTACCAGGGACCTCTGCTGGTCCTAGTTAGCTTAGCAGTCTGTGGGTTGGCTTCCAAGGTTATATCGGGAGCAGGGGCCATCTCTCAAATGTCAGATGCATAAGAAGGAGCTACAGCTTTGAGATGTGTACAGAGGAAAGACCTGTGTTCATATGTTCAAGATGTAAGTGTTAGTCCCTAGCTGGTGGGCTCTGCAGTAACAGACAGCACACATTTGCCTGCAGACTTGGAACCCATGCTCAGGGCTGTCAGGCTGTCTGGTTATCTCCATTGACACACCTGTTCCAGCCACTGAAGGCGGGCTGTTCACCTAACCCCTGAGCCAGTCCTCCTGTAGCCTATACTTTCAGCTGGTTAGCATCTGTCCCTCCTGCTTTTCCCAAGTATCTTCCAGGACTGTTTCTTGTCCCTGGGGCTTGTGGGTGTTCTCTGTTCTCAGGTCCATAATCTAGCTCAGCTTTAAACATAGTTTTCCTTTCAAGATCTCACCCTCCAGTCATAGAGGATAAAATGGGGTTCTTCGCTGTTACTTCACTGAACCAGAAATTGCACTGGGGCCTGGTGACGGCTGTAAGCTTGTCCCTTAGAAGTCTCCTTTGACCAGGGTATGAAGTGGTTGTGTCTTCTCACCCCGCCAGTAGCCATGGCTGGAATTGTGTGTGGTGCAGCTTACCTTTTCTCAGTGTTACCCATCTTTTTCTTTACCTTGTCTGATTGTTTCTGTCACTGCCATTCTGAGTTTCTGAAGCTGACTTCTACTTTCTTCCTTTGGAATCAGGTCTCCTCTTTCTTGTCCTGATGTCTCTCCTTAACTAGGCATGTGGAGGCAGCTTAAAGTCTTCCATTTTTCCTGGAAGGCCTCAACTTCTTAATAAATTATATTTCTAAAGTCATTATTTTCAGTGTAGTAAGATAAAGTGATTTCTGTTATTCATATACTTCACTAACAGTTTTAAAAGAATTTCTGTCACAGGTAGAAATGAGTTCTCTTTATCCTTAGCCATCTATGCCTTCATTGTTGTTAGCTGTTTATGTGATTTAGTTGTCTTTCAAAGAAGTAGAGTTTCTTTCTATATCCATAATAAGCCAGGCCCACACTGCTTTAGGATCTCTGTATTCTCAGTGAACAAAATACATTTTTTTTCTTTTCTTTTCTTTTCTTTTCTCCCCCCACCTCTCTCTCTTTTTCCAAAACAGGTTTTCTCTGTTTAACAGCCCTGCTTGTCCTGGAACTCATTTTGTAGACAAGGCTGGCTGGCCTGTGAACTTACAGAGATTCACCTGCCTTTACTTCCCCAAGTGCTGGGATTAAAGGCATGTACCTCCACACCTGGCTAAAACTTTTTTCCCCCTAAAGTCATTTTTATTGCCCTTATTTACACTGTTGTCCCTTAGGGGATTTAGGTGAACTAAAGTCTTTAAAAACAAACAAGCAGGATTTGTATTTTATTTTAAATTTTAATTTTAATTTATCCATTGAAATTGGGCTGCACAACTTATTTAAGGCTTAAAAGCGTCATCTTTACTGTAAGACATTTCTGTTTATTTTGGTTGTTGCTCCTATGTGAAGGGGACTCAATTCCAGCCTCTGCCTGTTCTTTTGCCCTCCTCTCTTAGGAGAGAAGAATGTTGTCCCTAGAGTCCATGTGGAGGAATAAACAGACATACTTGCCTACCCTCAGTTGTAGCTGTTGCTAAGCTGCCCGGAGTTGAACACAGTAGCCCACAGCATCTCAAAGCTGCTTTCAGACATTTGAGTAGTTAAGGTTGTCTAACTCTGTGGCTCAGTAAAAAGCTCTTTCTTTCCCCAGAGAGCTAATGTTTCACCTTGCTTCATAATTCATGATCTCTTTGTGTTGCTGAGATTCTGGGTGGTAAAGAAATCTGTTAACCACTGTGAGTTTAAAACTATTAACATGAATCACATGTTAATAGTTTTAAACTTCTGACACATATTTTTCCCAGTATCTTTTTTCTATATATTTCTAATTCAGTTGTATTATTGTTAGAAAACATGTTATGAATTCTGATATAGTCTTCCAGCTCTGTGACATCCTTTGTATTCAAATTTTATAAATGTCATTCGTTTCTGCTGGGAATGCAGTTACATGTCCTTCCACTTAAGTTTGTGCATTTGTCTACTTTAAATGCACAATTTAATGATTTCAGTATATTCACAACATTGTGCAACTTCGACTATAGTTGTCTGTAGTTTTGCATTCTTAGGTTTCTAAAACAATGCTAAGCAATAGAACAGAATGTATTATTTTTAAATCTTCTGATAGCCAAATTCAACAAAGGAAGAAGAAACAGGTGAGGTTAAGTTGAATACTATGTTTATTTAAGATTGAAGTGTTTGAGGCCTCAAACCACATATATAACTGTGGTTTTGTCTTTCATTACTGTGTCTTGCAGTCTGTTGCACGTGTCTTCTTCAAGCACACTCACACTTGGATGGGCCGTGTTCTAATGCCTGTTTGTTACATACAGCGGGAGCTAGTGCAGCTCTACTATTTAAATGTATTTAAATTGGTGTTTGATTTAGATCTAATTCTCTAATGTTTGAATTTATATATTACGCTCATAGTTTTTAGCATATTCCTGATAAAATATTCTGTCTACTATTTTGTTTTTTCCTGCTACATGGTTGTTTTAATATGCTTGTGGTATATCAGTATCCCCCTCTTTTTTTAAATGCTAAGGTGTCATTCAGTTTTAATTGTCTCTGAATTGGATAGCATGGAATTGGATTTTTCCCTATTATACACTTCCTTAAAAAATGATTAACTTCTTTTATATCTATTATTGCCATATATTTGGATTAATGTCTGCGTACTTTTCAGCTTTCTTTTATATAAATTTGGATTACACAACTTTTCCTTTACCTTTTTCTTCTTGGTTTAAGAGCTTATATCATATTGCTGGATTTTTTTTTTCTTTTTAGAGCCAAGGATTTATATAAGGACCATGTATAAACAAGTCAACCATTCTACTACTGATTTATATTCCTAGCCTCACATTCATACTGTTATTTTTAATGGTTATTTAAAACCATTTCAAAAGTTGAAATATTTAACTTTAATATCAATATTAATATTATAAATTTATTAAATTAATATTAAGTCAATAGGGTTGGCATAAAATAAGCCACACACATTTAATTTGTACATCATAGTAAGTTTTAGCACTTATATGATTACATATATATGTAGTCAAACACACACAGATATAAAAATATTACCATTACAATCAAGATGATGAGATGTCCACCTCAAAAAAGATTCTCATGTTTCCTAGTAGTCCCTTTTTCTCTTTGATGTCTCTTTTGACCCTCACACCTAGATAACCACAAACCTGATTTTAGCCACTACAGTTTGTTTCAGTATCTTTATATTAATGGAATTATGAATTATGTGGTCTTTTGTATCATCTTTCAACATAATTTTTGAGATTTATGTAAATTGTTGAGTATATTGATTAGCCATTCTTTTTATTTTTGAGGTATTCTATACCTGTGCCTGGTGCCCAAAGACACCAGAAGAGGGCATTGGCTCCTCTGGAACTGGAGTTGTAAGTGGTTATGAGTCTCCATGTAGGTGCTGGAAACTAAACCTGGGTCCTTTGCAAGAGCTGCAAGTGCTCCTAACCACTGAGCCATCTCTTCAGCCCCAACCTCACAGGTTTTTTTTGACAATTAATGTATTTCTAATTTGCAGTCTACTATTTATATTTTTGTAAACAATAGTTATAGACTATTTATAATGTCAATTATAATTTATAATGTCCTATCAGTAAATGAAGGATAAAGTCAGGGCTGCCAAAATAGCTCATAGAATAAGGCTTGCAACCAGAGCTTGATTCCTGGGACCCAGGTAGTAGAAAGGGAGAACCTATTCCTCCAAGATATCCTCTGACTTCTGCATGCTCACAGTGGCACATGCTAGTATGCACATATACATACAGAACAGATACATAAAGTAATAAATGTAATAATTTTAAGACAATAAAATTTATTTAATAAGAAATTCAAATGATAATACTTAAGCTAACTAATCACGTTTAACTTGATGATTTAACAATATTGTCATTAGTATTGAAATAAACTGAATTGGTTTTACAGCAGCTATCCAGAAACTTAAAGGGATTTTTTTTTAATTTCAGTGCCAATTTCCTATCTGTATATTTAATATCTGACCTATGATTTTTTTTCTTTCTTCCTATCTTTAGATCACAAAATTTGTTCAGGACAGACATAGAAACAGAAGAAACAGACTTCGTAAAGATCAACTTAAAAAACTCCCTGTACATAAATTCAAGAAGGGTAAGTGAATATTTCTGTTTCCTAAATAGTAACATTTAGTGTGTTTCAGAGTGAACGATAACCATACTTAATACTAATTTATGAGTCTCTGCTATATACCATTCGTCACACTAACTAACATTAATAATGCGCATTTGGGGAAAGATGTTTTGTGGCAGAGATCTTAAAAGTGTACTGCCACCGCCAGTGCCAGCGGCTCTGCATACTGTCAGAGAAAAGCAGCGCTTTCTTCCATAAGGCAGTCTGCCTCACCAACATCCCTGTGCTCTCAGCTGCCATGGTCTAGACTGCTCTGTTGTGCTGATAAGACCATAGATAGCTATCACATGTTTGCACTCTGCATGTCCTTTAATCTTCATAATAATATGAAGTGGGTACTGTTATTATCCTTCCAATATACGCAAGGAAATAGAGGGTCACAGAGGCTTGAACTGTATTGACAAAGCTGGAAAGGGGTCTAGGTTTTGCGCTACGTCGGTGTTCTGTAGTGAGCTTCAAATGTGGGTACATACTTGTTAATCCTTTTGGCTAGTACTTCTCAGACTTCAGGTTTTTTATATATACAAATTAAATGTTCTGTTTACAGATTGTTTAAAGAAGGTACAAATAGAAAAGCACTAAAACATAGTTCTAGAGCCTGGACAGACGGCTTAGTGATTAAAAGCACTGTCCGCTCTCCTGAAAACTGGGATTCAATTCCTAGGATCCATATGGTGGCTTACAAGATATGTGACTCCAACACTCTCTTGTGGATTTCATGGGCACCGGGCATGCACATCGTGTACAGACGGACAGACAGACAGAGAAAAACCATATATATAAATAAATGAATGAATAATAAATAAAAAGCAAGTTTTATTTTCCATATAGCTAAATGCTTTATTACCATTTATAATTTTATCTTGTTAAAAATATAACAAGAAAAATAGGAAAAACATATTTCAATTTTAAAAGGGACAGTGATGCTACACATGAGGAGAACTATTTAAAAGTTGTTTATAGACCATATCCAGTATGAAAGTCTACCTTTAGGAATCACTTTGTAAAGCTCCATTTTGTATGTTTAGTTTTGTATTTCTTAATTCGTGGTTTAAAGACTTTTTTGAACAGTGTGAGATAATCTTTGATTTTAATTAAATTTTTTTCATATAATATATCCTGATCATGCTTTCCCCCTCTTCCAATTTCCTCCAGATCCTCCCAACTACCCAATGACCCAACCCTATGCCCTTTCTTTTTTTTTATCATTATAATCTTTTTATTTTTATTTTTTGCTTTGTTTTGTTTTATTGAGACAGGTTTTCTCTGTGTAGCCTCAGCTGTTGTGGATACATTTTGCAGATCAGGATGGTCTCAAACTCACAGCAATCTGCCAGCCTCTGCCTCTCTCAGTGTTGGGATTAAAGGCGTGTGACACCACACCCAGCTGAAACATTATAATCTTAAGTGAACTGAATAATATTTTGTAAATGTATAAAACAGCAAAGGCTGCCCAGGTAATTAAATATGATTGTAGCTAGAAAACAGGGTTCCTGATGCCCAGCGGGGCCTTTCATTTTACAGTGTGGTCTCCTTAGAAGACTAGTGAATCTCACTTTTTTCCTTTAAACAAAATCAAAACCAAAAGAAACACACACACACACATTCGCAGACTCAAAACTCTGCAAACACACACACACACACACAAAAGGAAACCAAAATATACAAGCAAAGACCAATGAGACAAAAAATGTCCAAACAAAGCAATTTGACTTAAAAAATCTACAAAAATATCTTTGAGTTTGCTTTCTGTTGTTAACTATGCCTGAGCACGAGGCCTGCTCTTACATGTGGCTAATATACCAAGGAAGAAGTGGGGCACGGTGGTGCACAGCTGTAATCCCAGCACTCAGAGAGGCAGGTGGATCTCTGTGAGTTCAAGGCAGCCTAGGCTACAAAGTGAGTCCAGGATAGCCAAGGCCACACAGAGAAACCTCCAAAAAAAAGAAAAAAGTGGGACTCCATTAGAAAAAATTCATTTTCCTCTATTTGTGGGTATTAGTTGTAGATAGCTTCTTGTCAGAGTTGATAGTCCATGTCTGCTTTTCCCTCTCAGTGCTATGACCTAGCTTAAAAATATTTTCCCCTAAAACAAAGTAGTTTTTAAAAGTTGATGTTGAGGGCTGGCAAGATAGCTCAGTAGGTAAAGGTGCTTACTTCCAAGTCTGATGACCTGAGTTTGATCCCCAGTATCAACATAGGGGAAGGAGAGAATTAACTCCAAGTGTGTGTACGTTTGCACACAATGTGAAAAAGAAAGAGATATCGAGACTACCCCTGGTTAAAATGGTTTAAAAGGGGTTTGCAGAGCTGGCTTTTTCTCTGAAATGAGTAGCCATTGTAGGACTTTTAAGCACAAGTAGCACCTAAATTAAATATTGGAAAGTTCTTTTCTGTTTTCTTTCATTTAGCATCCTTTAATCTTAGCTCTTGGGAGGCAGAGACAGGTAGATCTAGATGAGTTCAAGGCCAGTCTGGTCTATACAGTGATTGCCAGGTTAGTGGTACAAAACCAAAGTCTAATTTTAAAGAGCAGTTGGTTGTACCCATAAGAGCTACACCACTATTACACCAGGGAGTTGCGCTTGCCTAGTGTGTCATCACTGTAGCACATAGCATCCTTATTTGAGCAGGACTGTCAGCAAGAGTTCTTCCTCAGGAGTCTGCATAGTCTAATTAGAGAAAAGGGAGGGAACTTTCAGCTTGGTCTCAGCCTCATTTCTCCATGTCCTGATGCCAGTGTGTGCCTTCTTTAGAAAAAGCATCTTACCATCTAGCTCTGGTGTGCAACCAATAGCAGTGGGAATAAGCTTATAGTCTGTAGAGTATCAGGGGATTGATTCCTTTGCCAACAAGTCATAGGAAGACAACCTACTCCTGGGACTTAAGATTTTACTTAGCAACCCTGCGACTCCTGGGAGTATCCTTTCCTACCCTTGCACTGTGACTTCAGTCAGACACTTTAAGTGATAGTTTTACTAGCCTTTCAGATACCTTTCCAAATCTGTAAGACACAGAAGGGCTGGCATTTACAGAAGGTGGGGAAAATCTTTGAAGGCCTGCTGCTGTCTTGGTCTGCTATTAAAAGTGTTTACCATATTGCATGAAAAGATCCTATCAGTTGTATCAACTGTGTTTTATACAGCAGCAATAGATGGGGGCACTAATCCCTCTAACTCTATAACCAACAGTCATTTTCTGTGAGGCACTTGATCTCCTTTTCTTGGTGTGTTGCAGCATCGGCTATGGGGACTCTGTGCATCCCTCTAAATACCCAGTAGTCTAGGTGAGGCTGGCTTGTGCTGCTTCACCCAGATCAGCCCCAAGGTGGAAGCAAGAACAACAGTCTCTTGTGCCTGCCACTGGAGTTCTGTTTAAGCCCAGGCTAATCTGTGGCCCTTTCCTTTTCATTGCCACAACTGGTTGCTGAAAGCTCCAGTCTGGGTAAACAATCTCTAACCCCAATGTACCTTTTTTTTTTTTTTTTTGTAACAGAGAGAAATGTATACAGAATACTGTGTGTGTGAATAACTACCCCTAGGCCAAGCTTAATCTTTTTCATCTGCAATATTTTTAGCACTTATATTTTCTCTGAACTGTTGCTCAGACAACAGTTTTCTGCCTTCCAGAAACTAATAACAACATTTGTCTTCCTTTAATGTTTGCTCAGGAACTTCAAAGACAGGCTTTGCCACAATGGCCCAGATAGACCCTTTTGTTTGTTTTGTTCTTCTTTGCTCCTCTGGATTGCTTTAGAACTTTATAAATTTAATTTACATGTTGGAGCCCCTTCTATTTTATAAAGATTACATTCTGCCATGAAGCTCAGCAAACCCAGGAAAAGCCTTTTTTCCTTCTTTTTACACTTACTTTGTATTGGTTGGAGGAGTGTAGATGCCACCAAACACATATTAAGGTCAGAGGACAACAAATCGATTCTCTCCTTCCACCATGTGAGCTTGCAGATCAAACTCAAGTCAAGGAGCATGGGGGCAAGTGCCTTTATCTGCTGAGCCAGGCCACTGTCTCCCTTTTCCTTCTCTTTAAATAGGATATTAATTTTATGTGGTTTTCTTTAATGTATGTGTGTGTGCTACATGCATGCCTGGTGCTCAGTGAGGTCAGATAAAGTATCAGATATGCTGGAACTGGAGTTATACAGACTGTAGTGAATTACAGTGTGGGTGCTGGGAGTCAAGCCCAAGTCCTTTCTTTAAAGAGCAGCCAATACTTTTAATGACTGAGCAAGCTTGCTATCCCCAGGCCTGCAACTTCCTAACTGTGCTGTGAAATAGCCAGATCATGCATCAAGCCGTCATTTCTTGTTGCCCATCTTGCTTGGTAACACCTGTCCTTTCACTGTGGTCTTCCAGTCCCTCAGTCATCAGTAAACATGTGCTCTTAAAGACTTATAAGGGCCAGTCCATCAAGACTGATTTCTTTTGTATCATCTCAGGTTACCCAATCTTTGTCTCGAGACAGATGGGTGGTTAGAATTCTCTTTCTTCACTTCTGTGGCACTCATATTGATCCCTTCTGTACCCATGTCCTACAGCACCATTAAGTGTCAGAGGACAGTGGCATTCTTTGCTTAAAAATCTCCAATTTAAGCATTTCAGATGTAGAGGATTGGGTGATTAACCCAACAAGAGCTCTGTAGCAGTGATCTAATTTGTGCTCTTTTCTTTGCATCCTGCCAACTCTAGGAGATGAAAGGCTAAAACCTCCATCTCTTTTTTTCCTTTTTCCACCTTCCCTGCCAAATCACTCATATGACTTTTTCCCAACACAATTCCTCTTATACTCTGACAATTTCCTTCTTGGCACATAGCTGAGCTTTAGTTACATGCCTTACTGCCCACAGCAGAAACCACAACATCTGTCACAAACTGCTTATGATCTCATCTCATTTGTGCTTTTATGGATTGCAACACATTCTTTAGTCCATCAGCTATTTAGCGATGGAGATGGGCCTGTGTTCAAGGAGGCATGACACTTTACACCACACAGAAGAGAATGGCTGCTCAAAGTGGCCCGCCCTCAAGTGGCTTGGCCTTTGTTTTATAGCTTATCTCTCATTGCTGGGAACATGTAATTGCCACTGCAGCAAGGAGGCACACAATCCATGTCACACAGGGGGAGTGGCTCTATCCAAATTACCCCACATATGCTCCGCCCTCAGCCAGATCCCCCTCAGGTACTTCTGTCACTCATACCACAGGCCACACAACTTCTCCCCAACTCACCTTTCCGCCCTGTCCAGATGCCAGGTGTGTTGCACAGCTTTTCCTGAGAAGGCATGAATAAACATTTATTCACCCACAAAGGGTATTGAAGAGAGACGCCAGAAATAACTCCACCTTAGTCAAGCTTGGTGAACCAAGGTTTTTATTGGGGTTATTTACAGGAGTATGTGACTTAGAGAGTCACATGTCTACATAGTGTACCCCAGCGTGGGTGATGACTCAGAAAAGCTGTATCCCTGAAGTGCCTGCCACACAACTTACTAGCAGATAGCTCTGTTAGAGGGTCTTTTGTCTCCTGTAATTGTTTGCTGTTTTATATATAATCTTCGAAAAGGGTCATAGGAATTTTTATAGTCTTGTGAGTTTCTGGAATATTATAAGTCTCGGTCCTCCCTGCAGGAATGTTACAGTTCAGAGGAATCAGCTACCGAGTACTGTTTCAAAAAATCCAAACGAATAATTTAAGAAGTGAATTGACATGGACCTATAGGTGTCTTAGTCATTTTGTTGTTGTTGTTACTCTGATAAAATACCATAACCAAAGCAACTAAAGAAAGTCTGTTTGGGAGTATAGTTCTAGAAGGAAGATTCTGTGATGCTTGGGAAGCATAACAGCAAGCAGCTAGTGGCAGGAGCTGAGAGCCTGGGCCCTGCTTAGGACAAGTCACCTATGAAAAAATGTTTTCAGGACAGTTGGTGAAATTTGAATTTACTTTGAATGATATTAATACATTCAGATACTAACAAATTATCATTCATTTTTAGTAGGCATGATAATAATGTTGTGATTATGCTTTAGAAGTTCTTAATTGCTATATAGTTATATTTAATAAAATGATATGTCACAGTATTGGCTTTTACGTTTTTCAGTTTTTGTTTGGCCAGTACGTCCTCCAGCATGATACAGTGGAAAGAATGAACAACTAGACCTCATTCTACCACTTGGACATGACCTTGAGAACCCACTTAACATAACTTCCATGAAATATTTGTGCTATGCATCTTGCTCAGTTATGAAAAAAAGCAATGCAAAACCATGTCTTTTCAAATAAGGAGTTCCTGTGGACTGAAAGCAAGTCCAGAACTGTAGTGCCATGATCCTGTAGGGCAGGTGAGCTTCAGGATGCCCTAACTTCTACAGAAAAAGAAACTTGACATGTGATCTACCATATCTGTTATGTCCTACAGGGTGGTTATTTCTTTCATTTACCAAGATTGATTTTTCCCGTTACATTTGTAAATGTATGTGTGCCTATTACTATTATATGCACCTTAAAAAACTTACAAGGAGGAAAAGTATAATCCCGTTTTCAATTTCCAGGACAAATATAAATTTATATATAAGCTCCATGAAAGTATGATTCCCTATCACAATACCACTTTCATATATTGTAGTTAGTGGTCCACTGATAAGAACACTGTTGTCTAAACACACTTCTTTTTTTTTTCACACTTCAATAGTTTTCTTTTTTATTAGTATATAATCATTGCACAAAATATAAACACACTTCTTAGATTATAGTTAGGCTTTGAATAAAACAGTCATACAACTTTTTAGGATAAGATGTACTCACAGAAGTGTGAATGAGATCATCATATGTAGTTATTTTACTAGCTTTTGGCTAAAACAAAAGTCTCTACAGCCAGCTTCCTCATGTAGCTGGTTTCCCCCAGTCTCCCTCCCATTCTTATTCCATGTTACATCTTACTAACATCAAGTAAAACACTTAAAAAGTTCATCCAAAGATTTAACTTTTTATTTTATACATTATTTTTTTTTCACCCCACACTTCTGTTAGCTGTGTTTGTTCATAAAATTTCAGTTGATGGGAACTGGATCATTGCTCGTCATTCTTATTACTGTATTACCCAAGCCAAATTTGTTTATTACTTAAATCCTGAAAGTGCCAGACAGTAAGTTAGTCTTACAGTCTCTGTATTTACCTATATATCTCAGGCCCCTTTTTCCTTTCTGTTCTTTGTTGGTGGTTTTGAAACATGTTTTAATCCACCATTTATTCCTCCATTTGAAAGGTCTCAGTTGCCCTCTGTTGTTTGCTCTTTTACCTTAGAGCACTCATGTTGGTATTTAGAGCTTTTCATAATCTGCCTCAATGATACTCACTTAACTTTACCTTCCTTTGTCATTTATTACTTACTCTGCATGACTCTGGCAAGTTTTTTTTATTTGAAAAGGCTTTATATTTGTTTACTCTTCCAATAATATCTTTCCCTTTTTTGTAAGTTCAGTGTACACTTAAGGCCTTATTTGAATTCCTCTTGAAGAAAGCTTCTTCTTTATTAGTTTCTTGGGTTATAGATTATGACAAACACATTAGTTTAAAGTACTACAAATATATTACTTGTAGTTCTGTATACGATCTCTCGTGGCCATACTGAATTCATGTGAAAAATCCAAGTCATTCTCCTTCCCTACCTCGATCCCTATTAACACAGTGGTTTCTAATCGGGATATTACAAGGTATAAGACTAAATGTTTGAGATGTATGGTTAACATCAGTCATGATTTAATTGTTTAATATGTTCAGACTCTACCCTCAAAATCCATGTTAGTGATTAATCTGTGTAATTATAAGTTATCATGAATGTTAAAGCCCTTTAACATTTCTAATTAAGACCTGTCTAATCAATCAGTCTGGCCAAACTCAACACGAGTGTGTAACATGTGTGCACATGAATTTGTTAGTGTATTTGATAGTGATAATACAGTAAGCAAAATCAAGGTACTAGTAAAACAAAAGAAAAAGTTTCTTTAAAGCTATCTGTTTTGGATTCTTCTTACAATGTGTAAATGAGTAGAGGACATCAAATGACTTCTGTGAAAAGAGCTATTAGTCCCTTTTATATATGGTGCCCGTCCAGACTATCTTCCCAGATAGCGGCTTTATTTCTAATACCTTCTGGAGTTGTTACCCTTGTGTACGGCAGGCAATGAAACCCTCTTTTGTTTCCTAAGGCTTTTTTTTTTTAAGCAACTTTTTAAAAATTAAATTAAACTAAAGCAGTCACTGATGTAACAGAGCATTTTCAAATCTACCCTTCAAAAGTAGCTGTAATTGAAAGAGCACTACTTTGCTTCCTTTAAAATGTATCCTTTGAATCCCAGAAGATCTATGAAAATAGGAAACCAGCTGTAACACACAGTAGCAATGGTGTTACTATTAAGTAGTCGTTTAATGAATACCTATTTCCCTGGTCATTTGTTTGTATATCAGCCTTATAACTTGACAGAACTGCTACACATTGGTTATTTGAAGCCAGATGTGCCTTCACTTTAAATCTACTTTAACATATTACACATGTTTAAATGTTTTAATGTGCTTTTGTGTATGTGAGTGTGTGGGTGGGGGATAGAGATGTAGGTCAGTGGTGAAGCTCCTACCTAGCATTCCTGAATTCAGTCCTGTTACAAGCCATAAAAATGACTCAGACCTTGAAAAGTTCAGTGAAATTTTGTTACTATAAAATATTTCAAAACTAATATTTGAGTGCTTAGGTGAAAAACTAATGTAATTGTGACTCTTAAGAAAATCATTGATGGCTGAAGAGATGGCTCAGTGGTTAAGAGCACAGTCTGTACTTCCAAAGGACCAGGGTTCAATTCCCAGCACCCACAAAGCAGCTTGTAACTGTCTGTAACACCAATTCCTTCATTCTAATGCATATAAAATAAAATTAAATAAATTATTTAAAAAAGACAATCAAAATCAAGGTAAACAACTCTGATATCTATTTTAATTGCTTTATTTGGGTAAAAGGCTAATTATTTAAAACTTCAGGTTCTAGAACTTGAAGTAGTCTCTACATCAATCAGAACATCAAAGGCATCATTTAGAGACAATCACAGCATTTTGATTGTTTTATTTAAAATAAAAGTTTGTAAAGTTTCAGTGAATCTAGCTACATATTTTTATTTATAATTTTCTGTTCTAGGAGATGAGTATGATGTATGTGCTATCTGTTTGGAGGAATATGAAGATGGAGATAAGCTAAGGATCCTTCCTTGTTCCCATGGTATGAGTAATCACACAGTGCTTTGAGCTTGTATATAATTCGATTTTGAGTTCTGTATCAAGGGAAAAGAGACAGAAATGCAAAAATATAGATGTGAGTTTATAAGAATGCAGTAACTTATGTGCATACATAATGTGAACAGATCACAACACTGAATAAACACAGCAAGAAATTAAATGTAATAGTCTCTTAATACTATATAGTGTTATGCAGGATTGACTCGAGGAATGTCGATGCATCTTACTTTCCATATTGCAATGTCATCCTTTTGTGTTGTGATAAAAAGAAAATATTGCATAAAAATAACAAATTTCAGCACCTGTTAATACTGGGATCATATACTTCAAGAGCATTGTATGCCCAGCTGAACCAAATCAAGCATTGTATTTGAAAATAAGTGCTTTTCACAGAATTGTTGTACTGAAGGTATATATTTTGCTTCAACAGCTTATCATTGCAAGTGTGTAGATCCCTGGCTAACTAAAACCAAAAAGACCTGTCCAGTCTGCAAACAAAAAGTTGTTCCTTCCCAAGGTGATTCGGACTCTGACACAGACAGCAGTCAGGAAGAAAATGAGGTGTCAGAGAACACCCCTTTACTTCCACCTTCAGCCTCTGTCAGGACCCAGTCATTTGGGTCTTTGTCAGAATCCCACTCACATCAGAATATGACAGAGTCTTCAGACTACGAGGAAGATGACAATGAAGAGACCGACAGCAGTGATGCAGACAATGAAATTACTGAACACAGTGTTGTGGTCCAGCTGCAGCCTAATGGTGATCAGGATTACAACATAGCAAATACTGTGTGACTTCCAGGTGGTTGGTTTATTTCCCTTTGAAATGTTGATTTAGGCATATGAGTTAATGTTTCTGCTCCCTTTAGAAGTTTCTGCAGAAATAACTTATTTTTTAGTTTTCTAGTATAATCAAGTTCCTGAAACAGTCTATTTGATCTCTGATACTTATCTCCAATAGTATACATCCATTTCACTAACAAGTAACAGGCTGGTGCTGTAACTCAGTCATCAAATTAGCTCTCTGGGGATGGTGAAATGTAGCCAAGACACTTTAAAAATTCTCAACATAGCTTGAAATGAAGGCTTAGATCATAGTATGCAAATGTTGTCTTATACATGAAGTCTGCTATGGTCATCTAGCATGAGCTAAAACAACTCTCACTTCCATAAAGTTGCCTAGCATTGTTGGGCTGGCACATGTCTCTTCTGATATTCTTCCTGTGTCATGATTAGTGAGTGACAACAGGTAATTTAGAATTTTGTTTTCCTTCGTAGCACCACAGAGAAACTAAAAGCTGTGTTTTTCCTTCCTATTCCCAAGTAGTTATTCTTCATAAGAAAGGTCTAGTGTAGATTTCAAATTCTCTGTTTTAAGGTGTCAGAACCACTATAGTGTTATGAGTTTGATTCTACAGGAACATCTCTGGACCTTACTTTCCATATTTCAGTATCCTTTTGTGTTGCAATTTTTTAAAATGCTGCATAAAAATACCAAATTTCAGCAACTGTTAATACTGAGATTATATACCTCTTCATAAAAGTATCTTATGCTAGTTAGCCCTGCTGAACCATGTGCAGAGGGAATTGTTCAAGTATTGGATTTGAAAACAAGTGCTTTTGTTTAATAGAACTAATGTATCGAGGCAATGTATTATGAAAAGCTAAATTATATAACACTGTAACTATGTAGAAAATATACTTAAATATAATCAGAATGCTAAGACTTTTTATATGGCCTTGTATGATGAGAGCTTCAATGTTAATAAATGTTTTCCACTTTAAAAGCCACAAAGTATTTGTTCTGATGAACTCTTTATCACATTAGCCTTATATGCAGGGTGCTAAAGGAAGATGATGGAGATTATAAATCACCCAAGAATTTGATAAAAAGGTTGCTTACTACTTGCAAGCATTTAGTCTTATCCACCAAAGTTAACACTGGAGCCAAAATCATCCCCCAAATAGTGTTAATTAGGGTACTTTGTTGTAAATTGTAGCACATTCTTTATAGTAGATGCATCTAGTGACATGGAAAACTGAATAAAATCATGTTATAGAATAAGTATATGAGGTGTATGGGCCTTTCATTATTTCTTTAAATGCTGTATTTTAAGAGAAATATAACACTAGGAAGAGAAATTTTAATTTTGAATGGTTTCTCTTTAAAATTTTTATACTCTTGTTTGTTTGTGTTTTTTGCTTTGGTTGATTTAGGTTTTTGAGACAGTTTCTCCGTATATCCTGGCTGTCCTGAAACTCACTTTGTAGACCAGGGTGGCCTGGAATTCAGAGATCCTCCTGCCTCTGCCACCTGAGTGCTGGGAGTACATGCCTGCACTACCACCACCAACTCTTTTCTCTTCTTTTCTTTCTTTCCTTTCAGAATTATTTGTTATGGTAATAAAAGAAACATTGTACTGACACAAAAATATACATAGACAAATGGACTAGAACAGAGGACCCAGATACAGGGCTAGGAAATTACAGCCACCTGTTTTTTGACCAAGATGCTACAAATATCCATTTGTTCATCTTCAACAAATGGGGCCAAGAAAACTGGGTATCCACATACAGAAGAATGAAAACTGAACCTTATCTCTCACCTTGCACAAGTCAATTCCAAATATAGCAACAATTTGAGTGGTAGACTTGTAATTCTGAATTACTGGAGAATAAAGTCTGGAGTAAACTAGATAGAGGAATAGGTAAGGACTTTCTGTATAGGACTCCAGTTGCTCAGGAAATAAGGCCAACAAAGGAAATTGTTGATTAAGTGAAGAGGCAGCCTACAGAATGGAAGGAAATCTTTGCCAAATAGCTGATAGTGGTTTAGTGTATAAAATATATAAGGAGCTTAAAAAGCTAAAAATCAAATATGGAAACAACCTGATTAAAACAATAGTCTAGGGAACTAAACAGAGTTCTCAAAAGAAGAAACACAAGTATCTACTACTTTAAGTGTTCGAAGTTCTTACTCAAGTTAGAATGGCTATTATCAAGAGCAAATGATTCTAAATGCTGGCAGTATTGTGGGGAAGGAAAACTTATCCACTGTTGGTGGATAAAGTATAAAGTGGTGTAGCCACTATGGAGATGAGTGTCAGTGTCTCAAAATCTTAAAAATAGAACTGTGCCATATGACCCAGCAGCCCACATACCTAAAGGATTACATACATACCCTATAGTAGAGATACTTGTACTTCATGTTCACTGAAGCTCTATCCATAATATAGAGGAAATGGAACAAGTTTAAATATCAATGAATGAAGAATGGATAATGAAAAGGTGATATATATAAAATGGATTTTTGTGCAATGATGAAGATAAAATTACTAAACTTTCAGGAACAAACAAACAAAAGGATGGATCTGGGAAATAGTGTACTGAGTGAGGCAACCCAGAATCCAAACAAACACTGCATGCACCCACACGCCTGCCAGGGAAGATCAAACACAAAGGGCATGAAAGGTAAGAGGTGGGGAGACTACAGATAGGAAGGTCTGCGCAGGAAGAGGGCGGAGGAGGGAAGACCAGTCAAAACTAAAGATATATAGGAAACTCAATATGGGTACCTGTTTTGTAAGGGTTTTTTGTTTTTTTTAAGTTTGGTCATAGGTATACTCTATAGATGGATAATGTTTCTCCCCAAAGTCATGATTAAACAGAAATCTCAGTGCTATATATAGGATATCTCATATGAGTTGACTTGGGGAGGGGACTCAATTCAAGGTCATTGATACTGATCTGGGTTGCCCACCTGAACCTAATTAAGACTGTTGCTGGCGATACTACATACTATGGTCACAAGACAGAAGAGAAGTCAGGCTGGAGCCGGGTTGGAAGATTACTCCCTATTGGACAGCCTTCATAGTGAGAGAAGGTGCTGTGCAGGCTGCTGGCTAAGAAAAGTCATTAGTGGTGTCACTCAGTTAGGAATACCGAGAGCTGTCATAATGACTTGCTGGGCAACATGTGTCCACTTATGAAATAGTGCAGTGACTGTTTGTTATGGGGATTCCAACTGGTGGTTTGAGGCCTACTGTACAAGAAAGAAAATGTGCCTGGTCTGTAGACCTGGTCAGGAGCCCAGGGCTAGAGAGATCATAGGCTCTATGGACATGCTACTTCTATTGTTTTACTAAATGGTCATGTTATCAAAATGACTTAATACTACTCATGTTTATACTTCTATATTGGTGCTGCTCCCAGGGAAGTATTCATCAGAAGCTTTAGAGCAGTGGACAGAGGTTAATGTAGAAACCCTTTAAATGCCAAAATGCTGAGAGTAAGTGATAGTGGTGTGCTCTGTTCTAAATGGAGCAGCTAATATCACTTCCTTCCAGGCTCTGGGAACATCATGGAATAGAGTGTGGAAAACATGTTAAAAACCAGAGAAGCAAAAAGATAACTTCTGGAAATGACAGGGCTGTCACAATCATGAACTCACTACAGCTGTGGTTTATCTGCCCAGACTAGCCTGGCAACATTATATTATGGACTGGAGAGGGAACTCATAAGCCCCATCTCCCATGAGGCACTACTGCCAATCATGAGTGTCAGGGGAGATATAATTTTCTTCAGTGATGTGATCTCCCCAGCCATGGGCTCCTGATCAGGTTTACAGTAGGCTTCAAATCAGACACTAATAAGCTACAATACAGGACTACATGTGAGACCCTGTCTCAAAGTAAGTTTTACTATGAAACATTAGACTTCGTTTCAAATTTTGAGATCTCTACTAAAAATAGGATTTATACTCAATGTACAAATTTATACACACACACACTTCTGGAAATCTGAAAATTGTTTCAAAGAATTCAAGCCATCAGTTCAAAAATGAATGAATGGGATAGAAAACTTAAACGGAGGCTATTTGGAACTTAGAGGTCTTGATCCAATTAAATGTGTGTTGATGACAAAGATGACAGGATTTGTTGCCTTTCAGCCTGGAGAAGATGAACCAGCCAGAATTCCACATGCACACCAGCTGTTGAAGGCTTGACAAGACAGTGATCCGTTAAGGAAGGCTGAGCGCACAGGATTTTCTGATAATCCCTTTGAACTAGTACTGGATTGTTAACTATCCCAGAGCTTTGGTCTCCTTGTGGAGAACTGTACCCATAATGCAATCTGTCTGCCTTTGCTAACTGACAGCACAAAGTGTCACAGCTAACCTATACAGACATTTTTTGAGAAACAGACCTTAGAATTTTAAATTAGGTTTTATAGCAGCTCTTCTATGGATACTTTCACTGGAAATATTTTAAATGATATGGAAAATACTTCTCAAATTAGATCAAGTCCTTAAACTTCCATGATTTTTCAAAATATACATCCTTGTTCTAGAAACTTTTGTCACAAAATAATATGACAAAAAACTTAGAATATATGAGAAAAACAAGAAACGAAAGTCATAATCTTATGATACAAAGCAATGGCAGCACTGTAATATCTTGTAAAATATAAAATTTGTATGGATGAAAATACAAAATGTTAGTTCTATTTTGGAAAGTAAAAGGTTCAGTTCAACATACACAAATGACATCATTCTCCTCTTAAGATCAAGTAGAGGCCGGAGAAACACTTTCCCATGGTAATCAGGTAGATGTTAAAATGTGACATAATTTTACGGATTGAATTTTTTAAACTTTTTAAAAATGTGCATGGTGCTTTGCCTGCATCTGTGTACCATATGCATATAGTACCTCAGGAGGACAGAAAAGGGTGTTGGCTCCCTTGGGAGTGGAGTTACAGGCAGTTGTAAGCCTCCATGTGGTTGCGGGGACTTGAATCCAGAGCCTCTGGAAGTGCTAACTGTTGAGCTCTCTCTCTAGACTCCAGCCTAACTTTTTGCTGTTCTTTTTTTTTTTTTTTTTTTTAATGTATATGAGTGCTCTATCTGCATATACACCTACATGCCAGAAGAGGGCATCATATCACATTATAGATGGCTGTTAACCACCATGTAGAAGAGCAGTCACTGCTCCTAACCACTGAGCCATCTCTCCAGCCCCCAGCCTAACTTTTTAACCAGTTAGATGATTTGCATAATTTATTTTAACCTAAGATAAAAGAATACATACTATAAAGCTCACTGTCTGCCAATAAACACACAGTAAATAGCTATCAGAGAAAAGCCCATATTTCCTTCGATTGTGACTGCCTTTAGTCTTTACACCCAGTTCTGAACAAGGACCTAGTGCTTCTACATTTAAATCAGGGAGTTCTTTGGATTGCCTTTTAAAAACACTGGCAAAGATTGGTATTTGTTCTCAATATTCACTTAAAATCTACCATTTCATGGTTTATAGCTTTTGAGCCTTTTCCTCCTCCCCCCCCCCCCCGCCTTTCATTCTCTCATACAGTACATCTCAACTGCAGTTTCCCCTCCCTGCCCTCTTCCCAGCCCTCTTCACTGTCTCTCATCTTCTCTGGATCCACTCTTCCATTTCCCTTCCATAAAAGAACAGGCCTCCCAGCGATGTCAGCTCAACACAGCAGAACAAGCTAGAATGAGACCAGGCACAAACTTCTATATCAAGGCTGAACAAACCAACCCAGGAGGAGGAAAAGGGTCCTAAGAGCAAAAGAGTCAGAAACAACCCAACTCCAACTGTTAGGAGTCCCACAAGGACACCAAGCTATACAACTGTAAAATGTTAGGTTTTATATGTTATGTGTTCATCTAACATACAATATGTAGAGGACCTAGCTCAGACTCATACTTGGTCTGTGATTGTTGCTTCAGTCTCTGAGACCCTATAAGCCCTGCTTTTTTTTAATAGAATTTATTTTTATATTAATCACAGGTTAGCCCTATAGGATAGGAAGGTCATGCTGAAATCTACACACCTAGGGAAGATAAACAAGGAGGACCCAGGTTGGTATGATCAATGCTCGTTTAGATGAACAAATGGGATGGACATTGAATGGAGGAGAAAACAAGCAACAGGACAGGAGCATACCAAAGAGGGCCTCTGAAAGAATCAATATAGCAATGTATCAAAGCAGATATTAAGACTCACAACCAAGCGTTCGGCAGAAGGCTGGGAATAATAATGAAAATAGGGGAAGTTAGTAAGACTTGGGGAAAACAAGACCAAAGAACTAAGCCCTGCTTTTAGTTGATTCTGTAGACTGGTTCTAGTGGTGTCTTAGGCTCTCCAGTTTCTACACTCCCCCCGCCCCACTACTCCCTTTGGTGGGGTTCCCCTGGCTCTGCCTAGTGTCTGCATCTGTTCCCATCAGTTTTAAGCTCTTAAAATATGGCATTAAATAGAATTAAAATCTACTTTATATTAAAGGGTCTAACTTAAAATTCTAATATTAAACGTAAAACACTGGAAAACGTAGCTCAAAAATGACTCTACCTGGACTTTCTGCCTTCAAAGTGTAAAATATACACATACATCCTATGTTACATGTTCATCTAGACCATCCAGCAGCAGCAGCATCTTTTCCTTCTATAACTGTTCTGTCCAAGAGATATACTCAATCTTATGCTTTCAGACTTGGTTATTGTTAAGTATGATGGGCATTTTGATATACAAATTTGTATTGCTCCATTTTCTTCTAAGTTCTCAAAACTAAGTACATAACAAAACAGACATGCACACACACACAGACTCCACCTCATATACATTTCCCTTTGTGAGCAGGAGCCAATGATTGAAACTTTTACTATTTCAGTGTGACAATCACCCTCTACTACATGTTCAACACACACTGTGATTTACAGGTACATCCATTAAGGATTTAACTATTGCTTTACTACAACTGATGTGTGAATGATTACTCAAAAAACTCAAATCATCACCCTATCATTGAATTTTCATTTGCCCACCCTTTATTCTTGACAAATACTAATAGCAGTTTTAACTGTTTTAATTTCTGATATTTTTATTACCAAAGCAGACCAGATTTCTATCTTCTAAATATTTTACATCTCTTTATGTAAATTAAATTCATAATTAATGCCTAACAACTTGTAAAGGGAGAATTCATAATGTAAGTATATTTAAGCATGAAAAAGATTAATTCCTCTTCCCCAACCCACTCTTTCTCAAGGATAGTTTACAGGTCAATTGATATAAACTCCACTGGGTATTTCTAAGCACTTATTTTCTGGCCTATGGACTCACCATTTATAAGTTAGAACCCTGAAATCCATGTCCAGTTACCAGCTCCCCAGTTTCACTTAGGATAACTTGCACACCTACTGCTGTTTCTGCTTGATAATTTGCAGTAATGGTTTGTCTCAATAGTCTTGAACTTAAAATATTTTAAGAAACTCCAGGACTAAAATATTTAGCTGTGGTCGACACGCTACTCTGAAAACCAGAAGATGCAGAAGTGTCCAATTCTCTTGAGCATGCCTGAGGAATGGCTTCTGAGACTCACTGGCTCACACCAGCCTGCCAGCAGACTGCAGACCTAAAGTCCGTAACAGCTCAGTCCAGAAGAACCCTCCATAACAGATTCCACACAAACTCTTCTTGCCGGTGGGACTTCTTACTGCTTATGAGTTGAGTTCACATCAAGACACCAACATATTTAGTTCCTAGCACGTTAGTTATCTTCATGTAAGTCTGAGGATGATCATAGTAGCATACCAAAGCTTAATAAAAAGAAATTTCTATGCTTTTGAGTTTCCCTTGTCAGCTATAGCTGCCAATGATGGCTCAGGTAGGAGTATTCTAAATAAGGCCAACAAAGGCTACAGAGGGAGAACCTCCCACCCCACCCTCCAAAATCAACAACATTAAAGCCAACAATTTATAATAACAACAGGAGTCTATAGAGTATTTGGTTGGAATAAATTTATTTCATCTGTCTGTAAACAAGGTGTTTAATAGTTATGGCATTTTTTTAAATGCATATTAAATCAGATGAGTTAGACTGTATCCCAGATGTAACAAAGTGCAGGGAAAGAAATGGACAAATCAGCAACAAGATTTGTTTTTAAATCTGTACATTATCCACAATGCCCAAACAATAGAAGCAAATACTAGAATGTCCCTAAAGTAGTGCCATTCGAAAGAAAATCCATCTCACAATAGCAACAGTTCATTTTAACAATAGTATGGCACAGGATACATATGAAAAAAATACATCACAAGACAGCCAAGTCCACAATAATGCAACTTCATATAAAAACCTAAGCTGCAAATAAAAATTGGTCCTATGAAAAATAAACTGGACACACTCCAGATGGTTATGTTGGGATACCTAATATCCATAATGGCAGCCTTTTACAATTTTACTCAGAGTACAGCTGGTGTGCAAAGAAAAGACAAAAAGTCTGAGCTACTGCAATGACAGAATGTCCCTGGGAATTTGATCGGTATTGTTACTGTAGTAAGGTCATGGGAGGAAGTGCCTTTGCTCTGACAGTTGCACTCTTCATATCCTACAGACACTACAAATAGTCTGTCTCAAGTGCAATCACTGTATTGAAAGTAAATCACTGCAACTCTCAATAGCTCATCAACAAAGGAGGTATTACTTAGGTTAAATAAACCAGGCACTACACAAAAGAGAATGGAAGCAAACCAAATATCTCATGTTTGAAGGGAGGGGGTGAGAAAAGAGTGAAGTAAAGATGCATGCACTTTTTCCTCCCAACCATGCGCTACAAAAGGAAGACTAAATGAGCCAAGTAAACGCTCAAAGTGCTGAAAAGACAGTGATCAAATCAGAGATTGTACAACCGGCACCTTGCTTAATAGTAACTTATTTTAGTAATCAGTATCCCATTAATTGCTAAGACAAAGTGATGCCCAACTTGGCATGCCCCCTTCCCCAATTTCAAGATATCATGCAAATCATTATTGTGCTGCAATTATGATGCCAGATAAAGGTTGGTTACACACAGTGGTTAACATACAAATGAGCCTTTGGGAATCATGACATTAGAAAACAGGTAAAGAAAACTAGCTACCATCTACAATCTGGTAGCACTGTGACCGTAACTGGGTGCTGATGAAGACAGTGATGGGGAGAGGCTGCTTACACATCAGACCTCCTCAGGTATAAAGCGAGTTCATATGCTTTCTTGTTAAGTGTGCCTCCGTGGACACCTTCCTTTCCCATGACTATAACCAATGCTGGAGTACACAAGGAAACAAAACAAAAGTGAACAGAATTACTTAAGGGGAAGGGGAAGAAAGAAAGACACCTTTCCCCACCAGCAGAGGGATACAAAGGAGACACAGGTTCATATCCCATCACCCTGCATTGCTAATAAAGTTTCCAGAATTAAGACTTAAGCTTACAGCTAGGAAAATTTAAGAGCAATTTTCCCCTAATACTTAACAGTCTGCCTAGCAGCTAGAACCCAGAGTCTCTCAAGTATTTTGCCATTGAGTATGCCTTCTTATTCAATCCGCCTCCATGGACCCCTTCTTTTCCCATTACAAAGACCAAGACTGAAAGAAAAAGGAGAAAAGGGTTTCAAAAGAAGTGTTAATCAAGAAAATCACATAAGTCTAAGCAGACAGAACCCTGATTAATAAGTTAACATTAAGTTAGTTTTCAATGAACTGTCAAGCACTGAAATCTATTCTGTCTCTCAAATGGAGAGCTTTCGGGCTAGTAATATACTAAAATAGAAGCATACTGTGGACGCCCTTAGGAAGCCCCATAAAACAGCTAAGATCCATAAAGGAATCTTTATGAGAACCAGGAGAAAAGTGATCATTTACCTTGCATCCTAGGGAAAAAATGCTCTGGCTGATATAATATTTGTCTCCCAAAATATATTTTTAAAACTTAAGATACTTTTCATTTACAAATTCTCCCCAAATCTCATTTGCTTGATAAATATAAGCTATTGTCTTACAAGTGTGGCTATAAATGAGTAAGCACGTTTGTTATTTCCAAAGGAAAATGAAAACCAAATTTTAAACAGAAATTTTACTGCTAGTCAGAAAATGCTACATTAACAGTATCTGTCTTATACAAATACTTCCCTTTGCTAATTGTCTTCCGATCTAAAAATCATTAAAGCGTGTTTACTCCTTTTAGCACGTAACTCTGGACTGGACTGGACTGTAAAGGTCTACCTTCAAATATGTGTACAGGTGTGTCAAGTGTTGTGCTCACTGCCACTAGATGTCAGCAGTGTTCTATGGTATAAAATTTTCATGTGGCTTTATTTGGCTACTGTGTTATATTTTTGTCATGTATATACCATATGTGTGTGTGGAGGTCAGAAGGTAGCAGAACCCTTGGAACTCTAGTTACAGACAATTGTGAGCTGCCATGTAGGTGCTCAGTCCTAAGAAGACAGGTCATCGGTATTAACTGAGCCATCTTCAGCTGTAGCATATTTTAGAAAACATATGTAACTGGAAGCAGCTAAAACTTAAGATTTGTCTGTTTTAAAGTTACCACATTTTATAGAAACCTATAAACAAATCACACCTCAATCAGACACCCTGTGTAGGCTCAAGTGTCTTCACACTGTAGAGTTGTTCTATGTGCCAACTTTGCCAAATGAGGCAGTTGTAAAGTAAATACATTTAAATATATTTATGTGTCAGTGAGATGTAAGAGTAAACTTCAATTTCGAAAGTTATCTTTGAAATATTTCCCTAACCCATGTTAACACCAGAATTTTTATTTCCAAGTTAGACTGGTACCAGAGTTTGTGGACCATGTATGTAAACTGCATGTAGTTTCCTACTTTCAAACTGAAATCTCATTCTTTGGAAGTAGTTTAATAAATGCACAATGTACTCTAAAACTCTCATATATTTCTCTTCTCTTCAGAAATGTTCCTGGGAGAAAAATGAACCAATGCAATCTTGTTTTCTTTTTAATGATGAGCAGTGAACTGATTTCAAATCTAAACAAACATGAAAAATTCAAAGTAAAGATTCTAATTAGACACAAAAATAGCCAAGCAACTTGATCAGTTTAACAACTGTGTGTACCACAGGACTATAACATGTTGGATATAAAAGTTTAAGAGGCAGCTTTTCATTTCTAAGGCTGAAGATGAAAAGCTGACGTTTGTACTGAAAACAAGCTGGTAAAAGCAGCGAGGCCGCACGCGCAGCCCTGACAGTGGACAAACCAAATCAGTGCCTCCCTCCAGTGCTGAGCAGTTCACAGAAACCACTGTAATCGCCAGTACCAACTAACCCTGAACTGAAATCATTAAAGAGACTCAACTTGTAATATGGCATGCGACCTTTTGGTACAAAAAAAATTAGCTTACCTCTACCAGCTCTGCCAACGGCAACATTGTATGTTGGCTCCCCACCTTGACTCTTTGTCCGGATATCCATTGTGCAGTCACCATCAACATATAGACTATCTCTGATCACTGAACACTTCTTTGCTCCAAGAGTCAAACCGTTGGTAAAGAAACCTTCCCGGTCTTTTCCTACAATCATATCTATTTCTACTGGCTGGCCACCCAAAAACAAAGAAGAAGAAAAATTACAGTTAACCAGAGTGTGATACAACCAACTGTGCTGATGTAAAATCAAGATAGCCTATTCCTATTATTGTCTATTCCTACATGATTACATGCTTTACACATTAAGTAGTTTGCTTTTGCAATTAGCAGTGAGGTCTGCTAACAGCCAGTGTATACCAACCATACAAAGAGTCTCCTGAAATAGTTGGCAGTTGACACTAGGTACAAATTGAAAACGAGTTATTTATAAACTATATCAAGTCAGGCTGTGCTTGAAGGTGCTTATGTAATTGTAAAGATTGAGCTATAAGCTCTTGCAACAGCTTGCTTATCCTATTCAGCCACATTAGTCATGTTGCATCAAATTGAAAGTTGGGTAAAAGTCTATCCGGATATACCTGTTCACTTTGCTTGGAGCAGCTTGAAATACCCCTGGCAGTATGAACCTCAATCATAGACTGTGGGACATTTCCAAATTCATATTTCCCTCCCTATTTTTCTAGCTACTACTCTTGTCTCTCCAACTTGCATGCCCTTTCATTCAATTATCAGCTTTCCTTCTGAACAAATGCTGAATGGATTGTCACAAATGGGAATTAAGAATGGAATGTCTATAGCACTGCAGTAGGCAATAGTAAAACTATAGAGAAAATGGAGGGGCATTGGTAAAGAAAGTGAGGTAGCCACCAGAACCGGAAAAGAGAAAAACGCTCATTCTAACATTCCATGAATAAGAAGGAAGGCGTCGCCCCCATCAGAACTGCAGAGTCATAGCAGGCCCCAGCCATTTCCAAGCACACTCCCGCAATCTTCTTAGCCAGACAGCGGGAACTCACACACAAAGACAAGACTGCAGAAAAAAAAAGTTGATCACCAAATGTTATTTCGCTATAGGATTTGTAGTCTCCCACACCGAGACAGGAGATAAAAAAGCACTCCTATCAAGGAAATCCACAATAATGTATTAAACCATGTTAAGTAGTAAAACGCTCAACACCTGTGATTTGGGGCTTGAATTTTGCTATGTGATGGGGAAGGCGTGGGAGCGTGGGGCTGAGAAATTAAGGGAATTGTCTTGTACTTGATACTGTTACCAATTTTTTAAAGAAGAGCCTGGCACAGTAACGGGCATAACAATAAGGAGCGAGGGAGGCTGAATGACGAATATTCCCCAAACGTGTGGCAACCGAGTCAAAAGCCACCAAAGTCACATGAAAATGAGGCAATGTGAAGCAGAAATCGGTATTAGTTCTTCACTACCATCACTTAAAGAGAGACTGACTTGGAGAAGTGTCAACCCCTCCCGCGACTTACAGATTTTTTTTTTTAATCACCCTTAAACCATCCCCTTTTTAGAGCTACGTTGCGTAACTGGGGATAACGGTATATCGATGAATCTCTATAGGTGGAGAACAGAAATCAATGGCAGTTCGCCATCTTGGAGGAAAAAAAAACTATAGAGCCAGCTTAAGTAGATTCACGATTCCCACCTACGTGGTCCGCGTACCTTCCTCGCCAGCCCGGGAGGCCTGGACACCCGCAAGCCTACGCAAAGTCGCTCCATTAATTCCCGGGACCCGGCCACGGCCGCCTCCCACAGCCCGCGCTCTCCGCCGCGCCAGGGCCAGCCTGCGCCCTGGACCCGGACCCACACCCACACCCGGGGACCCGCACTGCAGACCGCGGGGCTCCCTCCGCGAACGCCGAGGGGCCTCCCGGGGAGACGTCCCCTCCTCCACCCCGGCAGCCGCAAGCCGGGGCGCCGCCGGGGCAGAGAGTCCGGGCGCCCCGCCCCCGCGCGGCCTCGGGCGAGCATCCCCAGTCTCAGCGGCCGGCATCCGGGGCTCCGGCCGCATCCCCCTCCTCGCGGGCGGCGTCCCTTCCCTCCGAGGCCCGCCGCACACCTGCCGGCTCGGCGCCCCCCGGGCCTCACCGTGATGCTCTGGAAGACGCCCCCGGCCGTGGCTGCCCAGACGTATTTGGCGTCGCAGTAGCCGACAATGGCGGCCTCCTGGCAGCAGCCATCGCACATCAGGTTATCCACGTAGCTCTGCCAACCGGCCATCTTCGAGCCCTTCGCACTGCAGCGGGGACGGCAGGAGCAGAGGCGCAGCGGCGGCGGCGGCGGCGGCGGCGGCGGCGGAGGCGGGGCGGGGGCGGGGAGGAGGCGGCTCTGCGCAGGCACCGACCGCCCCTCTCCGGGGAACGGCGGCGGGCGGGGACGGGAGCCGCAGCGGGGAGCGCCGGGCGGCCGCGGCCGCGGGGCTCAGGAGCCGGCGGCGGGACGACGCTGGCAACGGGGGCTGGCGGCGGCCGACTGTCACCGCGGCTCCTTAAGCTCTCCGCGGCCGGGAGGTGGGGGGACGTGCGCGCGCGCGCCTGCGTGCGATCCTTCCGCAGCGCAGCCGGCGAGGGTCCCGGGAAGGGCGGGGGAGCTGAGGCGGGGGCGCGGAGGGATACGGCCGGGGACAGGCATCGCCGACACGTGCGGGAGGCGAGCGGGCGCGCGGCTGGGGCGCTGGCCGCGCCTCAGCCCGGGAGAGGCGGCCTCCGCGGGTGCCGTGCCGCGGGGCGCAGGAGCGCCGGGTGCCCGGCCACACAGCCTCGGTGGCGGGGTTGCCCTGGTGACGGGATGCGGAGGGTTTGCCCTTTGTGGTGGGAGCGGCCAGCGCGGGTTGCCCGCACTTGGGGAGGTGTCGCTCGGGAGACCTTGGCTAGCTGCGCCCGCGTGCTCCTGAATTCGGAGCAGTGGCAGCTGAGCGCAGCTCTGAGCTCTTTGTTGCCTCCTTGGAGGGCAAGGAGTACAAGGTTCTGTGCAGCCTTTGCCCTGAACCCACTGCTGCAAATCACGCGTGGGACTCAGCCGTCCAGAAATCCTAAACAAAACAGACCCGTGTGCACCTGGTAACTGGGAAAATTACTGTGCGTTGAATATTACATCGATGAAAATACAACGGGTATAGCAGAGCTATATTCATTAAGCTAGACCAGTGCCTCTCTACCTTCCTAATGCTGTGACCCTTCAATACACTTCCTCATGTTGTGGTGACCCCAACCACAGAATTATTTTTTTGCTACTTCATAACTGTAATTTTGCTACTGTTATGAATCATAAAGTAAATATCTGGTATGTAGGATATCTGATATGCAACCCCAAAGGGGTTGAGACCCACTGTTGTAGATGATGAAACCCTTTCAGAATCCAAATCTGAGGAAGACTTGTATTTAACAGGGTGGAAGATGGCTTCTTCCTGGGTGGAAGAGTCTCTGAACTTTCTCCAATGTCTTTATTAACTTTAGGTAGAGTCTAGAGCCAGAGTCAGATGTTCTCCAACAATGCCCAGTTTCAGACAACAAACCTGACCTGCCTATTAAAGAATAAAAGCTCCAATATATTGCAAACTTTTGTCAATTTTAAAGTTATGGAGTACATTGGCAATTTTATAATAACATTGTTGAACTTTTTTCTAACTTTTAAAAATTACACAGATATCTTAGTGTTCTAGTTGCTGTGAAGGGCATGACCATGACCACAGCAATGCATAAAATAAAGCATTTAGTTGGGGCTTGCTTACGTTTTCAGAGTTTTAGTCCACCATGATCATGGCAAGGAATATGGCAACATCGGCTGACATGGTGTGGGGTAGTTGAGAGTTCTATGTCTGGATCCAAAAGCAGCAGAAAGAGAGGACCACAGGGCCTGGGCTTGGGCTTTTGAAACCTCATAGCCCAACCCCGGTGACATACTTCTTCCAACAAGGTCACACCTAATTCTCAAGTAGTGCCATTTTCTGATGACTGATCATGAGTCTCTGGAGGTCATTTTCATTCAACCCACCACAAGTAGAACTAAGACTATGGAAATTAGACTAGGACAAACAAAAGTTAGTGAGCCATCAGGTTGAGACAGTGTGTTTCCTCGTTTGGCAGATAGAGAATTCTGCTTATAAAGGAGTTAGTTCATCCACTTCTGCAACTGTGTCCCCACCTGATTTAGATGGCCTTGCCCCTTCCTACTTATCATTCTGCCTTTTTGTAGTCACAACTATTTTAATTCTTATTTCTTAACTTTTATTTTCACCTTAAAAACTGAAGATGGTGTGGCGAAATAGTTCAGTGTTTAGGACTGGGTGATCATCTAGGGTATCCGAGCTCAATTCCAAGACCCCACTTGGCAGCTCACAACTGTCTGCAACTCCAATTCCAGGTGATCCATCTCACCGGGCATGCACATGGCACACACACATATGCATGCAGGCAAAATACCTATACAAACAAGGTAAATCTTTTTAAAAAATAAAAATGGGAACAGTGTGGTGTCACGTCTTTAATCCCAGCATTAGGATGACATGTCTACATGGGATACTATTTGTTAGTCAGAGCCACATAGTGAGACCTGTCAAGTTAATTATGGCTACAGTTTGCCAGTAGGATGCATATGTTTTACTTTGTGAAAATTTATAGAGATACTGTTCAGAATTTGTCTTCTTTATGTATTCTGTAATCCAGTAAAACTAAACATTAAATAATCGAAAAGATAATTTACAGAACTATGGAAACTATGTGTTGTTATTACTCTGGTGCAGGGTGGTGCGGTGGCCACCAGAGGTAATTACCCCCTGTGCTGAGAAGGCAGTGCTGTTCAGCACAACTCAGTAGCTGCTGTT
>CM053766.1:22769305-22785664 GCA_028658305.1 Pachyuromys duprasi | reverse complement strand
AAAAAAAACAAAAAAAAACAGCATGCTTGGGCCTAGAGTAGAAGGAGGCGTATTTCATCTCCAGAGCCAGCTTTTAATCAACAAAGGACAGCACAAAACACCAGGCTAATGCCACACATGCCTAAAAGACACCTGAATCCCTATAAAACTGAGAACAAAGAAGGCATAGAAATAGGAAGTTTTTGAGCTCTGGCTATAGAAAGAGGGTGCCGCAGGAGGAAGCAGGGAGATGCACTAACCAGGAAGGAGTATGGGCCGAGCATCCTGCAGCTGGCCTGCACTTTTGATTTTTCTCCCTTCAACCAGGTCTGCCTTGAAAGACTGGACACTTGTACATTTGTTGGGGGAGGGGATACATGACCGGATGACCAGACAAAAACAAACAACTTGGAGCGAAGAAAAGGGAAAACCCGATCGCAGGGACTGTGGAATATCTTTCCATTTTTCCAACCACTTGCAGTATTTTTAAAGGTCCCAAATAACATTGGGATATAGGGTGCCATTGGGTAGCCATTTGGATTTATTACTTAAAGGGTTTTGAGACCAAATTTGATGACAAAAGTGAATAAATTTGGGTCTCTTCAGGTTGGGTGCCAGGTGGAGAGGCTAGAGGTTAGAAAGAGACATTTCAGAGGGTTATGAGAAGGTATGGAAGACACTGTCCAGTGGACTAAAGATGGTACAGAGAGGAAAGATGTCATGGAGGCCAGGACTCAGAGAGGACCAAAGGAAGATGCAAGCTCTTCAGTGGGTTGTCACCACACTCAGTTGGGGTGGGAGTAGGTATGTCAGGGACTAAGCCTGGCTAAGTCCAAGGAGAGACTTGATGCCTGTTACCAGTGCTTTGGGGTTGGTCAAATAGTGAGGCTGCCAGAAGGCAAGTGAAGTGGAGATTCTGGTTTCTTTGGAAACTCAGTTGTGTCATGTAAATATGCTTTTTGTTTTGGTCTCAAGTGTGGGATGTGGGAATGTCCCCCCTCCCCACCCCAAAAACAGCCCCCAGTGAAAAGGCGCACGGTGCTTGTGCTAGGGGCGTGGGTTTTTGTGAGCTGGAAAACATCCTTGTGTGGACTCTGAGAAGAGATAAACAGAAACCCACGGAAGCTTTTGCATTGCTACCCTTGACAACGTTTTGGATCCTTCACTGGTCTTCACAGAGAGAAACACTCCAGAGAACTGCTCATGTTGCTTTGGCATTTTGGAGTTTTGCCACTTTGGTGGACTTACACCATTTGGGCAGTACAGCCTCTTGCTTCTACTGAATTGTTCTGCTTCTGCTGACTAATGTTGTCACTGCTGCTTTGCTGTTGGACTAGACTGCTGGTATCCTGACGACTAAATTTGGTAATCCCCAAAGAACCTATCAACCCTTATCAGCAGGAAGTAGATAAAAGAGGTCTACAGCCTCTTTCCCTACTAATCTCTTCCCTAAGGTCGGGAGGTTGGGAGGTGGGCAGGGGGCGATTGGAAGGAAGGTAAGGTCGATTAAGGACTTTAAATAAAGTAGTTGTTTGAAAAATCTAAGCCTACAGGTGAAGATGAGAACTGAGCTCTAGAAGACTATCTCATCCACTGGAAAGGGTTAGGAGCGGGGTGCCATGAGGGCCTAGAGGAGCTGTGGATTTATGGGCATCTCTGAAAGGAAGGCAGGAAATGAGGACAGGAAGGGGTGCAATCGCCCAGTTGTGCCTAAGGAAACTCTAGGATTGCAGCTGTAAGTGTGGGGGTATGGAGTCAGGTGAAGAGAGCCAGCTGTAACCTTCAAGACCATGGCTGAGGTATCTGTGCCTTAAAGATACCAGAGGGGTACCAGATGCTCAGTGTTTTCTTGGACTCAGGGAAGTGTTTACACTAACCAAAGAGGAAACTTTGCTGCTGCTGGTGGTTGAGGTGTCAAGGGATTGGTGAGCTGGCCAGTGAGTCTGTTGCAGGTGAACTGGAGATGAAGGTTAGGTCCCAGTGTGGCCCAGACCCCAAAAGGGACCACAGGTACCAGGAGAGCCTATCCAAGTCATCCTATGTGTTACAGCTCCATAGAAAAAGGTATCCTGGAAGTCAGGAGCCAAGGAATACCACAGAGTCACACCATACAATAAATTCCACACAAAAGAATGTGTTATGGTTGACCTGGAGCTATTCCAGTGTTAATTGCTTGTCTCCCAAGATCTTCACTGTTCTACAAGCAAGTGCTCACGCACACCAAGTGATACCGTGTAACCTTGCCTCCCAAAATACCCTGATTGGACAAAAATTTGCCTATACTTGGGCTGGGCAGAACAGAGGTAGGTGGAGCTAAGGTTTTCGGGCTTGGAGGGCAGAAGGATCACAGAAGAGAGAGGTACAGGAGAGGAAGGAAGGAAGAAAACAAGGAACCAAGGAATCAAGGAAGCAAGCAAGGAAGGAAAGAATAAAGGAGAGAAGAGAGGTCTCCACGGGTTAGCATTAACAAGGAACACATAGCTGGAGGAGGTGGCTCTGAGGACTGGCGTGATGGAGACAGCCCAAATGGAGCATGTGCAGCATTTACAGAAATTTTGGATGGGACGTGTGGCTGGGAGATAATAACATAGCTTATGGGTTAAGTTCTACCCAGCCCCAATGTTTAAGGCATATTAAAAATCTAACAGGTGTCTGTGTCCTTTATTTATATAATAGTGGAAGTGGAAAGAGGGAGAGAGGGTGGGACTGGTAGGAGATGAGGGATGGGGCTACAGCTGGAATACCACGTGAATAAATTGTAATAAATAATAATAAAGAAAATTATATAAATATATTGTATTTATATAATAAAAACTGCTGCATTTAAGAAGCATTTGAATAAATATTAAATTATAAAAAAAAAAAAAAGAACTTGTTCTTGGAGTCCTAAGCCGCCACATAAAGCCATTGGGAAGTCCTCCTGGAGAAGAACACCCGGAGAAGATAACCAGCCAAGCCCCAGCCTTCCCACTCTCTTGCTGAGGCAGCAGAGGCCATCTTACACATTTCAGCTCCACCGGTCTCCACCAGAGTAGGTAGACTACTCAGCTGAGCCAGATTCACTCATAAAACTCTAAGAGATAAGAAAATGCTGCCTTACGAAACTATGCTTTGTGGTGGCTCCTTACGCTGTGCTCCAAAAAACAGCAGCTAGGTTTTAGGTTGTCATCATTACTCAATGTCTTAATTTCTTTGAAGAAACTGATTATCAACTTCAAAAATAAACAAGGTGAAATTTTGGGGAATGTCAAGGTAAGCCTTCTGGAGGCCCATAGGGCATGGCAAGTGAAACATCAGCGACTCCTACAACTCCTCGAAAGGTCCTGATCCACTGCACACAGTGTTGATCCACTAGGACTCCTTCAGCACACTAGTGAAGTCTCAAAATGGATCTGAGGGTAGTGCCTTCTTTATGGAAGTCTCCTAAGGTGACCTTCGTTCCCAACCCCCATCTCCCACATTTCCTTATAGTTGCACCGACCTGATTAATTGTTACTGGTGCTGGAGGCTAGCATGGGATGGTCTGGTTGGCCCTTCAATCATTTAAAGACTGTTATACAATAAGGTTAAATCTGTACCTTTGAGTCTGGTCTCCAGAATCTGATTCCTGAGATTCTGCTAGGCTCTGTCGCCCCTCACCCTCCTTCCCATCAGTTCCTGATCCCCACAGGAAATAAATAAGATATGGGGAACACTGAAATTTTGCACAAAAAATAAGGTGCTAAGTTACCATGTGGCATGGAGCAACAATAAATTCTTGTGTGTGTGTGTACCTCCCACCCTAAAAAAAGTAATTCTGAACTCTTAGATCTACTAGGCAGAAAAAAAAATTAAATTTCACATCACTCTTAGGAATGACTTCAGTATTTCTTCTTATTATTATTATTATTATTTTGAGTCCTTTAGAAAATGTACCATGAAGTAGCATTGTGTCAGGTCCTCTATTTCATGGCTTTGCTTTTCTTTTTCTTTCTTTCTTTCTTTCTTTCTTTCTTTCTTTCTTTCTTTCTTTCTTTCTTTCTTTCTTTCTTTCTTTCTTCTCCCGAGATAGTGTTTCTCTGTGTAGCCCTGGCTATCCTGTTTATGCTAGACTCTGTAGACCAGGCTGGGCTCAAATTGAGACATCCACCTGCTTCTGCCTCCCTGAGTGCTGGTATTAAAAGTGTGCGGCCCCATTGCCTGCCATAAGAAGAGGTGGAAAACTATTCAGCATTACATCAAAACCACAGACTTCCAAAGATGAAAGGGTAATTTGAGAGTTAGCTGGCATGCTGCACTCTGGGGGACCATCCCTCTAGGTGTCCCAGAGAGCTAGTGAGGTACCTGCTTTAAAGTTCTTCAGGCCCTGTAGCAGATACCCAGCCCTGAATGCATGGCAATGATGTTTCCAGAGGACGTTCTCCTTATGTCCCACTTGACACTACTACTCTATGATCAGTTGTAACTTAGGGCCCTGTTGTGGTCAAGAAGGGGACTTCCTTGACTTGCCTTTTACACACCTCCAGGCTGTGTGTGTTAAAACCCAGTTCTGAGGTAAGGGAAGGAAGTTTGTCTACTGATCCTGCTCAGGACCCATCTGCTTTGTTTAGAGGTGAAATGAGGCCTGCGTTATTTGTCCTTCCAGATTTTCCTCTTCTGTGAACTCCCCTCCGTGTGTATGTTAACATATAAAAGCCTGCAAACCATCCAGTTAGAGAAATAATGGCCCCTGCTCTATTAATCTATATTTGAGGACAGAAAGTGGCAGCCCCTTGGAATTGCTTGCCTTTATCTGCTCTAATCAATTTACCCTTTGAGTGGGGTGGGGGGAGCAGGAGTCCTGGAGGACAGCAGGGAAAGAATGTGGTTTGGAGACAAATATTCATAAAGAACCTCAAACTTAGACTTCTAACGTTGCTTCCAAATACGGTTATAACTGCAGTCCTAGACACAGATGCTTCTCTTCAGCACTAAATTCACGTCCCATGATGGTACCATTCTACCTCTAGAATGCTTTCAGTTAATTAAAAACAGCACTAAATGAAACTCCGCAATTACCCATGAATTCCACAGCTACATACCATTGCATTTTTTTAAATTAAAGCTTATCATTTGTTAAATAATAATGTTAAGAACATACTACAATTTTATGACCCTGTTTTGACAGTTCTTTATAATATTAATAACTAAGCATTTATGGAAAGCATATGTTAGGGTCTTTGAAAATTCCACAATTTAAGCAGCAGTTAACTGTCATTCTGTTTTACCACTGAGCAAATTGTGACCCAGGTCCATGGAAACAAATGTTCAATGGCTCAAGGCCATTGGTGAGTAAGCCATGGGGCTGAAGGGTGGGCCCAAGTGGTCTGACTCCAACGCTGCTGTGTTCGACCTCAGATCTGCTCCTCAGTTTTGAAGGTTTCCATGGGGGTGGGAGCCTTGTCTCAGAAGTGGTGGGCTAGCAGAGGACAGCTGTGGGAAGGCTGGGTGGGAACTGTGTCAGGCAGGAAGGGAGGGGCACTGTGGAGCTGAGCTGCAGCAGGGGTGAGTGAGGCTGCCCTTTCTGGAGTCTTCTTGGCATGGGCTTGCCTTCTTAGTGGTTTTCCAGCATCAGGGATTCACTGTGTCCCTGTTGCTGCTACTTCAGCCCTCTCTCCTCCATGTCACCTCCATGCCTACCCGCTAGTTTCCTGTTCACCTACGGCCTTGAGTCTTAGCTGTTCTCTTTGTTTTAACCTTTGCCTCGCCTCTATCTGTACCATCTGGCTGTGGATTTCCGAGCAAATCTATATGGCATTGTTCCGGCTAGTCATGGGAAACACAGTGCCCAGAATTTTTGCTCGTGGGCACTATGGATCAATGCCTACAGGTCTGAGATTTGGGCTGCTGGGAGCGTGGGAGCTGCAGAAGACTGGGTGAGTGAAAGGAGGTGGGCATGGACAGTGCTGTTAGCCGCATGAAGGCCTTGTAACAAGGGGAGTGTGGGAGAGATGTGTCTTTCCCAACCCTCGGTGTCATGGAAACCTGCTGACACGGCAGTTCATCTTGTGTGCAGTGACATGGAGACAATTTTATTCACCAGAGTGCCAGCCAGACTGGGCCACACAGATAGGTCTGGTCACAAGCTATTTGCAGCAAACTCCACAGCCATACAAAGCATGTCAACTTCCCAAAATGTGTGGGGCCTGCTACAGGGGAAAAAAAAAACAACAACAACGCTTTCAACAACAGAAAATTAAACTATAAAATAAAAATAAATGTCAACAAACCACAACAGCATATCATATAGTCAGCCACAAGTCAACTCATGTAAATGAGATTTAGTGTGGAATTATTTTCAGTACTTGCCATGAGGGGCAGGAGGTGAAATTACTTATGCGGGAGGATTTACATAGAGCGAAGGGTCATAAGTGGACAGCACACATCTTACAAGGGGCACAGTGAGCTGTACCAAAGATATACACATGTTCCCCCAAAGCGAACCCTTCCCTATTAAATAAAATTGCTCAAATTGCAGTCTTGGTTCAAGTGAATGTCTCACAGAAGTCAGCCAGGGAAGTAGGTTGTGTGGTTAACATTGAGGCTTGTCTTTCTGCCAGTGTCTCGAAAACTGAACCCAGCTCCATCCGCTGCCAGTTATATGTCCAGCATCTCAGAGCTGAAGGGGCCACCCTGTCCTCTGGGCAACAGCAAGGGCCTCCTGGTGGGGGGTTTCTGTTTCTGAGCAATCTTCTTTCCAGCAGAAATGGTGACTATTCAAAGTTAGGAATAAGATGCTCTGTTCAGATAAATTTCCAAGTCTGGTTAGCCATCTCTATGCAATCTGCCCCTCCACGTAGTCCACCGAAGTTCTCCAAGCTTTTCTCCAGGGTGCAACTAACCCTAGCCACTCACACCTGCATTTATTTCCATAAACATGCCCGGGTCAGCCAGGTGCTGGAGCACTGACTGGGGTGTTTTCTCTCTGCAAGGAACTCATCTCCCACATCCACAGGCCCTGTCCAAGGCCATCTTTCAGAGAGGATTTGCACCCACCAAGGGGAGAGCAAGTTGCAACACCTGGAGACTTCATTTGCCCTGTTTCATTATCTTCATCCAACTGTTTTTTCCTTCTGAAAATGTCTTTTCATGTTCTGATTTTTTTTTTTTTTTACCTCTCCATGTTTTGTTTGCCTGCCTCCTGCCAGCATGTCAGTCTGACCAGAAGAAGAACTTATCTGTAGGGTAAACATCGCTGCCAGTGCTTGTAACAATGCCTGGATTTTGTTGGTGGTTAGTAGCTAGATGTTGACGTAACAACGAGCAAATGGGCTTTAACCAACACAGCCCACAGGAGTGTAAAAATCAGACTCTCTGAGGTTCAAGGGTTGGAAGTAAACTAATTTTCACATAATCTCTGAGTCTGCAAGAAACATCTGGTTCGGGTATGTGTTTAATTCTACTGTATTGCATTGCAGAAAATCTGCGTCATTTTTCAAAGGTATTTCTCTGAATCTATGAAGATACGTAAATATATTGCAATAAACACTTTAAAGAAAACAATGGGGAAGAAATAAGCCTTGAAGACTTCAGATGAAAAGAGGGCAAGATTAATAGTTACTATCACAAAGTTTTGTCCTTCTGTAACTAGACAGCAAATTAGTGGGCCAATGATAGCCATTAAAATCCTTGGAAGAAAGAAAAGCAAGCAAGCAAGCAAGCAAGAAAAGTATAAAACCTGTCCTTATTGCATTTTTACCTGTTGCCCGAGAAACATATGTAGCATCGCCAGCATTAAGTTCAGCTTGTTAGTAGCTGATTTTTACTGATCATCTATATTCAAAGGAATAACACCGCTTCACATATTCATGTGCTACTCACACAACCTGGAACATTTTGGAGTCCATCCTGAAGGAAGCACAGTCAAGCCCCCTTTGTGATGCAACTTCTAATCGCACTTGGAAATTCACACCTGGTTTTAATTTTTCAGGCATTCTTAACAATATAGAGATTCCACAAGGAGAGCAACAGAACCAAGTGGTCTGAGCACAGGGGTCTTTCCTGAGACTGATGGTCCAACCAGGTACCATGCATGGAGGTAGCCTAGGACCCCTGCACAGGTGTAGCCCATGCAGTTCAGTGCCCAAGTGGGTTCCATAGTAATGGGAACAGGGACTGTCTCTGACATGAACTGATTGGCCTGCTTTTTGATCACCTCCCCCTGAGGGAGGAGCAGCCTTGCTGGGCCACAGAGGAAGACAATGCAGCCACTCCTGATGAGACCTGATGGACTGGGATCGGAGGGAAGGAAAGGAGGACCTCCCCTATCAGTGGGCTTGGTGAGGGACACGGGTGCAGAGGGGGGAGGAAGGGAGGGATTGGGATGGGAGGACGGAGGGAACTACCGGGGTATATAAGGTGAATAAAGTGTAATTAATAAAGAATTTAATAAAAAGAAAAAAGTTGCAAAAAATAATATCGAGGTTCACTTTTTAAAAGTAATTTATTTATTTGTATATTAATCACAAGTTATGTACTTTGTATCCCAGCTGTAGCCCCCTCCTCATTCCCTCCCACTCTGCCCATCCCTCTCTCATGTCCTCCCTGCCCCCCTACAAGTCCACTGATAGGGGAGGACCTCACCCCCTTCCATCTGACCCTAGGTTATCATGTCTCTTCAAGGCTGGCTGCAATGTCCTCTTCTGGGATCTAGCTAGGCTGCTCCTCCCTCAGGTGGGTGGGTCGGTGGGAGGGAGGGTCGAAGAGCCAGCCATTGAGTTCATGACAGAAATAGTCCCTGTTCCCCTCACTAGGGTACCCAGTTGGATACTGAGCTACCATGGGGTATATCCGAGCAGGGGTTCTAGGTTATATCCATACATGGTCTTTCACTTTTTATGCCGCTTTCTCAGCCCTCTTCTGTAAAATCCCTCAATGGATCAACCCCTCCCCCGCATGCATGCTTTCCAGGGCTGTTCGATCTGTGCCCTCTCTCCTGTCCTCCTTTCTTCTTGCCCACAAGTACTCAGGCACACACTTTGAAGGAAGTGTATAGCAGTGTTGGAAGCACTGGTTGTGAAACACCGGCTGAGTTGCTGAGCAGCCCTGTTCCTCTCATTTCCTTGTGGCACCCATCCTAGGCTGATGATAATGACTAAATGCATTTGGAGAGCTTGGCACAGGGCAAACACTGCGTGAGCATTAGTGACCATTATAACTGTGTACCATTCCCCTTTAAAATGCCCCCCCTCGTCCCTTGCTGTAAGGCTTACTTATCCCTGTTGTCTCCTGACTCTGTCTCTGACTGTGCCTGGAATTTCCTTTCACCCTTCTAGTTTTTGCTTTGTCTAGTCTTTGTTTTGAGACAGCATCTGATATTATGACAGCACTGATATTATGGAGAAAAGCTGTCCAGGCTGGCTTGGTACTTGGCTTCTCCTGCCTCAGACTCCTGGGAGCTAGGATTATGGCACACAACCGTGCTTTCAGCTCTCCTTTTCTTGCAGAATTCCTCCTCATTCTATACAACCGAGCTTCGGCATTTTCTCGAAGAGAAAGCCTTCCTTAACATTTTATTTGTTTTTGCTTGATGTGTAGGAATGTTTTGCCTCTGTGAACACCACATGTGTGCCTGGTACTCAAAGGGGTCAGAAGAAAGTATCTGATTTCTTGGGACTGGAATTAAAGACAGCTGAGAGCTTCCCTGTAGGTACTGGAAACCAAACCGGGGTCCTCTGTAAGAGCAATACATACTTTTAACTGCCGAGTCATCTCTCTAACCCCAGAAAAATCATTCTTAGTGGACACACTTGAACTCTCCTCTGAGTACTTGCGGTAACCTTGTGATGACTTGTTTTGGTTTTTTTTTTTGTTTGTTTGTCTGTTTTTTTGAGACAGGGTCTTACTTTGTAGCCCTGGTTGGCCTCGAACTTGTAGTCATCCTGTCGAAGCTCCCCAAGTTCTGGGATGACAGACACAAGGCACCATGTCTGTCTCTTCCCACAGGGCTCAGAATGCTTGGTAGTATCTGTTACTTGCCTGTCTCTATAATGGGCAATAAGAGAAGGATCAAACGAAACCTTGGGACTCTGCTGTTGCTTGTTTGCTGGCTGTACAGTGTGGTCCAGTCCAGTGGGCACTGCATACAGCACTGATGCTGTGAGAGCAGGCAATGGACAAAACTGCAGCCTCTGCAGCGTCATGTCCCTCGCAGGATCGCACTTCCTGGGCCAAGACGGAAAAGAACTACTGATGGTCCAGATTTATTGCTTACATAAAGTCAGACTGCATGTACCACGACAGGAGATGAAATCTAATTTGCTTTGCAGCAAACATTTCAGGTACATAGTGTCACATGCTGGACCATTTCCTTTCCTGGATTTCAGCGCCGCTTCTGTACTAGTTGAGAGATTTAAGGCAAATTGGTAAGTGTTCTTGGGATTCAGGGTTCCCATCTGAAAATGTACAATATGTACTTAGTCATTTCTCTCACTTCCTGTTACAGCTAGGCCTGATGATGTACAGGAATGCACTTTTGAGCAGCACAGTACCCAACCCTCTTGCAAATGCTAGATTTTCTTATTTGGGGAGAATCAGAGAGTAAGAGGCTGCAACGCTGTGGGGTTAACTGGAAATGTTATTACTTTTAAGTCAAGATTCATCTGCCAAGCAATCTCTACTTGAACATTTCTCAGTCACACCATTTCTTTCAATGTTAAGAAATAGTTTCTATATAGTTTCAGCATATGCCCTGCTTTAAGGAAGCAATATCTGTGGATCCCAGACCCAGGGTGATCTGGCAGGGAATGTTCAGTGTTTCTAGGAAAGAGAATGACCTCATAATTATCTCCAAGGAAGGTAAGGCCAGCAACAAATACTAGGGACAAAGGCCATCTTACTAATTCTAAACACAGGGCTGTGTGATTATGACTATTTTTACATGGCAACTGAAACAAGAAAACTTGCATACATACCAGTTTGCCAGCTAGAGAAGTCTACCAACTAGTCCTTTGAAATGTCTTTGCTGATTTCTGACTTTACTGTGATGATAACAAAATGAAACCACAGCCCTTCTGTCAGAAGTAAGAGCATGTCCATGAATAACTAACAGACTGCGTACAGTTTTCCCAGCTACTTTTCAAAGCCAAACGTGGGTTGGTTTTTGTATATAAATTGCCAGTGTGCCTTTTCCCTTCCAGGGGGAGCTCTCTGAAGGGAACATTACAGCTGTGATGAATAACAGTCCCTCCAGAGAAGCTGCTGTGAAGCCAGCATTTCAACCCACTGAGGGGAACACCACGCCTGTCACCAAACAATGACAGGTCTCCTGCCAGTAAATAAATATATATGTATGACAACTGGCTCCTTCCAAGTCTTCGGTGCTATAGAAATAAAGCACGTTTTACTATTTGTAGAGCGAAGAATATATATAACTATTTTTAAATAAAAAGGTTTTTGTGGTTGGTTGGTTGATTGGTTGGTTGGTTTTTCGAGACAGGGTTTCTCTGTGTAGCACTGCCTGTCCTGGACCCACTTTGGAGACCAGACTGGCCTGGAACTCACGGAGATCCACCTGCCTCTGCCTCCCTTAATGCTGGGATTAAAGGCATGAGTTACCACACCTAGCTAAATGAAAAGTTTTAAAATTTAATTTGATTAAATCTCCTTGTTTCTTACTACTTACAACAACCTTTAATTCATTATATACATCGTAATAAATGACAACATTCCTTCCAAAATAAATTTGTTCTATGCAAACAATACTTTAATCAGCAGATCTTTAAAAATACTGCCATCTATCTCCCAGGGAAGGACAGTAATAGCTAGCTTTTTCTAAATATCACTGTTCTCTTATTATAGATGGGGAAAAGGGCGTTTAGAGCAGTTGGCTCCTCTACTCTTTCCCTTTCTTTACTTCCTGCCACCATGATGTAGGTAACTGGTCCTGCTTCACAGTGCCCTCCCTGCCAGGATAAACAGAGACCCTGAAACCACATCCAAACTAAGTCTTTCCTTCTAAGCTGTTTCTGTCAAGCATTTTGTGATAGTAATACAAAACCCTAAGGCTCACATTCAAAATACACTTTACACATTCCTACAAATCAATAAGAAAAAGGAGATGTTGTTCATGACGTGGGAGAAGGGCTTGAACAGACAAAATACTATGTAAATGAGCAATGTAGAAACAAAAAGCTACCCAGCCCCTTAGTCATCAGAAAAATGCAAATGAACACCATAATGACATACCAATATACACTCACTGAACCGCCCAGAGAAAATAAGCCAGCAAAGAAAAGCCAAGCTCAGTAATGAAACAAACAAACAAAAACCCAACCAGCTAATGACATCAGAGGCTGGGAGGATATAGGACAGCTCTCTGTGACTTCCCATCACCATTCTCACATGAAGTGTTCCTTCTTTCTTCCACTGAAGAATTCTTAGGTTTTGATTCATGTCCTGTTTTACTGGCATAAATAATCTCTGATCCTTTTCTAGCAAAGAATGGGTAAGGCCTAAATATTGGAGGATTTTGGATTTGGTAGTACTGTTTTTTAGTACCTAGTGTTGCCTTTGAAGAAGCTGAAACTATTTTAATTCTCATTCTGCATACTATGAACATGAAAGACATGGTCACATGTCTGTCTCTTCTGTGTTGCTCTGAAATTTCAAAATCGTTTGCCAAGAGGTTCTTCTGTCTCTCTGACTCTTACTGGTTTTCTCTTTGTCTATCTGTCTCTCTCCCTGCCCCATCCCATACCCACCATCTCACTATAATGAACTTCTCAGGTCCAGTAGCTCCGGAAATCTTCTGTGTAATTCCCTTCATCATCTCATCCCTCATCCTTTGTTTTCCCTTCCTAGATTCCCATCGGAAGCTGGGGTTGTTTACTATCTTTTTCTTTTTAAACTTTAATTTCTTATTTCTTTGTACTCTACTTATAGAGGATTTCCTTTGACTCTATTCCACCTTTGACCTTTTTTTGTTCCATTTTCAGTAACCAAAATGTCTGAAATTTTGGTTTTCACTATTGTAATTTTAATTTGCCTGAGCATACAGCTTGTTGTTTGATTTTCATCATTTTTTTCATATTTGATTTATTTAATGAATGTAGTAGCTTTTCTTTTTCTGTTCTTTTCTTCCTGTTCCCCAATCCCCCAGAGGCTATGAATTACGGCGGCTTCAATGTTTTTCTCTGTTTTTTTTTTTTTTTTTTTTTGTAATCAGTCATTTATCTCCATTCCTTTTACCTGTATATTTTTGTGGGGCTGGGCACTTGCTTTCACATTGGTAGATTTTTATTTTTTTAGTGTCCATATTTTAGTGAGAAGAATTAAAGTGCGTAAACCCCTAAGTTTATGTGTAGAATGTCATCTGGTGGTCCTGACCGCGTCCCACAGAGGAGGAGTAGAGGAGACAGACCTCCGTCAACAAGCTTCGTGGTTTACAGTAAAGAAAGAACACAGCTGGTTCTGAGTGGTCAGCAGATCTGCTTCCAGACTTCTGACTCACTGGTCTCCTGGACCACTTTAACCAACATAATTTAGAGATATGTTTGTTATGCAGTACACACACTTCCTAATAGGTTCCTCTCCTTCTTTGTTTTAACTATTGTACAAAAACATACAGCTAAAAGCACATGGCTGCTCAAGAGTTGTGTGCTGTTGGGACTTTCTCCCCCTTTTCACATCATGGTTTTCTTCTCATGAGTAATTAAAACTGCAGTAAGTCTCCACCGTGAAAATGAGATTAATATTTCTCAAGGTTGCTTTTTTTCTGTCTTGGTAGCAGAAAGTCTTCAAAATAGAATACCTTTTGATTTTTTTTTCTAGGAGGTGTTGAATTCATTTAGACAGGTAAGGGAAATGACACTTGTAGATACCATCAAAGCCTGTTGACTCACCTTCATGTTCAGTATTTACCATGGCACCATTTGTCATCATAGCCTCATTAAGTCATCAGCCTTGGTTTTGTTTTGCTTTTTCCTCTCTTTCCCATTTTCTCATCATAATTCGTCAGTGACCCCAATTCTTAAAAGTCAGCCTTGGTCTTCGTTGCTTGCTAGATTGCTGTCTGCTTTATTTGGGGGCGGGGAGAAAGTGGCGCACCATCAGTGGCACTGACCTGCCGTTATGCAGACACTTAGAGAACATATCATTGATTGATGGGCTTCTCATGTTCAAGGGAATTACTTCGCTGCAGTTGTCACGGCTTGATTTTCTGCCCAATGAGGCAATGACCAAACGTTGTTACTTGCCTAAATATGATCCCTTGGTTATTATATCAGAAGAGAGCAAAGGGTTGCAATTTGATTCTTAAGATAAAATTTGAAATGCTAAAACAGAGAAAGCATAGCCGGAAAACGCATTGCAAGTGTATGGGGAAAAGGCCCTCCTGAGGACATGGAATCTGGCTTCCCCCAGAATAAGTGGCTTAAGGCCAAACAAAGCAGCAGTACAATGCTTCCATGACCTTTCCTGGAAAGCCAAGCTCTCTCATTTCTGTACTTGTTAGTTATTCAGGTTAGCCCTGCTTAAGTAAGTGGTAAGAGGACCAAAGTAGTGTGTGCAGCTGTGAGGCAGGGGTAATTGGGGCATCTTGGAGGCTCCCAACCATAGTGGATGGCTCCTGGAAGACTGATTTTGGTTCACTTCTAGCAAGTGAAAAACAAGTGAGTCCTGTTTGTGGTCTTTGAGAGGTATGAAGTTTCATTCAAAAGCCTTTCAGGAATACAGGCTGAGAAGAAAGTGTTAAACAATTTGAGATACCCTTTTGTGTGTGCGTGCATGTGTGTGTGCATGTGTGTCTGTGCGTGTGTGTGTGTGTGTGTGTGTGTGTACACGCACATGTGTGCACAGGTGTTTTTGGAGCCCAAAGGTCAAGGTTTGGTGTCTTTCTCTATGGCTCACCCCCCCCCCTTTTTTTTTTACCTAGGGCTTTCCATTGGCCTGGAGTTCAGCATTTCAGCTAGACTGGACGGCCAGAGAAGCCCTACAATTCACCTGTCTCATCTTCCCTCCGGTGCTGTTTTATAAGCATGTGCCAGCACACCTTGTTTTTACCTGGGTGCCAGGGTTTTTACATGAGGCACAGGGATTGAACCCAGCTCCTCATGTTTGCGCCGACCCACTGTCCCAGCTCTAAGACACCCTTTCATGTATAGAATGCTGATTTTCTGCGAGCTAAGGGAATCTGGACAAATAGTAAGCTGGGGTGCCTACTAGTGTAACGAGGAGCACGCTGACCTGCCTGCTCACTCCAGACCTGTGGCTTTTCTCAATTCTTCTCACCCAATCCCCTTCCCTAAACCTCTCCAGCCCTTTGGCTCACTTCCCTTTCCACAGCTTCACATTCATATATATAACCTGCTATTCTAGCCATGCACTCTCTCTTGGTTCCCTTGGCTCTCTCTTGGTTCCCTTGGCTCTCTCTTGGTTCCCTTGGCTCTCTCTTGGTCTTCTTGCCCTCTCTCCTTTTTTCTTCCTCTTTTGCTCTCCCCATGTCTTTCTGTTTTCACGCCCCAGTTCGCTCCACTGGCCAACTTTAGACTACTACTTTCTCTCCCTGTCCTGACATGGACTCCTCCAGATGCCTTTGGCTGCACTCCACCTCCTATCTACAGTAAAATCCTTCTCCTCAACCATCACTAGGAGTTGTCATGTCCTCAATTCATCAAAAGTACATCACTTTTAACTAGTTTTGCCTAAGCATTTACCTTTGCTAGGCAAAACTAGTTAAAAGTAACCCACAGGACCATATATCTTTATTACAGTAGCCGATGAAGTGGGGCTGTTTTCATTTTCTAAATGTGGAAACTCAGACTCAGTAGCGAAGTAACTTCCTCTTGGAAGTCTGCTGCAAGTAAGTGCTAGAGCTGAGATTTGGTCTCAGATTGGTTAAACTAAAGGCAAACTTATCAAATACTTCAGATCAATGGTTTTAAAATCTATGTCCAAATAATCTGGAAAATATAGGTAGAGTTCACATTCTGTCTTAGTAAGTTTGGGGCTGACTTGAGGCTTGGCATACCTCGTGACTCCCCACTCTCCTTCCATTCTCCCTTTGCTGAAGTTAGGAAACATCACTGAGGTTATAGAAGACATCTTCTTTTCCCTTCGCTTCCTTTCCCTTCCCTCCCCTCCCCTCGCCTCCTCTCCCCTCCCCTCCCTTCCCTCCCCTGCTCTCTTCTCTTCTCTCTTCTCCTCTCCTCTTTTCTTCCTTTCTTTCCTTTCCCCTCCTTTCCTCTCTACTCTTTTCCTCCCTCCCCTTCCCTTTCTTCCCCTGCACCCCTTCATTTCCTTTTCTTTTTTTTAAATTAATTTATTTTTATATCAATCACAGGTTAGGTACTTTGAATCCCAGGCATAGCCCCCTCCCTCATTCCCTCCCACCCTCCTACTCCCTCCCTCATCTCCCTCCTCCCC